>OY757909.1:128119382-128149382 GCA_963585895.1 Sepioteuthis lessoniana | reverse complement strand
TCTTAGGGAACACTAATTGAACCAACGTTATAAATATGACTTTATTTATTAAACACATATTACAAACAAAACATAAAGAAAACAGATAAAAACTTAGACCAATACATAAAGTATCCCAAATTAATTTTTCAAGTGTCCCTAACGTTACTTTAATTTGAAAAAAAGAAGCTTTGTCACAATTAAAAGGATTCTTAATTAATGCATACGTTTCCAGACTTACCGTCAAAACGTGTCTACTGAAACTAGTGAAGTAGATTATATCCAAATTTGATAATACTAAATGGCCTCGTGGGTAGAGTGTTCGCCAATGGGCCTGAAGACCTGGGTTCAATCCCAGGTCGCGTCATACCAAAGACTTTAAAAATGGTACTTGATACCTCGTTGCTTAAAATTCATCAATATCAGATACCTATCAAGGGTAAAGTGGAGCAATCCAGGGAAAGGAGAGGCGTCCTCCCCTACACTTCTGTGTCGTAGCTATTGAAAAGGGAGCCTCCTGGTTGCCCTCGACTACTGTAGCCAACAAGTGCTTACATTTCTCAATCGTAAACCAAAAGAAAAACTTATTTAGTTTTTAAATATCTCTAAAACGAATTGCAGGGATTTTATAGTTTTCCCTTATAAAATACATTAAAACATTAAACATCATCCAGGCAATCAGATAGAAAGCAGATAGGACATTTTAGCCAATAAGAACGCCCAGTTTCTTATTTACAAATCTATAGCCTACTTGGGAGTCATCGGAAGCCTATTTTGGAATTAGAAAAATCACCATGAATGAAATTCACCTCTGGGAGCAGAGTCTCCCCCAAAACCTGTGTAGTTTAACAAAATGTTAATATTATTTTAGAATCAGATTTAATCCCTTTTTTTCTCACGGAACATTACTAAATATGCCTACTAGCGTACGTTCAAAAAGACGATTACGACATCGAAAATGACTTTTCCCTCGTAAAATGACGAGTTTTTTTTTTTTTTTATATCTCATATTATTATTTAAAAGGCTATTCAGAACAATCAATCTAAAAGGTGAACACTGCACGTTACATTGAAAAAATTGTATTTCCATTTTTCATTTCAAATATGTTATCAAATTGATTTCAGATTTTTTCTGTGTTTTTTTTTTCAGTTACTTTGAAACTGGTAAAAATTGTAAATAAAATTATCCATGGAAGTTTTAAGAAGAAATGAAACACGATATTAGATATCCACAATTTGATGGAAAGTATTTATAAGTTTTTTCTTCTTCCTAACTGTCTTACTTTCTTTTTAGTTTAAATTTTCTTCAATCTTTTGCTTGTCATTAACCACATCAATTTCTTTTTACTTTCCGCTACGTTTCATTCATGTGAACAGTTTTAAACGTGTTCCGGTTTTCCACTTTTTTTATCCGTTTAAGAAAAAGCAACACATATCTGGTCTCTTTCCTTTTATTTTTGAACACTATAATGATTACTTTGTTCAGTTCTAAGTTTTGTTTTTTATGTAAACACGGAAAATGCTTTTTTTTCTGAAAATCACGTCTGGTCCTTTAAAAACAGTTCTATGAGGTGTATGCGATCCCTAAGATCATCAACCCTTGCCCAATTTTCAGTCTGGTAATTCAAGTTTAAATAGAGGGCTCTTAATGAATACACTATTCATAGATGTGATAAAGAATAATGTATGGCATCCATTTTGGTCTACAGCAATTAAGAACATTTTGGCAAAAATGGAAGATCATTTTTAAATGCGCTTTTGAAACGAACTCTAAGAACAAATATTATAAAGATTTCTGCATGATTGCCGCTATAAAATGATGTCTGCTATTTGAGATTGGTTTGATAGAAAAAGTACACTATTGTTTTCTCATGACATAAGAACCAGCTACAAAAAATGTAAATCTTCAAGCAGTTGTGAGATAATAGAATCAATGTAAAAATAATAAAAGAAAATGATGCGTCTTTTCTGTAAAATCACCTAGATTTCTCCTTTTTGCCAACGAGAATATTTTTTCTTTATTTTTTTGTATTACGTTTACGTTTATTTTAGTGGATAACATAAAAAATAATTTATTTGAAAATTTGCATTATTTAGCACGTTTTGAGGGTCTGTCGTTGAATCATTTATGTGAACAACAATTTAATTTGATTTTTTAGAGAAAAAAATAAACTTATAATGAAGCGAATATTTTGTTCGTTCAGTTGTCTGCCGATGGAAAATGAATTCTGCGAATTTTTCTGTCTCATTAAAATATAATAAAGAAAAGTGTGAATAATAAAGGCGATACGAATTAAGAAAAAAAGGTGTTTAAAAAGCATGAAGGAAACTAAATGAACGAGGAAAAAGAAAAAAGATTTAAGAAACTGTTGAATGAAAAGGAAAAAGAAATTTTGGGGAAAGAATTAAAAAAAAAAGAAAAAAAGGAGAGAGATGAAAAGTGATTAAAAAGAAAAAGAAAGAAAGAAGATTTTCTGAAATTTTGAATTTTATTTTAGAAAATCAATGTGCAGAAAAAGAGAAGCAAGAAGGAAATGTAATAAACGCTGGAGAGAAAGATAAAATAATGCTAAAATTAAGACAAGCAAAACAGCTATATATCTGATGGGAATAAAGAGGTAACAATAATATAGGAAAAACGTAAAAGTGAAAATAATTTAGAAAAATAAATAAATGAAGGAAAATAGAATAAAATCTTGAAATGAAAAGAAAGTTTCAATGAAAAAAAAAAGATATAGAAATACAAGAATTATAAAGCATACGCGTAGGAAAGTGTGAATATAGGAGGTATATAAAAAGCTAATGTAACTATACAAATAAAAGAAAATATAAGTATACAAAAAAAAAGAAAAAAACAAATGAAAGAGATTATAAGTAGCGCTGGAATAAAAGAAGAAATAAAATCGAAATAACGTTGAAGCATAAAAATTTCATGAATGAATATAATAAATGAGAATAAAAGAAAAAAATATTTAAAAAAACAGGGAAAAACAGATAAAAGTTTGGATGGACAATGTAAAATGAAAATGAAGGAAAATAATGAAAAAAAAATGAACAAAAAGAAATAATAAAATGTCGAGACAAAGAAACAAACTAACAAGTTTGAGAAGAAAAATCTAAGTGTGAATTGGGTTTTGAGATCTAAAGACGCAAATAAAGAAAAAAATAAAGGGAAAATTGAGGGAAAAAAAAAAGAAGTAACAAACATGAATAAGAGTAGAAAATGAAATATAAAAAATACATATCAATAAAAATGATTGCAAAAGAGTGAAGGAATGGGATTGATAAGACCTGGAGAAAAATAAGAAAGTCAACAATGAAAAAAAAAGAGTCATTTGGAATATATACTGACAACATGTAAGACATAAACGAAAAGGTGTAAGAAAAGAAAGAGAGAAAAGAGAGGGAAAATTCATAAAAATACAGGGACATTAAAAGAAAGAAAGAAAAGCGAAAAATATTTTTTTTGTACAAAAATACAGATAGCTGTAATCGCTATATAAAAAAAGATAAAAAAGAAAGAAAAGAAGAAATAACAACGACTATATATGGGCAACATGAAAGGAAAAGTAGGAGAGAAAAAAAACGGAAGAAACGTGAATGAAAAATGAGAAAAAGCACATAGAAAGAGTTTTGGAAAGACGAAAACAAAGAAATACGCATGAAGGAATAAACTAAACGAAAAGACAAAGGAATGAAATTGTGGGGAAATATTTGAAAAAACACGGTAAACATTGATCAGTGAAAGAACAATTCTTTTTGCAAAATAAAACAAAATATAGTCATAAAACTTTAAGTTAAAAATAATATAATAAAATAAAAAAAATAACGTTAACATCCGGTAAAAAATATTAGGAAAATGAAGAACAATGAGTTGAGAAAAATTGGAAACAAATGGGACAGGCAGAAAAATAAAGAAATATATAAAGAATACACCCGATGAGAATTCAAACACGTTGCAAAAAAAAAAAGACAGTTTTAAAGAATAAAAATGGAAGAAAAATATTAGTTTTTTTTTTAATAAATAAAAACAAAAAACAAAGTAGGATAGAAGAAATACAATTAAAAAGTGATCGATTGCTATTGACATGTTCTAGAACGACAACTGGCATCTGCTTGAAGGGATGGGAAGGAGATGAAGAGAATATACAAGAAAATAATCATTCAAAAAAAAAAAAAAAAGAAAAAGAAAAGACAAAAAGGAAAAAACGCTTCAAGCATTTTGAATGGTGGGAAGGAAATAAGACGAATGGCTTCATGTGGGAAAAAAATGAGCGAAATTCCAAAACCAATAGTGAAGATTTTTTGTGAGACTCATAAGAATCTATCTATCTATCTATCTATCTATCTAATTAAGAATAGAAGCATGTCCATGTCTGTTTCCCTGACTTTTTGAGTACATTTAATTATATCTTCTAATGTTTTCTATCACTATTTATATTATTTTAGATTTATCTGCTTACACTCTGCACCCCGGTACACCCAACATACACACACACACATACACACACACACACACACACACACGCACGCACATACACACACACAAACACACGTATGTATATATATATATATATATATATATATATATGTGAGTGTGTGTGTATTTGTGTATAAAAAGAGAAGGACCCAAGCCATAAAAACCATAACAACAGCAGCAACAATATATATATATGTGTGTGTGTGTGTGTGTGCGCGCGCGCGCGCGCTTTCTTCAGAATTTCCGTTTTTATTAATTGTATTAGTATGGTGGACAGTAAATGGAATTAACAGTAGGAAAAACACGATAAGTGGAAAACTAAATAGTAACCAGTCAAGAAGGAAACACTTTAGAAGTGGAAAGAACATTTAAACAATCTTCATGGAGGCACCCCTAATATCACCAATAAACTAACTGAAAATTATTAATGGCCAACTAAACATCAAAATTGCACACTTTACGAAAGATGAACTTGACGTTGTTCGGAAAAAAAAAAAGTCATAAGCAAAAAAAAAAAAAAAACATCATTAATATAATGCGTCCTAACGTCTGGGAAACTTTGATGACATAATTCTTCGATTACGCAACGCTCTGCAAAAACAAAAACAAATATAGAAAGGGATGAAAGGCTGCATTTTCTTATCCCAAACAAATGGAATCTCGGAATCTTAAAGAACTACAACGGTATTACTCTTACTGCTATAGTTTACTTCTGCTGATTATTCAACGTTTCTAATCGTATCCGAACTGAAGTTGAGAAAATTCTAAGGAAAAATCAGAACTGATCCTCGCCTTCACTGATTATGACTCAGCGTTGAGTCATCGGAGGAATACGTGCAAAAGATCTTGAGGCAACACTTTTGTTCAAAGATTTATCCAAGGCATTTCTTTTTATACACAGAAAAAATATGGATCAAATATTGCTAGCATATTGTTTCAGTAAGGAAACTATTACTACTTTAATGATGCTCTACAAAATCACGAATGTTTGCTTATCTGATTGTGATACTGATTTCTTTTACATTGCTGCCGGAGTCTAACAAGGAGAATCAATAGCACCATGTCTATTTATAATCTGCCTAGATTGTGAATTACAAAATTCAGTAGATTACACTGAAAAATGAAAGAAAGTTGATGACATCCCGCATAAACTATTACAGATGCAGGCTAAACAGATAGTCAAGCAGTTCTCGGAAATACCACTGCCCAAGCTACATCTAAGCTCTATAGGGAGGAAACGCTTTAATTTCTACTTACGGGTTGAAAATAAAACAGAGCCATACCATCATTAAATGACAAGCCTAAAAAATAAGTAGATGATTTCAAATTCTTTGGTAGCAATATCTACTCTATTGAAAGTGATGTCAACATATTTTTAGGAAAGGCATGGGCTGCTATAGCAAGATTAACAACCACATTAAAATCTGATATTTCTGATAAAATAATCCAGGTGTAACCGTGTAATACTAGTGTATGAATGTACTACCTGGACAAAGCGGGGTGGGGTGTCCTCGTGGTGTTGTGGTTAAAGCGATGAACTGCGGAATCGTAGTTAGCGAGTTCGTATTCCAGTCGCGCTATTACTTTCACTTTCGGTTAAATACTCTTGGGAAAGGTATGAACCCCCTATCCTCCCAGCTATGGGTAAAACAGTACCACTACTGTTCATCTAGGAGAATGGCTTTGACATTAAATAAACCAAAAAAGGTTGATATGCCATTAAACAAAGAAACCAAACCAATGGACAAAGCGCTTGGAGACAAGGATAGATGGTTACGAATCAATGAACAAATCCAGGAAGCAATACTTCGCAAAAGAGTTGATCTACGGTAACTTACTTAACATCTCGAAACGATCGAAATAAGACGAGGGCAACATATACTGAGCGATGCAGCAGAAACTCATGAGTGATTTTGTTGACTGAGCAATGTGTGACTACGTGGCCAAAATAGTCGCCTGACTTGCACTGCTCCTCTTCAGTTTTTACTGGGCTCGATGGGCTGTTGGAGAGGCATTATCCGAACATTCAGTTGATCACGTGAAGCACTAGCACCTATTTGACTGTCTCAACCTTATTCTTCAAACTTGCAATTATGGTAAACAAGGAACAAACCATAATCCTAAAGGTTGCTAAGGTGCGGTAACTTAGGGTCAATTTTACTGAGATAGTAATACTTAGAAACCATATAATTCTGTGCAAATAAAAGACTAATATTAAATAGAATTATTTATATTTCATAGCAATGTTTTGAAAACATTCAACTTCGAGCAAACAAATCATTCGTATTAACTATAATTATTACTGTTAAATAGCAATACTTGAAACCATTTAACCGAGTTCAACAAATTATCAATGTTATATTTAGTTATCAGGATTAAAGAACAATACTTGAATCAAACTGTGATAAAACTAATGGTTACTATGATATAGAACTAATATTATTATATAGCAATAATTGAAGACATTTTTTAAATATGATTGCTGTATTACATTTCAATACTTGAACTCATTTAACCGAATGTAAAGAAAGGATTGATACCACTGTGATAGCTGGAGTTATAGAAGACCCTCAACTGCACCTCTATACTGAAGTAAGACTCCCACAAGTGTCTTAGTATAACTCTAACCCATCGGTTAGTGAGGCTTTAATTCTCGAGTTTTGAAGTTGGTGGAATACACTTCTTGCCATTGCTCCCAGTTCTACAATGACCTAGAGTAATAGTATCTTGTAGGGTACATCTATGAGTTAAATATAACTATTCATTCCCTATACTTGAAAACAAATCAAATTCCATTGTTAAAAACCATTTAACTATGTGATGCCATCTTTGAGTCAAGAAGAATTGTTCAGTCTTTTTCTAGGGTTTATTATGATTAGTTATTTGAAAATATACAAATGTTTGCAATTTGTTAGTATTAGATAGTAATACTTAATAAACTAATTTACTAATGTTAAAAGAACACTTGAAACCATTTTATTGGGTGTAAATAAAACATTAATTTTAAGTAGAATTATTCGTGTTAGATATTAAATCGAATCATTTGAGTGAAATAACAATGCCATAACCCATTTGACTGTGCGCAAACAAATTTGCAATATAAATAAGAATCATTAGAATTAGTATTATTTACCTGCTCCTTGATCTTGTGGGTATAGTGTTCGCCAATAGTCCAAAGACCTGGGTTCAATCCCCGGTCGCGTCATACCAAAAACTTTAAAAGTGGTACTTGATACCTCCTTGCTTAACACTCAGCAAAATATGGTACGTATCAAGGGTAAAGTGGATCAATCAAGGGAAAGGAATGGTACCCTCCCCTACACCTCGGTGTTGTAGCTATTGAAAAGAGAGCCTTCTAGTTGCCCTCGACTAAAGGGAGACAACTTTACTTTAGTATGAGATTACATTTTTTTGAAACCATTTGTGTGCACACAAATGAGTTCCAACTCGCTTAAAATAAAGTTCTCAGCAAACTGTTTTCTTACAAATCTCATTTACACATCATATATAATGTCTATATGAGATTTGTAAGAGAACAATATATATATATATATATATATATATATATATATATATATATATATTGTAAAGTTGCTGACCGTCGTCTAGTTGCACTCGAATGTTTCCTTTTCAATAGTTACTATACCAAGGTGGAGGGGAGGACATTACTCCCTTTTCCAGTATTACACCGCTTACCTTTGTCCCATACCTTATATTGCTGAGCGTTAAACAAGGAGATATCAACTACCATTTTTGAGCCTTTGGCATGCAACCACCAGGGATCGAACCCCGGTCTCCCAATCAATTAGCGAACACTCTACCCACTCGTTTATATGGGGGGTGGATTTGACTTAAATAAACCAAACGTTTTCATATGCTCTAAAACACCAAACTACGATTTCAACTCAGTTTCAATTATTAGTTGATGCATTTAATTAAAAATATATCGATAATAATACAGGGTATCTCAGGATTCATGGGAGCCATGTGACTACTAATAACTCAACGAATAATTTTGTTGTGTTCTTTTTTGTTTCAGATTTGAAAATAACATACAGTAACATCTATTTTTCCACAATCACAATGCCTTGGACAGGAGAGAAAAATAATTTATATCACTACATATTTGGAGATAAAATCATTCAAAAATGTCTTAAAATAGATGCAACCTATTAATATGATAATGATTTATTCCTGAGACTAGAAACTAAAAAGAAATGGTATGTACTGGATGCTAATTAAATAACAATTTTGAAAAACAAACTTAGATTTGATGTCTTGAGCTCCAAAAGAATGCATTTTTAACGGGACATGTTTTAAATGACAGCCATTGCGATCGAGTCAATAATAAATCCTAACCATATCAATAGGTTGCATATATTTTGAGACACCCTCTATAACGGATCGATAATTATACCTCTTCATTACATCTGTTTCTTTAATTACATTTAATGATAAGGAAATACTGAATAATTTTCTGTCAGACAATAAGTGGATTGATTTAGTACCATGAATCCTTCATGCTTTCCCATGTATCCACCCTTCATTTTATTTGGGTATTCATTTTCCCTTTTGCTTTAATCTTTAAAAAATATAAATAAAATTGGCATACCCTCTTTGGTTGGGCCGATAACTTTTCAGTACACCTTCCTAGATATGCATGAATAATCAATCATTGATTTTATTCTCATTAGTATCCCGAGTTATTCAAGTATATTCTAAATATATCAACAAAAATAACTTGGGGGGAAATTTTAAAATTTAATTGGATTGATGTTTTAGAAATCACCTACTTCGCTATTGTAGCTCAGTACTTTGATTAATTTTTATATTGAAGGTAAGAAAAGAGAAAAATATCACTCCATCTTAATCTATCAACTTTCAATAGTTCAAAAATATAATGACTGAATATGTCACGTTGTTGATTTACATACTTTCATGTTCAATTCATAGTCAAAAGTCTGTAAAATGTTTTTGATGACGCTGTGAAAATATTAGTGTCACATAGTTATCTGAATATTGTCTTTATGTAAGAAGCTGACATTATGCTATCGATAGAAACAGCAAAAGTGCATCTCTATAAGTAAAACATCGATTTTAATCCCGAAGACGCTTGACATTTTATCAATGCAATTATTTATGATCACTGAATTTCAAAGCTTTTGAGGCTTTTTCTTGCTATAACATGAATTTAAATAAAAATTAAATAGAATATGGAGGAAGATAAAGAGATATTATGTTCAATGGTATATTTTTTGATCATTTTTTTTACTTTGTCTCATATATCATGATTTCGGTCTCATTTTCTTCGTCACTCCCTGAAGGAAAATAAAATGCGCAATCCCGAATTTAAAACAGCTACCTTAATTGGAAAGGAAAAGTAAAATGGCGTCGAGAAAGTCCAAAGTTAAACGCGTTCGTTTGTTATCTGATTCCTATGTACAGTTTGAGTTAGAATTATCAGTAGGGATTCATTAAATCTTTGCCTGTCGCAATAAATAATCCTATCTGCAGCCAAAAAAAAGTACATAAAGAAAATAGATTTATCACTTAAAAAGAGTGATGCTTTACGTACGCAAAAAACGAAGAATTATCTTTTCTCCTTTCTCTCTTCCTCATTCTCTCACTCTCACTATCTCTATCTCCATCTCTCAATATATATTTGTATGTATGTAAATGCGTACAAATATATATATATATATATATATATATATATATATATATATATATATATATAGGTTTGTGAATCTGCGTGTGTATGTCGATGCATGCGTAAGGAGAATTTAATCGTTTGTTTTGTAAGAAAACACTTTACTTCGTCTTCTTCTTTTGGATGTTTAAATACTTCGATCTGATATTCTGATTCTATCTCTCTGGCTCTGTCTCTGTCTCTCTCTGTCTCTGTCTTTGTCCGTTGTGACTGTCTTTCTGTCTTTCTCTTTTCTCAGTCTCTCTCAATCTCTCTCTCTCTCTCTCTCTCACACACACACACACACACACACACACACACACATAATGTATATATATATATATATATGGTGCAAGTTCTCAAATGCATTGTATTCGATGGAGCCTTTGGATGGGTATCTAAGCCAGAGGATGTGACCAAGGAAAATCTCATTAGATTTACATTTGAATAGACTTTTCTTACTTCACCGTTTTTAACGATATCTTTCTTTAAATTTTTTATTTCTTCCCGATTTATTTGTTTGCTAATAGAATTTTTCTTTTTAATGTTATTTTTTGCTTTCGGATTTTCACCGTCTTCTTCTTTTTGCTGTTAAATGCATACGTATCGTTTTGTTTCCGACTTATACCTTTCTTTCTTTCTTTCTTTCCTTCTTTCTTTCTTTCTTTCTTTCTTTCTTTCTTCTTCGTTTGTGTCTTTTTATATCTTAGTACTTCCTTGCTTTTTATCTTGTACGTTTCATTTTTTCTTTTTATCTCACATTCCTTGTTTTTTTTTTCTCACATACTTTCTTTTTCGAGGTCTTTTTTCCACATTGTTTAATTTAACCTTCACCTCTCAATTAATTTCATCTTTTACATAATTGCATATCTTTTTTTTATTACAATATCGCAATCTGTCGTTGAAGAAAAAAGCATCACCATACAACACTTTCTTTCTTTCTTTTTTTCTTTCTTTCTTTCTTTCTTTCTTTTTTTTCAACCAGTGGGTAATTTCCAAACTTTATTTACCAAGATAATTGTCATTTCATTTTCACTCTATATCAATTGAAATTTGTTATTAAGTTCGAGACATTTCAAAAGCTTTACAATACATCCACGTTACACAATCACCACACTTACATCCGTTTGGTTTCCATTCGGGTTCTTTGTTTAATGGCATCAAGAAGAATGGCTTTGACATTAAGTAACCACGAAGGTTGATAACTTCGTGGGTTATATAATGTCAAGCGACCCTTGCAGAAAGAAAGTAATTATACAAATTATCGTAGAGTTGGGTGGAGGATAAGGCAGTCCATACTTTTTGCATGGCTGTTTGTCGGAAAGTGAAGATAATAACACGAGTGTAAAACGAAATCTCTTAAAACGATGTTGCAGTAAAGAACGTAAGCCACTACACCACAGAAGCACTCCTATATATATATATATATATATATATATATATATATATATATATAAAGAATACGCACAATACAATTTATCATCAAATAATTCTATCAAAAAAACAAATATTCCAAGAAAATATAATGTTGTTAGCATGTATATTATCTCAAGTCGAAGGCAAAAGAATGTGTACAATTACGATTTGATGATGTTTTGTGACGGCTGTACGTTCATAATAGGCAAATTTTTAGT
The DNA here is from genome assembly GCA_963585895.1 of Sepioteuthis lessoniana. Lineage (NCBI taxonomy): Eukaryota > Metazoa > Mollusca > Cephalopoda > Myopsida > Loliginidae > Sepioteuthis > Sepioteuthis lessoniana. The sequence goes on along the minus strand of OY757909.1, from coordinate 128,137,600 downwards.
TTAAACAGTCATAAAAAGCATCTTGTTGAGTGACTTTCAAGTCTAAACACAACAAAATGTCTCGCTGAATAATTAATGTAAATCAGCGTTGAAATATATTTATATATATATATATATATATATATATGCTAAAAGGTTTATGTTCATATGATGATGTTACATTTGCTGTGGAGGATTTTTTGAATAATGAGATCCAATCACCACAATAATGATGGAAAAAGAGTACGAATCATAAGGGGTTTTCTGATGAAAATTAAAACCCATTATATATAGCCATGTTAACTAGGGTCCTTGAACACTGTGACTGTATCTCAGTAGAAAAGTAAGACACCCAAACACGAGTGTCCTAGATATGACATTAAACAATTTGATAGTGAGGCTCCAGTTATGCTATAGCTTTGGAGAATGGAAAGAACATCTTTATTGCCATTGCTTTCTGACTCGGACTTGTCGCACTAAATAGGGTCCTCTCTATGGGTCAAGTAGAACTGTTTGACATTCATACTTAGAGCAAAATAATTACCTATGCTAAACTGAATTGTTTCAAATAGAATTGTTTGATCATTTTATTGCGTGTAAACAAATATGTGTGTAATTGAATTTTTTGTGATACATTACAATACTTCATCATGATCATCATGTCGTGCTGGTAGCACGGATATCCCTGACCCTCTCTCGCCACATCGTTCATCGCCTCAAGCAGGTCTTCTGGACTACATCCCGTATCCTAACATAGCTGCTGAATGTATGTTCGTGCTGGGCGTCCTGCTTTTGCACGGCCATGTGTGGGGGTCCATAAGAGTACATCTCTTATGAGTTCTTTCCTGCTTCTCCAGCAGTGTCCTGCATGTGTGGTTCGTCTAACTTGAATAGTTTTCGTGATAGGAGGCAGGTGGCCGTACAGTTGGTGTCTTGTGGGGTGTTGCCGCCAGGATTTGTTCAAGATTGCTCGAAGCATTCTTGTGTAATTGCCATCTAGCTTCTTCTCCGGCTGTTTTGTTAGAGTCCATGTAGTGCATGCATATAGCAGTATCGATGCGACCGCTGCCTGGAAGAAACTGCGTTTAATTTTATCGGTTAGGTTTGATTTCCATATAATCGATAGCCTATTGATAGCTGTCCATGCCTTCGTTAACCTAGTGTCAATGTCCTCTTCGGTTGATGCGACGCTGCTTCCTAGGTAAGTGATTTTGTCTACTAGTTTAAGAGGGGTTCCGTCTAGAGTGGAGATGTCACCCGTTTGATTATAGCACATATATTCCGTTTTGACATAGAGGCCTATGCCTGCGGCTGCTCGTTCCAAACTATGCAGTAGTGTTTCGGCTTGGTTGGGTGTATTTGCCAGTATTGCTATGTCATCGCCGTAGTCGGCGTTGGTAATTGTTTTTGCGGGGTACCTTCTGCTTCTTTTCTTTGTCAGCTCGAAGCCGTTCTCTCTGATTTTGTCAATCGATGTTCTAAGTACGTAGACTAGACAAATGCTAAAGACGTACGGAGCCAGCGTGTCCCCTTGTAGTACTCCTGCTACATTGTCGAAGTATTCTGCGTCACCATCTGTTGATCGTACTTTTACTTTGGTGTTTCTTTGGAGAATCGTTATTCTGTGTGCCAAACCATAATCTTACGCTCATTTAAAAGTATTACCAACAGAAATCGTTAGAAATTCACACACACACACACACACACACACACACACACACACACACACACACACACATATATATATATATATATATATATATATATATGTATAAAATGAATTTATCTTTGAAAACCAAAACAAATTATTTTTTGCTTTCAGATAATACCTTGCTCAGTTGTAAACTTTTTAGGTAACTCTCTGGTGATTATGGAGAAATAAACACAGCAATAATATATATATATATATATATATATATATATATATATATATATATATATATATATACACGTGCATGTGTGCGCGCACGTGCGTACGTTCGAGGGTGTTTTTGTTTATGCGTTTGTGCACACGTCTGTTACAGTCTCATGACTTCATCAAACAAAGAAGCTGACAGTCATAAAGTATCATTTACCTTGTGTCTCTGCACACACACACACACACACACACACAGAGAGAGAGAGAGAGAGAGAGAGAGAGAGGGTGCTATGACATTTATTTCACTATAGATGAATGTTTGGAATTAATGGAATGATTAAAAATTTAAAAAAAAATGCCTTGCTTCAGTTTTTCAGATATTCCTCTGCTGAGCGACTCAAGAAACTTTGGCTGATTATTTCAAAGGAGCTTTTTTTTTATTCAATTCTCCTCATTCTATGATCAGTAAAAGAATACAAGATGGAAACGAAATTGACGAGCAGAGATTTTATATAAATTCGACTAATATCAGCTTCTCACTTTAGCGAAACAATCGTTGACATAAATCATTGCAACAACTGAATGCACGAATTTATTGTAGAGGTTAAATGCAGTCAAATTAATTTTCTAAGATCTAATATTACATTGATTTTAAAGGTGCGAATAAGAGCATAGTTTGGCAAGAAGAATGTATCTATTAAGACAGTAAAAATTTTGCATTACCCTTATATATATATATATATATATATATATATATATATATATATATATATATATATATAAACAGGGACAGTGAGAGAGTGAGAGAGAAAGAATTGGTGTTGGCAATCACATTTATTTCTTTGTACGAATAATGAATATTTATATAAATCTATCGATTTTATCCCTATATAACGTCTAAACCACTTGGGTGAAACGTAGAGATAAAAGTTAACTTGATTTTTTTTATTCGGAAAATAACATTGAATAATGATAAACTTTCAATATTTCTGATAGTATTTATCAAATCTCAGAATACAGAATATCCTACTATTCTTTATTCTATTCTAAAAGATTAGAATTCAATTTTTTTTTTTTTTCTCGTGATTCCTTTCTTTTGAAATATCCATTAAACTATTTTTAGATATGTTGGTTGGTTGGTTGGATTTTATGACATATCGACCTTTGTAGGTTATTTAACGCCAAATCCATTTTTATGCAAATAGTTTTATTTCAAAAACTTCAGTTTAGCAAGAGTACACACTTTATATGTCAAAAACATTTCTAGTTCAAGTAATTCAGTTTATTCAAACAGTTCTAAATCGGCTTAGTATGAGTACAGATTTTCTTGATACAAACTTAGATGTTATAACAGTTCTATATTAAACAATTCAATTTAGTGTAAGTACAGGTTCAATGTCAAAAGCAGTTCCATTTCAAACAATTCAGTTGAGTATAAGCACGCAGTTTAAATGTAAGTACAGTTTAATTGTCAAAAACATTTCTATTTCCAGCCATTCAGTTTAGTCAAACAGTGCTAATCCAAACAATTCAGTTTAGTATAAGTATAGATTTTGCTTACACACAGTTAAATTTCAAAGCGTTTGTATATTAAACAATTCCGTGTAGCGTAAGTACAGTTTCAAATTAAAAAACAGTTCTATTTCAAACAATTCAGTTCACGCAGTTTAAATTTAAGTACAGTTTAATCGTCAAAAAGATTTCCATTTCAAGCTATTCAGTTTCGTCAAACAGTTCTAATTCAAACAATTCAGTTTAGTATAAGTATGCAGTTAGTTCTATTTAACCCATAGATACGGCCCTATCAGGTGCTACCATTCCGAGCCAGAGTGGACCTGGGAGCAATGCCAATGAAGGGCTGGTCTGCATTCTCTAAAACCCCAGCATCACTGGAACCTGACCATCAGATTGTTTAGTGTCATATGTAGGACACTCATTGGGGTGGGGTCTTACCCCTCTGCAGAGTTGCAGTCGGTGTATTCTACAGCCCAGCCGACTATGCAAAATCTATTTTTAGTATAATTGTATATTCATATCTTTATCCGGTTCTTATACTTTTGTAGTAAAAATATTTTACGTTATTTTTTATCGTTAGATTATAATTTTCATGATAAAACTTTTCTGATATTTGTAAATTAATACTTTGCCATGTTTATTTAAGTAATTGTATATATATATTGAGCACTCTGGTTGCCGATAGGGTAAAACAAAATGTAAACAGAGGCTGCTGCAGCTGTTTCTAAAAATAAAAATACCTTAAAATTCCCTTAGCCAACGTGGTCCGCTTGGTGGACGAGTGGTCTGAAACACAGTCTAACGTAGAGTTGGACGGGTTTCGATCCCGGCTTCGAGCGTCCTGCGTGTCTAGCCACACTGAAGAGTTCTGATAGAACGAAACAGTCTGTCTATGGATGACTATATATATATATATATATATGTATGTATTTTTTCCCTCGTTCCACTGGTAATGTTAGTGGTCAACCAGTGAGAGCGGTTCAAGCTTTTTCTCTACAGTATGGGTTGATAAAAGGCTTGGGATGAATAAAAGAAAGGCGGTTTTGATATAAAACAGACCAAAGTGAAATGTAAAGAATCCTTAGTAAACACGATTATTCTTATAACATTGCAGAATGATTTTAATATTAGGTAAGATTTGCGATGAGATTGGCCAGGAATTGAATTCAACCCTCTTAAAACAAGTCTAAATCTAAAATAAAAACGGTTACTCTTGGATACAGACTAACTATTCAAGGAGATATTTTTGGTTTCTAAACCCAAACATGTTAACTTGTATTTTAACTAATTAGTACTTGTCTAAATTGTTCATTTTACAGTGAGGCTACATCTTTGCTATTTGTCTCCGTGCGTAGGAAATCATTTTGCGATTTGTCTTAGTTTAAAGAGATTAATACCAGACAAAATTTTAGCGTGATTTTGTAAAAATATATAATTTGGTCTTAATGATGAAAACTATTACTAGACATTAAGGAATTCGAACTCACTTTAAACAGTATTGAACGTTCGATAACTAAATGCTTCCATAATGAATTCTCCAAACTATTTACCATGGTGATTGATATAGTTGACAGTTGGCAAAACAATGGGAATATGATTTAGAATACGGTAAAATATTCAGTTAGGAGAAACTGCTAATAATTTACCCTGAGTGCCAATTAATATCTGTGTATTCATAATTTCCACATTTATCTTTTGAAGCAAATAATTAAATTAAAAAATATATAATTATTGTATGAAATTTCTTTTTCGAAAATCAGCATGAATGAACATATTTTTTCTGAAATTGTTTTTTTCTAAATTCTATTTGTGTCTCAATACAAAATAACGTTGCATCAACCGATGATCTTGTCGACTTAGCAAACAGATTTTTTCTTATATAACGCTCATGCTTCGTATTCGATTACATCCATTCACTAAGCCCAAATTTGGCAAATAACCTACAAGCGATTATGTTGAACCCGCCGAATTTTTGCATGATCTGATGAAAGTAGAATGGTGTAACCATGCAACTTAGAGTCTTCAAACAACTATTCTCAACTTTTGATTTCATACATCATCATTCTCCTCAAGAGGTGGCATTTCAAAATTAAAAATTCCAGTCTACGTTAAAAGTTATCCATGGCGTGTTATAGAACAGACGGGATCATGTCTTCTCAGTGGTAAGAGAGTGAATGGAAATGCGTACAAACTCACCAATGATTCATACCGGACTCGGCAAAACCACTTATTAATTGGATAACTATAACAACACAAGGCCCATCTTCCTGATTGTAAATGAAATATGATTTAATTAACATGATGTACGGGGAATCTAGTTTATCGATAGAGAGGTTTGTTTTATTAAACAGTTTCAACTCTAAATAAAGGCTTTTAAATTCATTTAATTATATAACCCGGTTGGATATAATTTTATTATTGAATTAAAAGCATGGGCATCGAAAATCTTAAACAGTAGATTAACAAGTAAATTACCGACGACAAAATGTATTCATATGCATTAATTTATAATGTGGGAAGATAACATTTTATTTAAAGGAGAGAATAAAAACAACAAACTGAATCAATATATTAATTCGGAAACATTAAATTAGCTTATATTCAACTCTGTTGGATTATGTTAGAAATAGCGTGGTAAGCTAATATGAAGGTTTAGTTCAATTGCCATTGAGCTGTGTTAGAATTTCAAAGTAAAAAAAAAACTTATATATATATATATATATATATATATATATATATATATATATATATATGTGTGTGTGTGTATATATATATATATATATATATATATATATATGTATATATATATATACACACACACATACACACATATATATATATATATATGTGTGTGTGTGTGGGTATTAACATACGCATTCTCTTTCTGTCATTCACACATTCTCTCTTTCCCCCTACCCAAGACACAATCACACTGAAACACACACACACACACACACACACACACACACACACACACACATATATATATATATATATATATATATATATATATATATATATATATACATATATATATATATATGCGGTATATTAACATACACACGCACACACACACACACTCTCTCTCTTTCTCTTTCTCTCTCTCTCTCTCACACACATACACACTCACATATTCACACACACACACACACACACACACACACACACACATATATATATATATTTATAGAGAGAGAGAGAGAGACAGACAGACAGACAGACAAACATATACGTAGATATGTTATAAAGCAATTTACAAATATGGAAAACTATATGACACTTTTTGCTACCGTGCTGGTTTGGATAAATACTAATCGAGAAATTCACAGAGACAAAAATAGTTTTAGATCGATATGGAAAGACTGGTTTATGATATAAGCAGACATATCGATTTTAATATCCATGTCTTATCGGTTTGTACTCAATAATGAACTGTTAAACGGAAGAATGTATCAGATTAATGTATTCTAAATGCACTTTGATTAACGAAAAAGTAAAAGAACTTTTAGACAAACGTTTGTAAATATCTATTGACTATCTCCGTGTATTACCATAATCGTTATTATTATTCGGATTTTCCCTTGATACCCCCTTTCAATTGATTATAAAACTTCTCATTCTACTATGCAATGTTTCTTAGTGTTATTTTCTTCAAAATAGTTAAACACATATTTTTAAAAATACACCTGCAGATTAACGGAACTTTCTTCCCAAAAGATTCAAAGACGATCACCCTGAATTAGTAACTATATACTTTCTATTTTTTAACTTGCAACCCATATATATATATATATATATATATATATATATATATATATATATATATATATATATATAACATTTCTGTTTTAGGTCTAAAGCGAGAATAAAATATTTTAAAATAGGTAGGTCAACGAAGAGATTTGTATATTTCTAGAATTTATAAGTTTATTTTGTTCTTATATACGTGTATGTTTCCAGCTTGATGCTTTTATCGGAAAACATATATGGCACAAGGCCTTGTTAATAGTTATTCAATGAGACTTGAACTCACTCGTATTTTCAGTTTGAATGATTTTCAGTTGGGTGTAGGTTTATATAAAGATCATCTCTTTTTCTTAGAGTTTGTTTTACCTTCGTATGCTTCACCTCTCGTAGATATTTGATATGTTGTTTTCGTTGTGATTGTGTTGGAATGGTTTTGTATTTCACTAACAGTTATTTTTCCTCTCTGTGAGTGAGTGTGTGTGTGTGCGTCTTGAAGATTTTTTTGTGTGCGCATGTGTGATAGTGTGGTTTGAAATTTACTTGTAAATATCTTATCTAATAATCTTTGTCTGTATATATATATATATAAACGGTGGGGACGATAAAATTGTCGCCCTAAAAAAGACGACATGATTCCATTTTCGTTTAATGAAGACCGGTTTTCTTTATTTGTTGCTGACCATCTACTAGTAGGCCACTTGTGTACAAATCCCAAGAGTGTTAGGAACCTTGTATCATGTCTGAAAGTGACACAATGTTCAACGAACGAGATTGGAGATGCGCTGCTGTACAACTCCTGCACTCTACCGATCCATTTTATGACAACAGGACCCTCAAAATGCAAATCTGGATTGCCACGAATAACAGGAATGGTCCCAGTGTGATGAAAACAAAGTTTCCGGCTACGGTTATGGTCTTTCGTGTGGTTTCAAGTGAGGTCCACATCATGCCACCTCGCATCTTCGAAGTCGGCTTGAAAGTCAACACCAAAGTGTACGTGGATGTGCTGAAGAGTGTGGTGATCCCCTAGTGCAATCAGGTAACCGGTGGCAGACCGTGGGTGTGGCAGCAGGTCTCGGCGCCTGCCCACAAATCCAAAGAGACCTAGGCTTGGCTTCAGAAGGAATGCTACATATTTTTACCCTTCTCTCACTGACCCCCCTCCTCTCCCGACCTGAACACGCTGGACTACCTCGTTTGGTCATACGTCGAAAACATCACCAACATGACGTCCCAGCCTGACCGCCGTCATCAACCGAGTATTCGCCAAGCTCCCGCCGGTGCTTGTAGAAAAGGCATGCTCAAAGTTCCGGATCCGTATCGAGGCGGTCATTGAGGCTGAAGGCAGCGACATTAAATAGATGTCAGTTCTATGACATAATCAAGTTACCTGAATTTATTTTTTCAATAAAGGTTTTAAAATAAAGTCGCTGTGTTGTTTTCTTTAGGATGACAATTTTATCGCTTCAGGTTTATATATATATATATATATATATATATATATATATATATATATATATATATATATGTGTGTGTGTGTGTTTTCAGCTTAATCCTTTCGTTGGAGAACATGTCTAGCACATGATCTAGCAAATGGGGTATTCAGTGTGACTGAAATTTACTCGTATTAGTTTTTACCTTCATCTCTCATTTGACATTTGACACGCTGGGTGCGCGCGCACACACACACACACACACATATATATATATATATATATATGCTTATTTCCATTTGTGTGTGTGTGTACGATTCATGTTTTATTCAACTCTGTTTTATATTTGTTTGAAGTAGCGTGCAGTCGTTGGCTTGATATATTGGCATTATTTTAAATTTACCTCGATTACATTTGGTATAGGTGTTTCGCAGTTTTCAATTAGAATTCGAAATTCTTAAAGAGAAAACATGTATATGAGGAAAAATAACATTATAATAGACCATGATTGATGGCATGAATATCTTGGAATTAAAAATCCTACAGAAATATAAGATTCTACAAACATCAATTGATTCAGTGATTACTTACTCGATTTGGGAAAACAACATTTGTTTGTAAGGTGTGTTTTTTCTCTTGTAAATATGTTCAAAGATAATTGAATACTGGATTATGTTTCTTTGATCATGTGTGATGGGAACTCGCTTAAATCGGCAGCTTTATCATGAAAAAGCTGAATTTTTCATGACCGAAAATAACAAAGGTTAAAAGTTAAATTCCTGCATTAAAACACAATCATATTCAGTGCCATCTTAATATAATATTAGATTTTGTTTTTAACGTTAAAGCAAACATTCCAAGACTAATTGCAATCCAATAACGTCATTAAATAGAGTTTTATGGTTTAGATAGAAAAATAAATGAGCTTGAATTCGTCTTAATGCTCTGCATCAAATATTTTGAATCATTTCTCAGCATATCTTTCAAACAATCGACAGTAAACTTTCTCACGTCTATATTAAGTCTTAGAATTATGATAAAGCAAGTCGAAATCCAATACCATCCACTTTGATATTAGCAGTAACACAATAATTCTGGCGTTCTACCAACTACTAAACAGTTTAAAACTTTCGAATGTGAACACTCCAGTTTTCGGAAAGCAAGACGCACTTCAAGGTTGGAATAGATGTCCCAAGACAGCACAGTACATTGAATGCACTCTAAGTCTATATCCTCAGAAAAGTGCTGTCTTTCTGACTTTATACTCAGGAATCATCTACGGAGTCACTGATACAAAATGTTAATCTCAAGAAATGGGATACATTATTAACACCACGGATAGAATAAATTAAAATATTATTATTACATATTTCATAATGATAGGGAATATATATCACGTTATAGAAAGTCAAACTGGCATATCTGTGGATGAATATCCATTTTTATCTTATTTTATATTATATTATTTTATTTTTTGTTAGAGCATCATCAATTATACAAGGATGCTGAAAAGTTCGTAGACTACGAAGATTCTCTCATGGACTGTGACTAAAATGAATTACATTTTCCACCTGGTCTTCTATGCAATCTCCACATTTCTTTAATCAGCATTGTAGTACTTATATCCCATAAGCAAAACAATTCATCAATAACAGATATTATGTCATCATACGAACTTTACGGACAATGAATCATTAAGCCAACCTTAGTAATAAGTTTCACAAGACCGTTGTTGATGGGAAATCTCAAAATTCTATTTGATTTTCGGCCATCCACCCCAACATATATATATATATATATATATATATATATATATATATATATATATATATATATATATATATATATATATATATATATATATAAAGAGAAATGTTAACCGACAGATAAAGTGAGACATCTGAAAGATTGAGGATCTATAAAGAGAGAAACTTTCCCCTCGCAGTCATACGTACATGGTGCGTTCAATACGTTTCCAGCCTTTTTTTGTACAGGCATTTAAAATTGTCTTAGACTCTTGAAAATTCAGTATGTTATTGCTATACATATTATGAGATGACTGACCTATTTTTATGATTTCAAATTCAAATGAACAGCTACAGCAGCAATTGGAATACACCCTACTAAAGTCTGATTGTCACGGCTTGTGAATTTCAAAAATGCAATCTGGACATCAGAACATTTTAGAAGAACGATATGCAATGAAATTGAATTTTAAACTTGGAAAAAATGCCACAGAAAAGTATGGAATGCTTCAGACTGCTTTTCGACCATCTTGCATGAATCGAGCAGCAGTTTTTGAGTGGCATAAGAGATTCAACGAAGGCAGGCAGTCCCTGAGGGATGATGAGAGGTGTGGGAAGAGTAAGGAAGTCAATATACCAGAGTTGATTGAGCAAAGTGTTAGGGTTAGGGTTACAATATTGAGGTTTTAAGGGAGTTCAGGAAGAGATTTCTAGGGAAGAGGCTAGCACTTTTCAAATCGGGTCAGGGGCATTTCCACCTGGACAATGCACCAGTCCATAACTCCATCCTTGTCACTGACTATTTGACCAAGATGGGCATCAAGACAATTCCTCAGCCTCCCTATAGTGAAGACCTTGCTCCCAGTGACTTTTGCTTATTCCCTAAGCTCAGAGGCAGTCGTTATGAGACAATTGAGGAGATGAAAGAGGCTGTGACGAAGGTCATTGACATGCTCACTCAAGAGTACTTCCATGGGGCCTTCCAGAAGTTGTTGGAACAGTACAACAAGTGTATTGCAGCCGGAGAAGATTACATCGAAGGGGACTGGAGTTTCATGTGTGTACTATCAATGAAAGTGCCCATACGAGACTTATTTAATGATCCTCGTATGTTTTTTTTTAATGATTTCTTTAAAATTCATCGAACATTGTTTACTTTCTTCTCCGTACTATTTTATTAGTTACTTTTTTTTATTTAAAAGAAAATCTGCTTTCAGGTGCAATTAATTATAAAAATGCTACATATACGTGTATTGATTTAAATTAACGAGTGCATATGCATACATCAACTTAAAATTGTACGTTCAGTCTAATTTAACTTTGAGTTAATGAAGCAAATCTTTCTGCGTCATTTGTTTCGTGATTTTAAATAAAAATAAAATAATACCAGACCTGACATGCTCATTCAGATATTATTGGAGATGATTTTCAAACTCACCTGGAAAAGAAAGAAAGATCAAAGTTGAAGTCATACATCGATACAAATCATTGCAAGCAAACACTTCAACACACACACACACACACACACACACACACACACACACATATATATATATATATATATATATATATATATATATATATATATATATATATATGTTGAAATGGTAGATTGTGGTTAATCTGGCAATATAGTTAAAAGTAGAGAGGTGGTTAAATCGGACTCTTCAGGTTTGATGAAATTATTGGAATAAAGAATGGAATATCACTTCTAATAAACCTTTGGCTAGTGGGTAGAATGTGCGGCAATGGTCCGGGAGACTGGGGTCCAATTCCAGGTCGAGTTATACCAAAGACTTAAAAAATGGTACTTGATACTTCCTTGCTTAGTACTCAGCATTATAAGGTACGTATCAAGGGTAAAAGTGGTGCAATCTATGGAAAAGAGTTGCGCCCTCCTATACATCGGTGTAGTACCTAATGAAAAGGGAGCCATCGGGTCACCTTCGACTACAGTCACCTACTTTATATATATATATATATATATATATATATATATGTGTGTGTGTGTGTGTGTGTGTGTGTGTGTGTGTGTGTGTGTTGCTTAAAAACAGTAGCAGTTAAAACTAGAAAAATGTGTTCTAAGCAGTCGTAAAATGTTCAAATTAATTGGAATTTGGCCATATTACTAAAAGATTAATGTACTGTTTAAAACAGTAAATTTTAATATTTTTGGTTACATATATACACGCGCGCTCCCGCGTGCACACTCATACACTCACACACACATGCAGGCGTATGCACACATTTCACAATAATGACATTTAATACAAATCCAAATGCATATATATCCATGAGATCTATCAAAAAAGTATCGACATTTAATATATATTGGTCCTTGAAGAAATTAACAATTAATCAAACACAAATTTACCTCATGATATACGCCAAGGAATTCAACCCATTCGCGCGATTCGAGCTTTAAATTAGTCTAGCCTCTTTTAATACTACTGTTATGGGTATTTTCTGAAGCTGCTGTGTTGTCTTTTTTTTTTTAATGTCATGAATGCTCAAATCTTATTTTAAAATTAATTTTCAGGTTTTAAAAAATGAAAAGTTGTGAAAATTTAGATTTTGAGTCAGTCATCTGCACAGACGTCTATTTCGTCATAGAAAGTCCGCTAACAATCTCTAGAGGCACTTCGGATGTTTTCCGAATTGGAGTTGTTTCGTCTAGACGTCTTAAATTAATAAAAAGAAATGAAAATTTTGATTTTGAAGTTTCTGTTACCATCATTTTTGATGACAATGTACGTATATGAAGAATATACAAAAAGTGAGATAGACTGATACAGAGATAGACAGAGGCAGTCAGTGAAACAATGAGTGAGAGAGAGAGAGAGAGAGAGAGAGAGAGAAAGAAAGAGAGAGGTGGAGAAAGAGAAACAGAGGGAACAAGAGAGAGAGTTTTGAAGAGAGAGGTGTAGACACATACACCCGGATATTTATAACTGTAGAACAGAATCGAAGTTTGACAGAATGATATAGTATTGCATTTTGCTTTCAGCAAAAGATGGCATTTCACTCAACTTACATTAACATTATTATAACATATTCGATGTATTTACCAATGATCGCCCCTAGCTAAGCACTCACACCTTTTCATCAATGAGCTTTACTGAACAGTATCTATATTTGAATTAAATATGCATGATGTTAGACATTTTCATAAGATCTGAGCTGATCATAAACACATTTTCTGTTATACAAATTAAAAAGAAAGTTACACGAGGTAAGGTATATGAAATAAAAATTATTTTCACCACCCGTAGAAATTATGAGAAAGTCTGATCTTACCAATACCAAACAGATCTATCTATCTATATATCTATCCAATTCTAGGTTTTCCATATAATCTTACCCACACCATGCAAGTATGCAGATTATGGGCCGGTATATGGTCCTCTGAGAGTAACGGATTCTTTTATTATCAGTAGTAGTAGTAGTAGTAGTAGCGTTGTTTTCTGACATCTAATATTAAGAATATTATAATTTTAGGTCTAAAATTATTGTCTGAATCTTTTATATGAGGATTTCTCCTCATTCAAAATTCCCATCTTACTTGCTTCTAGGCACATATAGAATAAAGGCCAGGAATACAAAGAACGAAACAAGGCGGCTTTAAAGGTGAGCACAACCTTAAGTGTGAGCAGATCAGGGTATAATGATTCTATTTGAATCAATAATATCATAGGTAATGTAAATTTAGAACTACTTATTGTATAATTGTTATTAATAGTAACTGTGTTTCTAGCTCCTGTGGGTAAGTCTGCAAGAATAAATTATCACTCGATATCTGAGGAAAAAAGATGGGCACCGCCAAATAAGCCTAAGCGATGGGAAATGTTAGGCATGATCTACTTGTTTATGCAATTAAAAATACTCTAACATTATCAATCGTAATGTCACTGTATGTATTATGTTCTGATATGTCATCAGAGTAATAGTATATCTACATTGTCATATACATATCAAATGTGTTATAATTATGCACAGAAATAGGTTGTAATAAGTACATTCGTGTGCATAAAATGCTACTGAATCTTTTTGATTGTGAGTAGATTAAAAAAAAACAAAAACACATTGTCTTCTCACGAAAAACCAAGCAGAAAAAGTTAAGGGGTTCACAATGTAGTATTCTATTCTTCTTTCTAAATGATTCATCTCTAAATACAAGATATTTCTAAGTAATACGATTAGTTTATGTCAGCGGTAACATCAGGGATGGCTCACTGTTTTTAGAAAAGTAAACCTCAGGTAGTATTTTGATTCAATATTCAACTCGACAATTTTTCGTGCACCTGTTATTAGTTTTCTGTTTTTGATTGTCTCACTAAAATGATATGAAGAGTCTTTGTCTGTCGATTGTTCACCTATCACATGTTTAATTTATTGGTTTACCTTTTTCAAAATTATTACACACCCCATCAAATTACATGAATATATAAATGGTAGATATCTATTTTTGGCCATAATTTTCATTTCAGTATATTTTAGCTATAAATATTATTTAATTGTACATGGCTATGTGATTATGCAGTAGAATTTTGTTGGGTATACAACCAAACACACACACACACACACACACACACACACACATATATATATATATATATATATATATATATGTGTGTGTGTGTGTGTGTGTGCGTGGGCACGCATGTCTCCACACTCTAATTTCTCGTATTCGCTTAAATATGTAAATGTAATTAAACATTTTTTACATATTTTCTCTTCTTTAAATCTTATTTAAATTAGTTTTATTTCATCTAATTGAAATTTACGATTCTCATATCAGCCATAATTTTGAATAGATTTCAACCGGTACTTAGAAGAAAATAATTTTTATAACGAATTGATAGAGTTAGATACATTTACATACATATATATGTATATATATTCGTAATTGTAGAAACATGAATAAAACTGCGCTCTAATAAATAGTTTAAAGAATTGTAATAGTTTGAGAATGTATAACAATTTAAAGTAATACAGTAAAGTCCATTGCCGAATTGTAAACTTCGCTGTCTGACCACAGAGTAAAACTGTAAAGAAAAGCGAAAAGGAAGATTATTAACTGGACCTTGCTAGAGAATTAAAAAGCTGTGGAAATTTAAAGAGGCGCTTATACCAATTGTAGTTCCTGCTCTCGGTACCGTCACCAAATGATTGGTACAAGGACTGGAGGATTTACGGAGATAAGATGAGCGGAGGTCATCCAAACAACAGCTTTATTGAGATTAGCCAGAATACTGAGAAGAATCATGGAGACTTGAGGAGACTTGCTGTCACTCAAACTCCTATGAGAATCTATCAGCTAACGCTGGTGTGAAAAACTCAAAAAGGAGTGAGCAACAACAACAACAACAACAACAATAATAATAATAATAATAATAGTGAATGCGTAAAGTAGCGTAAAAAGTAATATATTTTGGGTGATTAGAGTGTTGGGGTTTATTCTGAAATAATCAGCAAGGTCACGTGACTAAATTTATTCATTAGAAATATAAAGGAACCCAACCAAAAAATTATCTCGCAAAATAATTTTCGACACCTGCAGGACTTACATGCCGACAAATGAGGGGGAACAAATCCTTACTGTAAACTGTCTGCCATTTTGAACGGATGCCCAAGGGAAAGACCACCCTGACACTGAAAGACGCCAAAGAAGGAAACACTCCAAACAACTGTAGATCCATAACATGCTTACTAATGACGTGGAAAATGCTATCAGGAGAAATAAGGGAGGAGATTTCTGATTCGCTAAGAAACCACGAGATATTCCGAGGAAAAGAAAGGATAAGGCAATGAAAGAAGAGGGACTGGAGAACTACTATATATTGATCAATACATCTTCAACAAGACTAAAGTGAGATGAATAATCCAGCAATAGCCTGGATTGACGACATAAAGACTTACAATATAGTCCCACAGAGCTGAATAATACAGTCTGAAAATGTACAAAATATCAAACGAAGTCATCAAATTCATCGAGAAAACTATAGAAACCTGAAGAGCAGAACTGACAGCGGGAGTAAAAAGCACAAATCTTCATGGGAGATGCACTATGACGATTTCTATTTGTTATTGCGATGATGTCACTCAATCATATACAATTGCACAGGCGGAGACAAATTTATGAGATCACAGGAAAAAAATCAATCACCTAATATAAATGGACAATATCAAACTCTTTGTCAAAACCGAAAGAGAATTGGAAATCCAAATACTGAGAGAGAGAGAGAATATGCAATCAAGACATAGAAATGGAATTTGGCGTAGAAAAATGTGCCCTGCTAGTAATGAAAAGCAGAAAGCGACATATGAAGGAATGAATGGAACTACAAAATAAAGAAAAAATAGAATGCTCAGAGAATAGAAAACTTAGAAAAATAGGGAACATTGGAAGCTGACACCATCGAACCAGTGGGGATGAAAGAAAAAAAATTATAAAGTACCTCAGGAGAAGAAGAACGCTACAGGAAACCAAACTCTATAGCAGGGGCCTTATAAAAGGGACACATACCTGTGCTGTTCCACCTTGTAAATTTCTTGGGACTATTTTTGAATCGGACAAGAGAATAACTTAAACATATGGACCAGAGAATAAGAAAATCAGAACGCTTGGAGAAAAAGAAACCTATAAATAATTGGGAAAATTAGAATCTGGCACTATTAAATAAGAGGAGATGAAAGAAAAAAAATTCAAAATAGAATCTCTGGAGAACTAGAAAGCTACACGAAACAAAACTAAATAGCTAGAAGCTTATCAAAGGAACAAACGCCTGGAATTTCCCCATCCCCTCGTAAGATACTCGGGACCATTCTTGAAGTGGAACAGAGAATAACTTAAAGAAAGGGGCCAGAGAACAAGAAAACTAATGACCATGCATAAAGCCTTATATCCCAGAGATGACCTTTACAGACTATGTGTCAAGAAAAGGAGGAGGAAGTGGACTTACCAGCATTAAAGATAGCGTTGACGCGTTGGTACACCGACTTGAAGACTTCATAGAAAAGCGCCGTGGAAGACTGACGACTGCGACCAGAAACAATACGGACAACACAAGGAACAACCGAACAGAAATAACCAGAAAAGAAAAATGGAAAGAAAAACAACTCCATAAACGTTTTAAGGGACTAAAAATCGACTTTTCACATGAGAAAACGAGGACGTTGCTAAAAAAGAAAGCCATAAGATAGAAACTGAATCTCTTCTGATAGCTGCTCAAAACAATGCCATAAAAACCATTTATACAGAATTGATAATACAGAAAACTTCTCGGTAGAAATAAAAATGTTTGTGGCTAAAATCGAAATGTTATGGGATTTGTTAAGGAAACGAAAGATGATTTATGCCTGGGGATTTTTTTACATATTATAGGGAATACATATTTTTAGGGGAGCAACACTTTTATGAGAGTATATTTATATTTGTTGTAAATCCAGAAGAATTAATTGTTATGACTGTTTGGAAAATAATTACTCAAATTATGTTGTTAATATTTTATTTCAAGAGAACACTTTATTATCTAATTTAGTCTGACATGATTTCAAACCAAATGGCGAGGGACAATTTGAGATTATGATTTTACATTGGTTCGTTTGTACAAATTTTAACCTTTTTGATGATGTTAAATATCTTCAGCCGATGTTAAATCCGGGCTTCCTCCGCTAGAATCTTGTGACAAAAACAGCAAAGATGTATAAAGATGGATCACAAAACATCCATCCGTAACTGTTATAACAAACTGTTACTTAATTTTATAAGGAAATAAGTGCCTAACCTAAGATTATTTAGTAATATCGGATTCTTTTTTTACAGGTTATTTACTTATAAATTAGTACATCGGTTTGTTTATTTAGTCGAAATGGTGACAGCAATCTTGTTAGTGAATTGATAACAGAGGTTTGCTGAATTAATATCCCTTGAGTGAACAG
>OY757909.1:128026882-128116882 GCA_963585895.1 Sepioteuthis lessoniana | reverse complement strand
AATGATTTGGAATGCGAACGAACATTAGTATGAAGTATAGGATGTTTTAAGGTATTTTCATATAGGATAACACATATCATTCGCGCTGGGATTTCTCAAAGACGGTATTTGAGTTTCTGAAAAATTTTTTTTTATTTTAATTTATTTTGAATGAGAGTTTCTAAATGCTTTTCTTGTTTTCACTAAATAGATAAATTTTCCTTGAGATTTTACTAAATTGTGTACAATGTCACACTTGGAGTCACATTTTGATGTCATCAATTTTTGTGTAGTCTTCTTGTACTTCTGCTTACTGCTGAACTCATCTCTTCCTTCTTCAACTTATATCTGAAAATAGCTTCTTTAGACATCACAGATGCATATCTCTTCTCAAATAGACAGAATATTGATATGCTTGGTTGTAGGGAGGATATTTGATTCACCACTCTACAAAGGCCAATATGAGCGCTAGTATTTTTGTGATTTACTAACAATGAACATATATAACAAAGAAGAACTAAATAGACTCTAATACACATAGATGAACAGTTCTTATTTCATTCACTGATAAACCATAAAGAAAAAAAATAGACAATCGTATACCAATGAATATAAGTATACGTATATTTTCCGTGAAAAGGGTCCAGAGTAGCAAAAAATTGCGATAAAAGATCAAGAATAGGTTTCTTTATTGTCCTCTGACATTTTTATTTCCCTAACTGAAACACTAGTTCTCTAAAAGAGTTTATTTTTTTTACATTACCGAACTGGTGTCACAAACCTAACATATTGTTGCATATGACACTTATTAAATATATATGCTTATCATGCATAATCATGAGGATAATAATCAAACAAAGTACTGATTTTTAATAATCAGATTAATTGCTGAATTCGAGAAATTGTTTTCCGTTACTACTGAATAAAGTTTCCTCAAAACGGAAAAGAATATGTTTGTATTAATGATATTTTGGAAAGAAAAAATACGGTGTCTAAGAAAACTTCAAAACTCAATGTTATAAGGAATATATACATTGTACTCAATATACCATCTTTGAGTAAATTTTCTAACACGACACCGTGCATGTCTTAACTCAAGGTTTTCTCCAAGAGGAGTTTATTTAGACTGAATTCAGTGTTTTCCTTCTTCTATTTTGGTTGCTAAATCAAAGCCAAAGAACGCACTACGCACAACTATTTACTCATAAGTGGTGAAAATAAAACATACGTTCATGCCTCTTGTATGACCATTAGCCACATAGGAATTGCAAACGGATGAGTTCAGGTTTTCAATCGGAAGTCACCGATTTCATTTCGAACGACGATGAGCATTTCACTGTATACGCCTTCATGACATGTAGAATCAAGATGAAAAATAGCCACACTTCTACTTCATCTAATGAGTAATCTGTTCTATATGTCCTACACTATCCCTGAATAACTATACTTTTTCGAATTTAAATAGTTTTACTATTATTTTATTATTATGTAGTATAATCGCCGATATATAGAACATTTAGGTTAGATTCGCACAAGTTATTTCGTATGTTGAATATACGAGGAGAATCGATCTTTCTACAATGCAGAAAGTCTACGTGTAGCGTTGACTAACAACTATAGCCAGTTGTACGAAAGTGGCATTATTACTGGAATTAAAGAAACAAATCTGACTGCTGCTTCTAATCCTCTTTGATAGCGAAGATATTATATTTGTTGCTATTGGATATAACAAGCAACTGGAGAAGTGCAAACGCTTGTAAGTCTCGTTTGTATCAAGTTCTCTGTTGAAGCTTTCAGAAGAATAAACTGATCGAAAATATTGCAAAATAAACTCTAAGAATATGAAGAGATTGTTTCGAATTGTTGTGACTAACAAAAAATATTAAGAAAAAAATATCGAAACTGAAGAAAGTTATAATTTCTCCATTGCAGACAGGAGAAAGTCAATGCAAGCAGCCTTCACAGAATTCATTGCTTTTTATTAGTTCACGAAATGTGGGCAGCCATCAAGTCTCTACCGACAGGCGATGACAAAAAATGTTAAATTAAAATTAAGGAATAAGATAACATGAATAGATAAATGAAAAAAGGGAAAAAATCCATTTACTTACATGAGGCACACTTAGACATTGTGAAAATATACGTAAGCCTGATCATATGCAGGCGTAAACCAGGCAAGAACAATTAATCCCTTTGCATGCAGACACATAATCTCTTACAAAAATACATACACATTTAGGCACCTCATCTACTATAAATATCATCCATGCCAGAGTTTCACCGGACGCATCACGCATATCATAAGTTATATCTTATATATATATATATATATATATAGCAATGAGTGTTTGTGCAGATGTGTTGATGTATTATTCTTATTGACGAACCATTGCATCCTCTGACACACAGGTTCATATACAGTCTGTGTAGTTACCAATTGGTCACCAGTTTAACTTCCGAAGTCATTTATCGCTGCTTTAATCCTATGTCTTATTTCAGATTTACTTGGCCGTATGTGAATTCTGACGAATTATTCATTTATTCAAACGCGCACACACAAACACTCATACACACCCACACCCACACCCACATATATATATATATATATATATATATATATATATATATATATATATATATATATATATATATCTCACATAAGCCAGAAGATAACTTTCAACATGTGCCTCTGACAATTCGTCTATGCTAAACAAATTTCAATATTGTTGCTCTATCACCGATACTGCACACGCTAGATTTATAAATATTGAAAAGAATATTATTATTATTTTTTCACCTATAACATAGAATTATAATAAACACAGAAATAAAAATGACGCTGCACAGACTTAGGTGAATTAGTATTGAAACATCTCGATACTACTTAGTCACAAGTGAACCGGCAGCGATTGTTTCAGTGTGTGTCTTTCTTTTTTATAATCATCTGCTGTTGACTGATATTTGTGATTTCATATCAGCTTGTACTATTGTATAATAGAGCAACTACATGTTTGTCCACCTATCATCACCTGTCACCTAAAATGTTTATCATAATACCTGAATATATATGTACACCATCATTCATAATTATGTACACGCTTCATCATTTTGAAGGTGTGCCGACTCTACAACGCGTCTATGACGACGAAAAGTTCAGGAATCGGTTGGCATTTTAGAGTGTTTTTTTTTTTTCTATCATTTAACTGAATTGTTTGAAAAAGTAAATGGTACTATACAACATAAATTAATAGAAATAAAATTCACAAAATATACTCAACAATAGCCTTCGAAAATATTATTGTTCAGAGAAAAAAATCACGAAATTACGCGGATCATTAAATAATTTTCCAGACGTTTTTCGTATGGGCACTTTTATCGATAGCACACACATGAAACTCCAGTCCCCGTCGAAGTAATCTCCCCCGGCTGCAATGCACTTGTACTGTTCCAACAACCTCTGGAAGGCCCCATGGAAGTCCTCTTGTGTGAGTGTGTCAATGATCTTCGTCACAGCTTATTTCATCTCCTCAATTGTCTCATAACGGCAGCCCCTGAGCTTAGGGAATAAGCAAAGTCACAGGGAGCAAGATCTGGATTATAGGGAGGCTGTGGAACTATCTTGATGCCCATCTTGGTCAAATAGTCTGTGACAAGGATGGAGTTGTGGACTGGTGCATTGTCCTGGTGGAAATGACACTGACCCGATTTGAAGAGTGCTGGCCTCTTCCGACGGAATCTCACCCTAAACTCCCTTAAAACCTCAACATAGTAACCCTAACACTAACCCTAACCCTTTGGCCAATCAACTCTGGTGTATTGACAAACTTACTCCTCCCACACTTCTCATCATCCCTCACTGACTCCCATCTTTCGTTGAATCTCTTATGCCACTCAAAAACTGCTGCTCGATTCATGCAAGATGGTCCAAACACAGCCTGAAGGATTCCATACTTTTCTGTGGCATCAGTTTTTCCATGTTTAAAACAGAATTTTATTGTATATCGTTCTTCTGATTGGTCAATCATCTCATAAGATGTATAGCAATAACATGCTGAATTATCAAGAGTCTATGACAATTTTAAATGCCTGTACAAAAAAATCCCGGAAACTTATCGAATTGACCACGTATGTTATGATTTTGTCAAGTAATAATATCTAATAAATTTACTGGTTTCAACATGAATTCATCCAAATTGTTGGCCTTAAACTTAGAAATCTGTAATTATTTTAGGTCTTCAGATTCGGAAAACTACTTATATATATCAAATTCATAATATTCAGTTACATGTTATTACTTATCTTATTAATAAATGAATCGTTTATATTTTTATTTCAATTTTGTTACATTAAATTACGATTAAATGAATCTGGTTGCAACAAGAAATTCCCTCGATGAATGTTTACTTGATGAGTAAAAATATTACATTAAACCTTACCGGCCTATTAATTCAGTAAGCATGAATACTGTTTAATCATCCTGTCTCAAATCATCTCACTTTTTATGGACAACAGACCGACCAAAAATCTGTGCTCAACACACACACACACACACACACACACACACACACACACACACACACATATATATATATATATATATATATATAATCATTGGGTCAAGTTGATACATTGGAGTTCTTTGATTCTTTCACCATTCATCCTGATCATCAATTACTCCCATCTGTTCCTCTAGAATCAATCCTGTGTCTGCACAGAGCTAAAGTATATATATGCTTGTTAGACAACCAATAATTGCGGGTCTCTGTGTTGGAGTTCATTTGAGAATGTCACTTTTGGTTTCGTCCTTAATTCATCATTTTTCTTTCATGGATTGTTTATGAGATGGGAAGTAAGTGGCTGGACACCTGCTGTTTGTTAGAGTGCTAATTCCTTGATATGTTCAGAGCGAAACATATAACCCTTGTGCAGTTACCATCTTGCTTTTCTTCCAGGCGTTTCATTAACGTCCAATGGTGAATCGATACAGTTGTATTGAGACAGCTACATCTTTAAAGAAATCACGTTTTATTTATTCGATTTGATTTCCAACCAAGTAATGACGGTTCACACCTTCCTTATGTGTAAGGTGACATCGCTTTCAGTAGATAAGATAGTTCTTCCGAGGTATGTGAGTAAGTGTACTAATTTCAGTTACTTGCTACTTAATTGGTATCCAAGTGGGCTGCGATTGCAGAATATACCGACTGAATCTCTTGAAACTCCTTCAACAACAGTCCTGGATATAACACTGAACCATCTGATGGTGAGGCTCCAGTAATGATGGAGCTTTGGAGAATGCAGAGTACCTCTTTAATGTCATCACTCCCAGGTCCATTTTGCCCGGGAATAATAGCACTTGATAAGGTCCTCTCTTGGAATCAAATAGAACAAAACTGTAATTATGCTAAACTGAACTGTTTGAAATAGAACTATTTTGATATGTAAACTGCATACTTATACTAAAGTGAATAGTTTAAAATAGAACTATTTATATGTGTAAAGATGGATTTGGCATTAAATAACGTACAAACGTTGATATGCCATAAAACCAAACCAAACCAAACCAAATTTAATATGGAAATAGCACCTTTTTACTTAAAGTACAAAACCTCTGTTTTATTTGCCTTCAAGTGAAGACTAATGCTTTTTGCTGACTGTTTTTGGCTGCAAGCATTCGACTTTGACAGGTGTGATTACCAGAGACTCTAAATCATCTGTGAAGTCTGCGTCTGTCTTAGATTCTTTGGGATATTATATCATTTCTTTTCGTTTTAACGTGAAACCTATTTCTTTCATTACATTTATTGATGTTTGCAGTACATAATCGAGACAGACTATTAACATATATGGTCCTTATGTATCTACTGGCAAGACTCCAGTGACAATGTCGAAAAAGTAAGTGTCATCATTGGGTGAGCGATACATTGCTTTTGTGTTTATTTAAAGTATCTTTTTAGCTGTAGCAGTTTCTTTGGTAGACCATTTTGTTTTAATATTCGCTCCATCTTTACTATGTATATGGAATAAAATGCTTTCGAGAAATCTACGAACAATGCTGTTGCCTCTTGATATATTTTCATGTACTATTTGATTTACGTCGCCTCTCTGCTAAAGGTAGGATTCGACACAAAGTTATTTTTAGCAGAAACTGTCACATATTCAAGGGTTACGTCTAAATAAATTCTACATTTGCTTTAGAACCAGGCAAAACATGTGACATAAACACTTTTTGGCTTGGAGGTAGGTATAGCCTGGGGTGTGTATATGTAGGAAATAACATTCGGTCCGTTGATATATTTCAAATAAGAATATTCACAAAAATTTAGCCCATTCTGATAATTATCTTTTGTTGTATTCGTGCCACAAAACTAGTTATCATGGTTATTATTATTTAGATTGAAAACTACTCAACTGAACCTATGTCTTGGGAATAGTTAATGATGCTGAATACACAGAGTTCAACAGAAATGATTTGGTTGAAATGATTGGAGAGCCATGTTGTCGATCATGTGAGACATTGTTTTGAATGGTTGCTGTGATGTGTTTTAGCTGTTTCTCCTTTATCTCTACACGTTTATTGTCATCATAAGAGCTAAAGAAGCTATGTTGTTATATCTTTCTCCAATATGAATGGAAATCAGAAGAAGCCAATAATGAAAATATAATTATCATCAAATGGACTAGAATTCCTAACGTTTTTATTTCACAATTACATTTCGGCTTTAATCCTCTTTTAATTTATCTGGTAGTGTGTATTAGTATTGTTCACAGTTCCATTTATCATCATCTCAACTACTTTAAATCATGAGTAATTTACGAATTGTTTTGAAAGATATAAGATGCAATACAATAAGATTATCCATTACCAGGTGAATGTATAAACTGAGAAAAGAAATCATTCGGCGAAAATTACAGCGTAAACATTTAAACAGAATACGAATCCGAAATGATGATAAACTCATTCTCAGTATATTTAACAATTTTTCTCTATGATAACATATCAACTGATATTGTTATTCATTTTTATGGAACTTCACAATAATTAGTACTTTCTAAAGAGAATTACCTCAAACCACACTCTTTCTTCTGAATTATGGCAAATTCAATATTTATGTCTCGATTCGTTCCATTCTTTGTTTTAAAGTTCTTCAATACCCAAAGGAATACTATTCGGGCGATTCGGGCTGATTAATTATTTTACGAACCACCACATGGCATCTATGAAACTTTCAGCTGTTGTCTGGTTGAATGGAGAAGTGCTTTACGGAAATATTTATTTTCAGAAATAATGAGCTGCTATTCGCTGCATACTAGACGTTAAGATGTTGGGTTTACAAAATTCGAACTATTTGGTTTCAATTCTTTCCAACACAAAATAAATTCAAAGACATCCCAATTGAACCTAATAAAATATCTCACTGAGGCATTCAATCGTGAATTGTCCAAATGCATGTGATTTCTTACTTTGGAATCAACATGATCCAGCCACCTTTGTTCCTTTCATATAAAGACATTCACAAATTCAAACTCGTAAATTCGCATCCTATAGAGTCGTATATATTTTTTTGTTTTTATTCTAACAAAATATAATCACAACCAGCGATTTGTATACGGATTACTTTGAGAATCCCTGCACTAAATTGTCTGAAACAGGTACATTGCAAACGGTAAGTTTCCTTACTGTTGCTGGTGACAATAAAACGTCGAATCGGTTAATTCTTCAAAATTTTCTACAATCTTTCTACAAAGGTCAGACAAAAGTAGGCAATCGTTTAAAGCAATAGAAGAAAAAGGTTCATGGAGCAAGTCTTTAAACGATATTCATTTTTTAGTTATAAATCTTCATGAATAATTCATTTCATTTAAAACATATAAATCGTAAATAGCTAGAACCCATATGTATTGTGTCTTTGTAAACTCATGGAATATTTTATAGCTTAAGTAGTTCATAGATACGTTCGTATTTACACAGGAAATCTGATAATTTACTGAAATTTTATTGTATCAGTCATTTCCTTTTATGACATATGATTACGTTTTTGTTATTATTTCTATTAATTAGACATTTTAAAATAGGGAAAATCTAATCCCGTTTATCGTTAACAGATTTGAAAATTATTTATGAGATGAACTGACAACGATATATAGTTGGAATTGTAATATAACAAAACTTTTAGTATGGGAAAAAATATTAAACTATCTCAATCAGGTCTCCAACGTCACCTACTTAAATGATTTTAAAACAGTTATAGTTATCTTTCATGCATTTATTTATAGCGAAAATAACACATAATCTATCTCTGTTGCTTCTCAGACATTACTTATGGTTTAATTTTATATCCTGTTGTGAAGATATTCCTTATATCATTATTAGATATTGAACATTACGGATAGATTGACCAAATATCAATGAAATAGATACCTTACCAGATAGAATATTTCTCCGATGATGATAGCGCTAATTGTTCGAATTAAAAAGAATGATAATTTTGAATGTGAAATTACATGACTTTTATTTAGACCAAAGGGAGAAGTCCTACCAGATTCTTTCAAATAAATATACCCAGTAAACATTGAAACTATCATATGCGTATATATTCATTGATAGATTAATTTGATTCTCTTGTCAATGATCTCACCGAGTATGATGTACACACGGTGACTTGTCCTCCGGGGTCCATTCATTCAGTTATCCCCTGTGAATAACATATAGAGGGATGCGTCCAACTTATAGGCTGTGAGTCATAGGCACAGCGATATCTCTCCTACCACACCCATTCAGAGGACGCCATGCCCACCACCTCTAAGCCATAAACATGACGAGCTATTGTTAAGCGGATTCAATAATAGACTCAATATCTTGTCTCTCATATTGTGAATTACAGCACAAGATGAACTTCGTATGGAATGCATCGGTGAAGCAAGGTTAATCATTAGGGTGGACAGTTTTTCGTCTGTGCTGGCTAGATGATTCCAGTGGAAACTATCGACTTTTTGGTTTTATTCGGACTTGGCAGAGGATAGGAGCTGTGTCTGTGTAGGTAAATGGACAAAAATGCTCAGGAAAAAGAAGAGGAGATAACTTGATAAAGTGGAATGAGACAGAAATGAGTTAGAGATACAGACAATATATATATATATATATATATATATATAACACTCAAAATTATAAGGTACGTATCAAGGGTAAAGTGAAGCAATCCAGGGAAGGGAGTCGAGCCATCCTCAACACCTTGGTGTTGTAGGTATTGAAAAGGGAGCCCTCAGGTCGCCCTCAACAACGGTCTCCAACTATATATATATATATATATATATATATATATATATATATATATATATTTCATGTCTAAATGTATGACTTGCAACGTTGATAACGATAATTTTCTTGCGTAATTATTAATTTTTATTTGTATTCAGAAAATACTGAAAGCATTATTTATGATTGTTCAAATACTTATTATAATACTTTCTATATACATAAATATTCCATATGTAAATGCTTTAATTCCTGATTATTTCAGTTATAGATATTCAAATACCTCTGAAAGGAAAAATTGTAAAGACCAGAATTGATGCCAGGCAGGTGTTTCCCACTTTGATGGCAATCATAATCTTTTTTTTTTCTTATTTTTTTTTCAAGGTGCTTCAATCTGATTAACAATTCCGTCTAACAAATCACTGCGACTCTAATGAATATACCTCCTATTTTTGAACCCATACATTTAGTTTTGTGTAAGAACTTGCAGAATTTTGCAAAAGAAAGGATATAATATTATCAATTTATCATACGAGATATAATTTCCTTCTAGATAAAACTCTGAAAAAAAAAGAGAGGCTATTTATCATCTTCAGAAATGTTCGTAGTATGAAGAGTTTAAAGATGTTTTGGCTATCACGGGAATATATCAGTCGATTATCTCTTCTTCATCAATTATACAACTCGTTGAATAGAGAATAGAGAAGTATGCAGGAGTCGATCCTCAAGTTACACAGTATCCACGCGGATGTCACTTAAACTTAGAGATGTTAGTTTTTCCCTGTTTTTTTTCTTTTTTTTTTTTTTTTTTGCATTTTATCATCGACATATATTGATATTGCTATGATTATTTCTACGTAATGCAATGCATTTAACTGATTAAAACGGATTTTAGATTCAGAGTTTAGTCATATATGTATAAAACTTAAAAGCCGAAAAGTTGCTGGCCTCGAAGAAATACTCCCAAGAGTATAGAAGACGAGGAAATATAATGACCTACTTCAACGATTTTGCAACGCCGTAAATAGACAGAATACAATAGAGAGATGGACAAAAGGCTGCATATTCCTCTTCCATAAGAAATGTGACCTCAGAATCACCAAGAACAACAGAAGCATAACTCTTTCTTCTATAACGAACTAAGATTTATAATATTCAGCTTGGCAATCGCAACGAACTTGAAATTGAGAAAGTTCTAAGAAAAAATTAGAACGATTTTCGGAGAAAACAATCCACAACATCACAGATTTTAAGAATCCATAGAATCATCGAAGGAATTCATGGATATATCTCGGGGGAGCTTTGTTGTTTCTTGATTTCACCAAATTATTTGATTCTATACATAAAGGAAAGATAGAGCGATTACTCCTCGCTCGTATTTCCCAAAAGAAACTGTTATAGTCATAATGATGCTCTATAAAAAAACGAAAATCAAGGTTTGCTCATTAGATGTAAAGGCGGACTTCTTCGATAATTTTAGTGAAGTTCTGCAAGACTTTACATTATCACCCTACCTGTTTATAATCTCCCTAGACTACGTACTACGAACGTCAGTAGTTATAATGAAAGAAAATAGATTTATATTTCCAAAAGGCAAGAAGCAGACGATATCCCACAGAAGCTATCATCATCATCATGTCGCGCCGCCTGCGCGGATATCCCTGACCGTCTCTCGCCATTTCTCCCTATCATTCATCGCCTCCGGCAGGTCTTCAGGGTTACATCCCGTGTCCTCACACAGCTGCTGTATGTAGGTTCGTGCTGGTCGTCCCTCTCTTGCACATCCATGTGTGGGGGTCCACAGGAGTACATCGCTTATGAGCTCGTCCTTGCTTC
Source organism: Sepioteuthis lessoniana (assembly GCA_963585895.1). NCBI lineage: Eukaryota > Metazoa > Mollusca > Cephalopoda > Myopsida > Loliginidae > Sepioteuthis > Sepioteuthis lessoniana. The sequence continues at coordinate 128,105,811 of OY757909.1, read as the reverse complement.
TCCAGCAGTGTCCTGCGTGTCTGGTTCGTCGAACTTGTATAGTTTTTGTGATGGGGGGCAAGTGTCCGTATAGTTGGAGTCTCGTGGGGTGTTGTCGCCAGGACTTGTTTAATACTGCTCTCAACATTCTTGTATAATTTCCGTCCAGCCTCCTTTCCAGCCGCTTCGTAAGCGTCCATGTGGTGCATCCATATAGCAGTATCGACACAACCGCTGCCTGGAAGAAACTGCGTTTCATTTTGTCAGTTAGGTCCGACTTCCATATGATCGAGAGCCTATCGATAGCTGTCCATGCCTTCGTCAGTCGTGTGTCGATGTCTTTCTCGGTTGATGAGACGCTGCTTCCTAGGTAGGTGAATTTGTTGACTAGTTTCAGAGAGGCTCCGTCTAGTGTGGTAATGTTGCCCGTTTGGTTGTAACACATATATTCGGTTTTGTTTGCATTGACATGGAGGCCAATGCCAGCTGCGGCTCTTTCCAGACTATGCAGTAGTGTCTCTGCTTGATTAGGCGTATTCGCTAGTAACGCCAAGTCATCAGAAGCTATAACGGATACATACTATGCAAATGATATAGCGCTTCTTACAAATACGTCTATCCAAGCCGAGTCACTGCATCTTAGCAGGGAGAAGGTAGCACTAGCCATTGATTTCTACGTGAACACAAACAAAACGGAGTACATCTTCACTCTAAATGACGGTCCTCAGAAATTAGTCGACATATTTACATATCTCAGCAGCAGCGTCTCATCTACAAAAGTTATATCAGTATGTGCTTCGTGAATTCGTGAACTGTGATCGATAGGCTATATGGAATTCTGATATATCCAATAAAATAACTGAGGATTTTTTCCAAGCAGTGATTGAGACGATACTACTCAATGGATGCACCACGAGGACGCTAACAAAATGCAATGTTGAACATATTCTGGAAACAACATATCAAGAAACAACAGGTGTTCTGCCAATTATTTATCTTCTCTAAAACCATCCAAGTAAGACGTACAAGGCATGCGGGTCACCGCTGGAGAAGCATGGACTAACTCATAAGTGACTTTCTCCAATAGACATCCTTTCATGGACATACCAGGGTTCGTCGATCAGAAAGAACAGCTCTGCGGGCACACAGGGTGCAGCTCAGAAGACCTACCGGGAGTGACATATTATAGGGACGGATGGAGAGAGGGAGACAGAGAGAGAGAGGGGGTGAGTCTGAGAAAACCTTGCTTGCTGTGGGATTTGGTGATGATGATGTACATCGGGGTATCATTTTTTTATGGGTTGTACATTTGCTATATATATATATATATATATATATATATATATATATGTGTGTGTGTGTGTGTGTGTGTGTGTGTGTGTTCATGTATTCCTCCGCATTGGCAGGATGTGACAAAAGATCAATCTTTTAAGTGGCGATTAAAAGATTTGAACTCAGAGTTCCCGTAGCGTAATGCCTAAATTGCTGGTGTGTAATCTCAAAGTAAGTCAATTTGAACACCAGCCGTGCAATTACGGTATGAAGCCTCTTATTCCACCAGGAAGGGGTTAAATAGTTTCACTACAGTTTTTCTTGAAATATGGTTTTGGTACTAAATAACCCTTTAAATTTTATATGTTATTTGACTAAAATTCTCAAGATGCTGTGTATCTCTATACTTATAAATTCTTATGTATTTTACTAAGTAAGTGATGCTAGTTATGAAAGCATAAGATAGCAGATAAAATTGAAAAAAAACCCAGATATTTTGTGGCGCTAGGATCTCTGTTGAGAAAAATACTTTGGCCTTGACTTTTATATTAGACACTGGTATTTACTTGAGATTCGAACACCTTTTACTGAGTCTTTTAGCAAGTATACTGTTATATAACCATATTACCATACCCTTAGAAATAATTTCTGATAAAAATAAATTAGAATTTTAATAACTATTGAACAAATACCCAAGGTCTTTAAAAGCAAAAACAACCTTTTTTTTTAAATTTTATCTTTAACATGTATTTCTTCATTCGGTGTTTTTCCCCCTCTTTCTTTCTCTTTATATACCTCACAGCATAATTTAAAACAAAAAAAGTTGCTTTAATATAACTGATAACGATAATTACAGAAGAAGAAAAGATTTTCATTTGCCCTGATGGGCAAATTTAATGGTGTATCAGATATAATCTTTCGTTTGCCTCTTCTTGCCAGCAGGTTTTTTGTCTCTGCGCTGAGATGTTTAACTTCAACATTCTTAATCTTGTAATTCCGATTTTTTTCAAAAAATTTCAAGTAGCAATGAACTTTCATTTGAATTTTCTTTTTTTTAACCAATACAGTCATATCTGCACTTGTTTCGGAATTTTGTTCTCTGTTTACGTCTTCTAGCTCCATCATGTCTGGGATCTAAAACTGTTTAAAATTTACAGGACCTTTCACTTGATTAATGAAAAAATAAAATACAGAATCAATAAAATAAATATGAGAAAATTTATAGAGAAATGCAAATAGTCATGAAATGAAGGAGAAGTTGAGAGAAAGAGGGAGATAAAAAAAAAGAGAGAGAGAGATTGTTGAATGAGAGTATCTGGAAAAGAGGTAGAGTAATGATATAAGCATTTGAATGGTCCTCTCTATTTTCCTTTGTTTCGTTTATATGTTTGTTTTTGTTTTCGGGAAGCACTGGAAAAGATGCAACTAATTGGACATGAAGTTTCCAATTTGACTAGATAACTGAAAAAAAAAATTACCGTCAGTGACATTGCAAATATGTCGTACAGCTTCATAAGACGGCGTCACTTGGGATATTTACTCAATTCTAGTCGCTAGCTAATGTTCAAACAGTTTATTTACGACTAAAACCTCCTATCAATAGTGGGATTCCAGTTCTGTAGCTTTGTAATGTGGGCATCCATCCGTTCAGTTAAATCGGTGTTGCTCTATTCAGACCTGATAAGGTCCGATCTTTGGGTCAAATAGATCTGATAAGATAGTAAAGTGTTTACCCGTGTAAAATTATTGTGAAGACAGTTTTTTTAAATATATATTTTGGAGAGCATACTTTTTTTAATCACTTGCAATACTTTCCAGCTCCGTTCGGTCACGAATTAGAATTCTATTTATCAATTAAATATAATTGAGTGAGGTTAAAAAGTGTTTAGTCATTTAAAATTATTATGAAGACAGATTGTTGAACACCATATTATTAATATTATCCCAACTTCGGTATACAACAACCCTACAAACCAACTACCATAATTTTCATTACTTTTTTAACTGTACCCTGGACTTTTTTTAACGGGTAGTCAGAACATTTTTACTCCATGGACTATCTTTTTGACTCAGGCTCATATCGAAAAACAGATTTTTAGCCAATTTGTTAAAGTTTTTTTTAATACATATGCTTCTCAGTACACCTCACACATTATTCCGTGAATTTCACATGATTTGCACTTTTAAGCTAGCAAACATTTGGTGACAGACCTCTGTTCAAACGTCGATCTTTCTGTTTGATTTTCTACAATTTAGAATAGATTCAAAATTATTATTTTTTTAGGAATAAAACAATTTATACCTTACAATTAATCTATGCTATCCACTTATTGACTTGGATGTTTTACAATTCAAAGTCAAGAAGAAATCGACAAAAAATATCCCTAAACGTTCTGAAGAGCAAGAATTATGAAGATATGATATGTATAAAATATTGCATGTATTATTAAAAATATGATATGCATAGAATATTGCGTGAACAGGAATATTTCGGTTGGTGCAGTTTCTTGTGAAATTCAAGTGTTGTCTTGGCAATTATGAATACCATACGAGGTGGTAATTTACTAAGCTTTTTGCTTAGATGTGGCACAAGGCCATATGAACGGGGCACCCAATGAGACTCGAACTCACTCGTGTAGGCTTGCTAGTCCAGCTTGCTAACCATTACACCACCAGAGGCGCCCCATACGAGGTGCTTACGATAAGTTTCCAGATTTTTTCGTAGCGCCATTTACAATTGTCATAGACTCTTGAACATTCAGTATGTTACTGCTATATATCTTATGTGATGACTGACCAATTTTCAGGACTTCAGGTTCAAATAAACAGCTACAGCAGGAATTGGAATACACCCTACTAAAGCCTGATTGTCACAGAAGGTTAATTTCCAAAATGCAATCTGACACTTTAGAAGAATAATATGCAATAAAATCCCGTTTTAAACTTGGAATAATTGCCACAGAAATGTATGGAATGCTTCAGACTGTTTTTGGAGCATCTTGCATGAATCGAGCATCAGGTTTTGAGTGGTAAAAGAGATTCAAGGAAGGTAGGGAGTCTATGAGGCATGATGAGGGGTGTGGGAGGAGTAAGGAAGTCAATACACCAGAGTTGATTGGCCAAAGGGTTAGGATTAGGATTTGGGTTACTATGTTGAGGTTCTAAGGGAGTTCAGGAAGAGAGTCCGAGGGAAGAAGCCAGCACTGTTTAAATCGGGTCAGTGGCATTTCCACCAGGACAATACACCAGTCCAACAACCCCATCTTTGTCACGGACTATTTGAATAAGATGGGCATCTTTTGGTTTTAAAGATCGTGTAAAGAAGTGCAAGTACTTTAAGTCCCAGTCGTTGACCACCGCAGCTTAAAGTTTCATGTGGAATATCAAATAAACAGGGATGATAAGCAGAAAGCGGTAATTATACTCACTTCTTTGGCTGACGTGCAGAGATGAAAATATACATACCAAATCCAGTCGGAACACTCCATTATGAAAGACAACATTTCAGAACAACTTCACACCCACGACTAAAATTCCACCTGCCATTTGTAGAAGAAAGCAGGTTTACACGTATCCATAAATTATTTCAGCAAAGCAAAGTGCCGTATATTGGATTTCTAGAGTGATAGCAATGACCTCACGCAATTAATAAAAGAAGTTGGTAATAAACTTAAATTTCTTGAAGTGCAAAATACGCATGGAGATTATAGATTATTTCACTTGCGATTTTCTTTTTTGAAAATTCGCTCAGCCATTTGTTATCGATTAATTCAAATTTGAAATAAGATTTTTAAATTGTGTATTAAGTTAATTTCTCGTAATATTTTCAGCGATGAACATAATATTGTTGAATTTTTAAGGTTACTTATTTAGTAGCTGAGGGAACCGTCTACACAGATCAGAGGTCAAGATTTGGATCAGGAAGGCTTTTTTATAGGATTTGCTATCAAAGATTGACATTGAATAAACATTTACATTGAATAATTATAATCTTATAAGCGATAGAGTAAACTTTTGAAGGAAATTTATCGAGAAAAAAAAACTACAAAAATAATTGGCCCGTGATATAAAAGAGATGCACTGATTTATATATATATATATATATATATATATATATATATATATATATATATATATATATATATATATATATATTGATATATATTGTTGTTTAGTATTAGTTAATGAAATATAATGTCTTAGAATTATCTGACAAATCCAGTTTTAAAAATATTTTATAACCATAATTTATAATAAGTAAAGTTGATGACTGTAGTCGAGGGTGACCCGAAGGTTGCTTTTTCTATATCTGATACACCAATGTGTAGGGGCGAACGCAACTCCATTCCCTGTATTACTCCACTTTATTTTTGATCCGTATCTTATAACGGTGAGTGTTAAGTATGGCGGCATCAAGTACCATTTTTTGAGTCTTTGTTATCACTCAACCTGGGATTGAATCCCTGTTTCCGGCACCATTAGCAAACACTCTATTCATTTGGGCAATGTACATCGTCTTGCTGAAAATTGGTTTCTTTGTGTTTGTTATTTATTGCCAGGTATTTGACATAAAACTACATACCTCAAGTGGAAAAAATACGTGTACATTCCCCAAAATATTTATTTATGTTGATTAGCTGAGAACTTAACGACGAAAACCTCATTTTTATTTATTTAAATGTAAAAGAATTTAATGTTTACTATATGTCCACTAAAAAAAATATGTTATATTTATAAACACGTAAACTTACGGGAATTAACAATAGTATATTCTTTTATGATATGAAGAGGTGTTATTATGTTCATATACACATAAATAACAATTTTATTTGCCTCACATATCTACGATAGATTCCGTCTGGTAAAGTATCGAAAAATAAAAATCATATTAAGACCATCGCAAACATTTGCTATCGAATACATTTTTAACAAAACATTAATACTTCATATAAATTAGTCATTTTTTAAAGAGTGGAGGGAAATTTGTTCAGAAATAGATACGTTGACCCAAGTTCAAATTCTTTAAGAGGCTGTTTATATTTCACATCGTACTTATACACTTGGGGAAGGCAAACATCTATCTATTCTACCTCCAGCAATGGGCAAATTGCAAGAATGAGAGGGTTCTTTAATCTTGGCTTAATAACTGATCTAAAAGGAATATTAAATACAAACTAGGTAATTCCGCGAAAAAATTGACCTTGTGTCATATTCCGCTCGTCTGGAGTGATTGGGTCAATACAGGCATCTGCCACTCGATAAAAAAATCACCACTGGAAATAGAATGATGGGATAATAGCTTTATTTAATCACGCACATATCTGCACCTGGATATGGTTACAGGTTTCGACAGATTTGTCTAGAAAACAAAAGATTGAACATTCCGCTACTTACTACTCTACTTGACAGAGGAGGACGAAAGAAAATTTCGATCAAACTCATCAAAAGATAGTTGAAGACAACGTCGAACCCTCTAAAGAACTCTTGGTCTCTACTTAGAATTAAAAATTACCATTCTGCTAGAATAATTGCCCATCAAGAGTATAGATCTCAATATGTCATTCTGTAACACCTATCGTTGAGGGAAAAATAATTTTGCGATTTATTTAAAATAGAGGATAACCTGAGCAAAAGAAACAACCATCAATGATAAAACAATGAAATAATATATATATACACTTAATATAAATTGCATAACACTTACGATTTTGGACAAGTTTTCAAACGTAAGAATATAAGACAGCGAAAATTAGTTGGCGGAAATTTAAGTACAAAAGAAAGCTAAAAATGAGACCACACATGATTTGTAGCTTTTGGTCTTGGAAACCAAAACAAGGATTAATACTTAGGCCTTCCTAAGTGCAATATAATATTCCTAAAAGACTAAATGGAGCTAGTTTGTAGCAGAGGATTACATCAGAAGAGGCGCCGTAGGAAGCAAGATCAGTTACCACTTAGTGAGACATTTGGTTTTCAAGAGAAAGGTACGTCTGGATTCTTAGTACAGCTCAATTTTATAGCGGTATAAAAGATTTAGCACATGGGGAAATGGGTGAGGGACATAAATAAATAAGATCTGGGAAATGGCTTATTATTTAGAAAGCGAAAATGCAATAACGGATATATTGGTCTGTTTTTCGCGTTTTTATCATTGTTATGCTGCTGAGCGCCAAGTTTTTGTTCTTTTCTTTTTTGAAAATGTCATCATTTGGTTGACGGTGGATTCACAGAGTGGTAATAAAAAAGGTCATGGTTTGTTTGCATCTGCACAGAGTCCCATCACTTGAGATTTCCATGTACGGTGGCGTTTTCAACATTGTTATAGATAGGATAAGTGTACTTGTGCATGAATAGAAATAATTTTCTGAGCTAAAATCAGCAAAAATACGAATAAAAAGCATCGACAATATATACATTCGAATTCTCTCTCATTTCCTCACATAAGGTGTTCTCTTTATCACACACAGGTGTAGAAACACACGATAAGACACACACGCAATCACTCTTACACAGACATTTTTCTTTCAGAAGCTGGTTTCCTGTATGATCTTTTTCATTAAACAATCTCTGTGTTGGAAATTAATTCATTTCATCGTGTGGAAAATGAAGAAGAACAACCGATAAAAGAAATTTGGAGGATTATAATTTTGAATATTCTTTCTAAAGATTTGGAAAAATTGTTTATTTTATTGCAGCTGGTATTTTTTTTTTTTTTTTGATAGATGTGAGTAAAACGAATATACAATTGCAAGTGACTTCAGTTTTAAATATTAACATATTTATGGATTCCTCTAGCAAGCTTGCCAATAACGATTAATTTAACAGAGAGGAATACACAACCCCCCATACACCCAAATACACACACATACAAACAAACATACACATATGTACAAAACCTCTCTTCCGTATGTATGTGTAGATAAACGAACACACACACACACACACACACACACACACACACACACACACACACACATATATATATATATATATTTATATATTTATGTATATATATATATATATATATATATATATATATATATATATATATATATATATATATATATATATATCTGTGACTGTGTTCTTATGTGTCTTTATTCTTGTTTAATCGTGTATATACTTGCACTCACAATTTCTTTTAAACAGAGATACGTTTTGTTCTATACAGCAACAAATTTTAAAAGATTTACCAATTGTCATATATATATATATATATATATATATATATATATATATATATATATATATATATATATATATATATATATCTTTTCGTACACACACAAATAAACACCCACAAACCTGTGTATGTATGTATGTAAGCATATTTTCTTACTTTCACTCACACACACACACACACACACAATACATACATACATATATATATATATATATATATATATATATATATATATATATATATATATATATATATAAAATTTAAGAATATGCTTCCATACTTGTATTTATATGTACATGGTTGTATATGATTTATTTCCACATGCGCTTGCAAGTACGTGACTCTACTCGGGAATGTGTCAAGACGAATGTTCATATCTGAATGTTACCAGCCAATCAAAAAAAAAAAAAAAAAAAAGAAAAGAAAAGAAAAGAAAAGAAAAAATATTGGTAAAAAACCTGTGGAACACTATAACCGAACAAGTTCACAAACTACCAAACTCACCTCTCTCTCTCTCTGTCTCTCTCTCTGTCTCTCTGTCTCTCTCTCTCTCTCTCTCTCTTTCTCTTACAAAATGAATTAAAAAAAGGATATGCTTATACATGTGACATATGGCGCATAATGTTTTGGGAATACAGAGTCTCACCCATATGTCACTGAAATGTAACACCAGATTTTTTTTCTTTTTCTCGGATTTTCTTTTTCTTGCTTTTCATTATTTTATTTTTTTTCATTTTTTCGTGTTGTTACGAGTTACCTCATCGTTTTTCAAAACAAGACGATGTAACATTTTGTTTGGCATATTTTTTTTTTTTTGGCTCTGAGTAATAGAGGGTTCGACAGAAAACGTTCGCTAAAGATTTTTTTTCTTTTGGTTAGCTCTTCGTGATGATCATTTGATGAACTAACACAGCCGTTCTGAACGTTGTTTCAATTTTCCAGAAATCAACTGCGGCCTCTGCAGAGAAATGATTCCGTTGCTTATTCTACGAAATGAATTTATTTAACAATAGAATGAGTTTACATTAAACTTTGTTCTTGTTATGATACCTACCTACATGCTAATGAACTATTCCTTCTCAGTATACACCGACCCAATTTGACACTTGGAAAGACAGCCACTAAGCAGAGTGGAGCGTATGCACGACTCACAGGGAGGCACTAGGCTGGGACGCATTTCGGTTGGCTGCGCTTTGTCGGTGCGTGGATCTGATCGGGTGTGTCCTGGTTCTAGTGGCAGTTGGTCGAGATGCGCCTTGACCGGCATCCACGAGCTTCAGGGGACCGTCCCCACAGGCTCTAACCCTCATTGTAGTGTCTATGTTCATCGCCTGGCGCCTGAGACATCACTTTTTAGGGGAATGCCGACGAGGCCAAAGACATTTTTTAGGAATGCCGGGTGTGTCTGGACTACAGCCCTGCGCCTGGACCTACCAGAAAATTGCCTTGTACCATACTCGTCTTGATGCTGGGACAGAAGACAAATACCGACCGCCTCCAAGCAGAGTGGAGTGTATGCACTACTCTCGGGGAGGTGCCAGGCTGGGACGCACTTCGGACGGTCGCGTCTTGTCGGTGCACGGATCTAGTCGGGTGGACACTGGCTCAACGGGCAGTTGTTCCAGGTGCACCTTGATCGGCATCATCGAGCGTCAGGGGGCGCTGTCCTTCCTTGGAGGGGCGAGTTTTACCGCCTGGTGCCTGAGGTACCACATTTAGGGGGAATGCTGACGAAGCCAGAGATATTTTTGGAACCGCCGGGCATGTCTTGGCTCTATAAAAAATGCCTTGTGCCACACTCGTTTGGTTGGTTGGACGTACAACAAGTACTGAAAACCTCCAAGCAGGGAGGAGCGTATGCACTACACTCAGAGAGGCGCTGTGTTGGACGCACTTCAGTCGGCCGCTTTTTTTCGGTGCTCTGATATGGTCGGTGTGTTCTGGCTCCAATGGCAGTCGGTCAATGTGCACCTTGACCGGTATTCACAAGCCTCAGGGGGCCCTTCCCTAGCATCTAACCCTCCTTTGAGGTGCTGGTTTTATCGCATCATCCTCATTTTAGGGTCCTGAGGCATTTTTGAACTCACCGAGCGTGTCTGGGCTACGGCCCTGCGTCAGGAACCACGTAAAATGGCTTTGCCCCATACTCATTTAGTTAGTTTGACGTTAAACAAATACCGATAACCTTCAAGCTGCCTGACTGTACCGAAAGGACATTGCTAACTGTTGTAAAACACCTGTATTCTGTATATTTGCTATGTTATTGTTATATATTTGTTTCAACTTACTTCTATTGTCAGCTTGTATTCATTTTAATCTCTAAATACCACAACTGTTCTGAGTTAAGAAACTGAACATCGATCAAGGTCTATCTGTTTGTTTCAATATATATATATATATATATATATATATATATATATATCTGTGTGTGTGTGTGTGTGTGTGTGTGTGTGTGTGTGTGTGTGTGTGTGTGTGTGTGTGTTATTTTTATCATTTCTAGAAAAAACAATATTCGGTCACAATAGGATAATAGATTTATTTCCATCCTAGTAAGAGCATTGATATGATTCAAAGACTGTAAGATAATCTTTTAACTGGACTTCATCAGATCCAATATGAAAGTAAAGAATTATTTGCTCGGTGAATTTAATTACATAGGGATCTTTACCAGGAATATTTAAATATTCGAAATGTATTTGTCCTGACGGAATTGTTCCCTACTCCGGATTTACTGGATTGAAGAATATATATATATATATATATATATATATATATATATATATATATATATATATATATATATATGAACTAGGAAACCTATATTATAACAATAGTGAAAAAGGGTGAAGGAAAAATAGTATGAGAATTCTATCACGATTGAACTCTCGATACTTTGATGTAGCAGTGCAAAATTCAGTTTCCCTCTAACGTGGAATTCTGTTGTTTTGAAAATTTTCAACAATCTGTCAATGCTCTCAAAACTTAAAACTCTCCTGTTTTAAAGTAATCCTAAATCAATAAGGAATATGCAAATACACACACACACACACACACACACACACGCAACCCGAAGACATATATATATATATATATATATATATATATATATATATATATATATATATGTCCGTGTAGGTGTCTGTGTAAGTGCGTATCCCTGTGAATGTCTATTTGAGTCGAATTTGAAATTAACTGATATATATATATATAAGCAAACTGAAATGTAACACTGGGGCCTCGACCCATATGTACACGCATACGTATTTGTTCTTAGCACCCTTGATGGGGGAGGGTGGTTTGCAGGTTTTTGGCTTATTATAAAATACCACTACGTTTTTTTTTTAAAAAGTTGACGTTTTCCTTATATGATGATATTCATATAATTGTGCCCAGATATGCAAATTCATCAAGTAGTATTGTGGTACTGCTAAGATATTTAAAATGATCTACTTGCATAGTAGATTCTACATTCTTTTCAACAGACATTTGTATCTTTATTCAAAGATATATATATATATATATATATATATATATATATACTTAGTACGTCAAGGAATAAAGATACAATTGTTTATATATATATATATATATATATATATATATATATATATATATATATATATATATATATATATGACAAGAGATTGAGGGTTGGTGATCGTTTGGTGGTCGTGTTTGTGCGTGATGAGTGTTTTGTGTGGGTTCTAACATTGTGATCTCGCTAATAGGAACTATACAGGGAAAACCGTATGCCAGGAGGAGGTAAGTATGGCGCCAGGTCGTAATCCCTATCTAATTAAAAAACGCTCATTTATTTCGAGGATTGCAAGCCAACTCTCAAGTGGCTCGACTTTTGAAGTAGGTTACAAATGTGTCAATTATAGCTAATCTTTAATGGGAAACATTATTCAGAAACAAAAAGCAAAGCAAATTGTAAAAAGAAAGACGATGAGTCAAAAGTTGAGGGGCAGAGACTAAACAGAGTTAAAGATCCTGAACTGATGATTAAATCAATCGATATAACTCAATCTGCCAGGGCTCGTCATCCGACTGAAACGAACACAAATGGTCGATTTAAGTAGTACCCGGGTGCGGAATAAATAATTAAAACGAATAGCAAAGATAGAATGAAATAAAATAAAATAAAATAAATAAATAAACGAACGGAACAGTTTTTCGAATTAAACAAAGAAAGGAAAAAATACTAAAATATACATAAATGCAAGTCAAAAAGAAGAGACAAAAAATACGATTAATGAATTTACATTAAGTAAAAATAAAAAAAAAACAAAAAAGGATTAATTCATCTTTGAGGATTAGAGCGAAAAATTAGAATGATATTTTGCTAATGAGTCTGGACAAAGTTCCGCAGTTTTCCACAAATGTTTGCTTAGAGATCGTTTTTTAATTGCTAATGTGCTATTCCAGCAGTTGTCGGTTATATGGTATTTTTTAAATTAACATTATTTTTTTTTACTTGTTGAACTGAACACCAAGAAAGGGTAAAAGATAAATGTTTGGTCATCTATAGAATATGATGTCAACAAGCTGACACGTTAATAACAATGATGAGATAACGAATATTGCTTCAATCATAGTCAATTAATTTGAAACTGCTCGGTACAGAATATGCACAGTGTCTATAAGTGTTAATATATAGCTTTGATTTTGGAGATACCTGATTAATTCATTCAAAATTGTGAATTTGATGAATATATATATATATATATATATATATATATATATATATATATATATATATATATATGTGTGTGTGTGTGTGTGTGTGTGTGTGTGTGTGTGTGTGTGTGTGTGTGTGTGTGTGTGTGTGTGTATGGGTAATGTTGTTAAGTGATAACGATGATGATCAATAAAACCAAAATCATCATCACGTTTCTTTTTTTATAATGCGGTATGGCATTCATGGATAGGTTTTGGATTCATTTTGCAATAATAATAATAATAATAATAATAATAATAATAATAATAATAATAATAATAAAAATAATAAATGATAAATGGGACAGTTATGATAAAATGGCTTGGTGCTTTTGTTTAATGGCATATCAACCTATGTAGATTATGTAATGCCAAAATCATCCTTCTGGAAAAGCAGTTGTGGAACAATCAAACCCATAGTTGGAAGGATAAGGGAGTTCATACATTTCGCAAGGGTATTTGTCCGAACGTGAACGTAATACCGCGACTGGCCGTCGAACACACTTACAACGATTCTGCAGTCCATCGCTTTAACTATTACGCCACAAGGACAATATAAAATTCTCCGCTGAAATAAAGTTCTTATTACAACTTAACCAAATTTGAGTTTCTATCTAATTACATTATATACGCTCTGAATGTGAATTTTTTTTTATATCCCTTCAAAGGAATAAGTGATGTACAATAGCCATACATCGACCACTCACATAGATTTATATGATATTCCTCATATATTCTATACACAAAATAATGCACACCCACTGTCTTCGGACGGTGACGGGATATACATATATATGTGTGTGTGTGTGTGTGTGTGTGTGTGTGTGAGTGTTTTCATGTGTGCGTGTGTGTGTGTGTGTGTGTGTGTGTGTGTGTGTGTGTGTGTGTGTGTGTGCAGATAGATAGATAGATAGATGTTTTCGAAGTGTAGACAGAGTTTCAAAAGCGCTTGGTGACTCTCGGTTTCTCGCTTATGTGATCATCGGATGAAATGATCTAGGTTTGATTTGATGATAATAATAGATTTGAAACTGATAGTCAACAAGAGCCGCTGACCCTACGTCTGTTTATCCCTAAAGTAGCATATTCAAGGTCGAGATTCATAGTGTAGGATTGTTTCAATTCATGACAGTTGATGGTAAATTACTTTGTGTAGCATCCTCCTCGTCCAGGAGTAGTTAGAGAAATACGCACTAAAAAGAATTGTATCTTTTCCGAATTTCTAGGTTTAAATCTATGAAGTGGTCTCATTTAACAAAAGCCCGTTACATTTAACTTGAATTATTAAACACAATACTAATAGTTATTGTTTATTTAAATGCCATAGCAGCAATATTCTTTATTGTTTCAAACTCGATCTCCTGAATAATCCTCATTTCCTGAATTGAAACATTTTTTACGTTAATATTTTTCATTGTCATATTTATTTGGTTTTCATATAACTCTTTTACCGTCTCCAGGCGACAAGCAGAACAGCTTCTAGAATATGTTGTATAAATATTTATAAAATATATAATTACACAGATTTTCGAAACTATCTTTTAAATGTATTGACAGCATTAATCATGAAACTGATTTTCAATACAAAAAAATAAAAACAATATCTTATTAAAAAAAAACAAAAAAAATTATTTCTTGGGATTTTTTTTCATTTTTTTAACTTCAATAGTTTTAGTACGTTTTATTTATTCCTATGCGGGCCAGAACTTACGTTATTGAATATCCTTTTTTTTAAATCTGTGTATGTGAAGATTTTCCAATATGTTTTTACCGGTTATTTTTTTTTTTTTTTTTCCTTTTCTTCCCACGTAATAGAATATCTATGTCCATTAAAATCCTTCTCACTCTCTTTCCTCCCCCAATCTCTCTCTCTCTCTCTATATATATATATATATATATATATATATATATATGTATATATATATTCTACAATAGTATGTGTGTATGTGTGTGTCTAAGTAGATTTTTTAATAATGTTAATTGATACAACACAGCAAATCTATTTTCATCTTAGTACCTTCAAAATCGATATCATGTTAAATCTAGGAAAATTATTTGGAATACAAAACGACCAGTTCTGTAAATTTGGTCATTCTGTTCTGGCAATGATCACCGTACACATGGTTGATTAACTAAAGCGTGTAGCAAATAAAAGCCGTGTCATAAAAACGAAAATTTGGATATTTTCCTCTCTGCTCATCAAAATTGCTGGAAAATGTGTTTTAGATATAGACAAAGATTTTATATCTAACATTCTTTTTTTTTCCAAACAAAAATAACATTACAGCTATTTTTTCTTTGGGACATGTCTTGTCTAATATGAAGATTTAATAAACTAATGTTTGAATATAAATTTTGTATAATTCAACGGTATTTGATTTGTTTTCGAAACATGGTATCACTTTCCAAATTACTTACTTATATCAAAAATACGTTTTTTTCTAAAACTGTTTAAAACTTTCTCAGTAATCTAAAACTTGACATTATTGATCCGAGCGCTATTCAACTAGTTATCTATGCTGACTTTGCATAATAGAGATATTATATTTGTACAAGAGCATATATTCTACTATAATTAACTAGAAATAAAATACTATTATACTGGCTCTTGATGGGCATTTGTCGAGGAATCTGCACGGAAAAACTCCGTCAATGCAGCAATAGGAGGCAGAGAAATGCTTCTCAGTCGTTATCTCTTGAAATCACTAAATAGCTTAGAGACAATTCAACCGAGAACGATGTGCGTTACATTGTAAAACAATCATCTCTTTCTACAATACGACGATTGGCAGTGAGGAAACGGACTTCATCAACTTCTTCAACGAGCTATCCTCCATTGTCCTATACATTCATAAACAAAACGGTCGAATAATTGTAGGAGACTTGAATGATCAAAAAGTCCAAGATTGAAAAAATAAATTATGCTTACACAACACACCAAATAGAAATAAGGAAATTATAGCTGATTTATTTTACTCAAGAACAGGCTAGCATTCCTAAATACTAAATTTTTAAAAAAGTGGTAGTGGGGGGTAATTATTGACCTACACTAACTCAAATAACTCTAACGTACATTTAAATTATGTATTTATAAACAAGAAGTGGAAAAATAGCTCTTTGAGCTTTAGACGTACTACCCCTTGGAGGGGCGGGCTTTTTTTCCAAACGGAGAATTGTCTCCGCGAAAATACGCCTGAATCTTCGCAGAAAAAAGAAACGAACTTTCATAACTACATTTTATGAATGATCTTTACTTACCAAAAGAGTTATATGCTATAAATATACGGTAAGAAACAACTTTAATACACTTCACGAAACATGAGAACCACATACTCCGAAAATGGAAAATGGACAATATAGATGTAGCGATTGAGTGCATCGCAAGCAAACTGAGAACGAAAAAAAAAACAGTACCATGGTAATCATTTACAGTCTTGAGAAAAACGGAATGACGTGAAAAATGCATAAAAATCTCCCAACAAATGTCATCGAGCAGAAACTTAAGAAAGACCAGAATTTATAAGCACATGCCCAAAAGAACAACGAAAATACATTCGAGGCGAAATAAATATAATCAAAAAATTCGGTAAAAGAAAAGTTCTCACAAGTGCCATAGCAGAAAGTAAAGGAGATGAGAGAAAAAGGAGAACTCAAGAGAATATCTACAAGCAGCCAGCCAAGAAAAAAGTCGAGAAGTTGAAAGAAATTTCAAAAATCCGTCCACAAACACTTCTGAAGTGAGTGATAAACTTTTTAAAAAATTATAGATGTGCAACTAGGCATCAAACTAGGACAGTTTATGCAGGAGAACTTGATATAGTGCTGAAAAAAATAACAACAGTATAGCGGCAGACCTAGAAAAATACTACCAGAAGTAAGGAAGAAGTGATAATTTTATGACACACTTCTCTGATTATGCAACTCTATCGACCAAACATAAAAAAGAAAAGGATGAAAGGCTGCATTCTTCCTCATGAAGCTGACCTCAGTATCACTAAGATATATAAAGATATCACACTTATCCCTAAAGTAGATTAGAATCATTAGATATGAAGTTCAGTCTGATCTGACCTGAAGAAAGATAATAATCAAATGAGTTTTCAGAGAATTCGTTACCCAACCACTCAGATTCTGATTATCTCACGAATCATCGAAGGATTAGGTGCAAAAAATATCGAAGCAACAATATTTTCCATAGATTTTTCCTAGATATTAAATTCCTTTTTCAGATAATAAATTCCATATTCAGAGGAAAGTTGAAGTAAATAATATTAGCATATATTCTCCCGGAAGGAACTGTTAAAGGTGTAATGATTTTCTGAAAAAACAAAAAAAAAAAAAAAACAAAAAAAAAACAAGGTAATGGTTTACTCACCAGGTGGTGGTACTGATTCCTTACAAGGAGATAAGTGACCACAAAAATGTTTACAATGTTCCTCGACTATTTACTTCAAACGTCAATGGATCTTATAAAAGAAAATATTTCTGCACTAAAAAATTAAACAAACAGCCGACATCCTGCAAGAACTGTGACTATTGCAGACGACGCTCATAGTATACCGCTTCTCGCAAATATACCTGTCCAAGCCGAATTCCAGTTGCATAGCCCCGAGCCAGCAGCAGGAGGCATTGGCCTTTACGTGAGCGCAAATAACGTGTTTTAAATCAGAAATAGACATTTCCACTTCACGAAGAATGGCTCTAAAGTTTGTTGAGTAGTTCACATACCTCGGCATAAATAACTTATCTGCTAAAATGGATGCCAGCATAACCTAACGAACGTGTGGACCGCTATTGACAGGCTATCGATCATATGGAAACTTAATCTATCCACTAAAATAAAACCATATTTCTTTCCAACTGTGACTGGGTCGACTGTTTGAATGTACCTCGTGTACGCTAACAAAACGCTTTGAGAAAACCTAGAAGGGAAATACCCAAGATTTCTACGCACGCTTTTCAATAAATCTTGGTAACAGCAGCTATATAGCCACCTATTTCTCACCTCAAAAACCATCCAAATAAAACGAACAAGACATGTGACGCTCTCTTATAGATATTTACCAATTTGTACACCAGTATTGACCCGCAAGTTCTTATATACATCAGTTCTGTTGAAACACGTGAGGCAGTGTAGAAGACCTAGCAGGAATGATGATTTGACGGATGGTGAGGAAAAGTCAAGGAACTCCTTGCTGTCAGTGCGATTTGATTATAATATATATATATATATATATATATATATATATATATATATATATATATATATATATATATAAAGGGTTGAGTAAAAATCATCGGTGTTTGGTGACTTTCAGATTTTTGGTAGGGTGATCGCATCGAGGAAAATATGAGAGTCACCTACCGTCGTTGACTCTGTGAATACATAATCCAAAATAAGAACTGTCTCTCTATCTCTCTTTCTCTCTGTCTCTATCTCTCTAGCTTCCTATTTCTCTCTCTCTCTCTCTCTCTATATATATATATATATATATATATATATTAGAAATACGAATATATATAAAGAATGCAAAACTTTTAGGGAACCAATTAATTTTGAAATATTTACTTTTTTCTTTCTTTTGACAAAAAAGAAAAAAAAAGAAAAAAGTAAACATATATATATATATATATATATATATATAGATATATATGTTTAATTTTTTCTCAAATTTATATATATATATATACACAAACAGATAGATAGATAGATAGAATCTGGGAGAGGATTAAGATAGTAAGGGTACTTTTTTAAACATAAAATTTCGGATTTTTATGGCCAATTAACTTTCTTATATTTAGAAAAAAGCTAACGAAATGTGACACATAATCGTCTAGTTGTGCAATTAGGAAATCTTCCTTCAGTTTTCATAACCTTGAAATAAATATTCATTTACAATTTTCTCAGATGATTTTAAAACTTGCAAAACAAGCCTATCAAGTGACTCCCGAGTTGTTTTTAAGATGCACTCAGAGTTTGGATCTCTTTAGGTTCCACTTAAATCATTTCTGATCTGATTTATTTTACAGACAGCACTAAAAAAAAAAAAAAGAAATATTTTCTTTACTTCTCATATATCATTAAAGGGATGATCTTCATCGATGTTTTGCTCAGCTGTGTACTGAGATATTAGGGACAATCTTTTAAGAAACTTACTTTTATGAACGATTATCTAAAACACAGTTTCCAGTCGATTACAGCAGTTTGAAAATAATGAAGACACATGCTTTTTTAAAACCATTAATTTTCCATTTTTAGCTCGGATATTTTCATTAAATACATCCCGTTGACTGTCGGACTCATTTAAAAGTAATACGTCTACATACATATTATCATGTTGCTAAGAAAATAAAAGGGACGGCAACATTTTTACGACAATTTGTTGCTATTTTATTGCCGTTTTGTTTTTGAAAATAGTTCTTTTAAAAAAAGCAATATTTGCCGATTTGGCTTAATCGACGAAGATTGATTTTCAGAGAACATCTAGGTGAGAGAGTTAAACATTCAGGCACATAATCGATATTATCAGCAGTTACCAAATGTAGCCAGTCTGAATACTACATGACCTACACCAAGTCTCTTGAATATAATAGAACTCAGTATTGTCTTCAAAGTGAGAAGTGCAAACTGGAGACATTTCACGGTAAGTTCGGGTCTCAAAAATGTGTAACATTATATACAAAATACATCTATCCAAGGAAAACGACATGCCTGACGATATAGAAAGAGTGGATGCTCGAAGAAGAATCGTGTGTGACACAAACATTTCAGAAAGCGAGCTGTACTGTCATTGTGTTGCTATATGAGTCATATTTTTACATGATGGTAAACTTTACAATCTCATCCTTTGAGAAACATCCTGTACACACACACACACACACATACACGCACACACACACACACACTTACACACACACACATACACACACATACTCTCTCTCTCTCTCTCTTTCTCTCTGGTCTCGGTCTGCCTCACTTCTCTCGGCCTGTCTCTCTTCCTGTCAGTTTCTATCTATCTATCTATCTATCTATCTATCTTACACAGACACACACATGTAGAGAAACAGAAAAAAACAGACTCTACGTGTCATCAATATCTATCGAAATTGTTTCTTGATTATTTTTTAATTTAAAAGTTTTATGAAAAAGTGCACAACTTTAAAAAAAAAAACAGCACCTTTTATAGGAAGTGAGGTGCACGTAATACACCGTTTATTGTCGTAGCGGATAAAATCCTTGAATAGATCTTTAAACCTAGATGAAGTTGATTGCGTCTCACTTCGTGTTAATGACCTTTGGAAAGGCATTTATTCTTTCTCTTCAACAATTGGTAAAGGTTGAACAGACTGAGTTCTTTAATACCAACATGGGGACATGTTTAGAAGAAGCACAACAAATTAAATACCAACTCTAATTCACCAAAAACTGACCTTGAGTCACATCCTGCTCGTTGCAGAAAGGTTGCATAAATACACACACTATTAATTGATGAGCAATCTCATTACTTTTTTATCAGCAGTTTTTGGAAAAATAGGAAAAAAAAAGAAAAAAAAGAATTGTACAAGTGCAACCACCAACATGGTGGCCGGATTTAGCTCCCGAAATCTTTTATCTTTAACTAAAGTGAAAATTGATCCAAGCGGTAGGAATTAAGAACTGGGAGTATATTGAAAAGAATATGGTGGAAACGCTTCATTATATATCAAAAGTGTGGTTTCAGTTGTCGTTCGTCTAAGAAAATATTAACTTTGTTGAATATTAAGATGAACATTTTGAAGAGAACTAACCTTCCTTTTATTATTCATTTCTGTCTTTGTAAACACAGTCTTAGTTTAGATATTTTTCTAACACATCTCGTATATAGATATATCCCGGCATATGTTATTCTTCATAACATCTACGGAAACCTTTGTTAAGCTTATCTTAAACATAGATATTATGTCAATATATCAGTTGACATGTAGTTTATAATTGTGCGGTTATCCCTTAAGAATATTATAAATATGCAACAGTAAACCAGTGACTGTACTTTGGCCTAATGAGTAGAGTGTTCGCCAATGGTCCCGAAGACCGGGTTTCAATGCCAGGTCGAGTCATACCAAAGACTCAAAAATTGATACTTGATGCCGCCTTTCTTAGCACTCAGTACAATAAGGTAAGGATCAAGAGTAAAGTGGAGCAATCAAGGAATAGAGTAGCGCATTCCCCTACACCTCGGATTCGTAGCTATTGAAAATAGAGTCTACAGGTCACCCTCGTCTATGGTCGCCAAAAAAAGTACTTTAAGGATTGTGTATTTTACAATGTGCGTCTCAGAATGAAATATTGCCGAGAACCCCTAACGAAATGCATGACACTGAAACAATCCTAATATATCTATGTCGAATATTTAAAATTTGTAATAATTATAATCAGTCGATGTATCAATACTTTTAAATATCCACAGAATATTGCTCTATATGTTTAACATCCATACTAAATGGAAGCACCAATATCGAGACTGGCTAAGCGTATAGAGAAAGAGCTAGACTGAAATTGGGCAAGGATACTACGAGTCATATTGCAAAAATCCTGGAAGCAGCATCCAATCTCCTATGTACGCCCACCAAACACCTATCTCTCAAAAATATGCAAAAAAAT
The DNA here is from genome assembly GCA_963585895.1 of Sepioteuthis lessoniana. Classification (NCBI taxonomy): domain Eukaryota; kingdom Metazoa; phylum Mollusca; class Cephalopoda; order Myopsida; family Loliginidae; genus Sepioteuthis; species Sepioteuthis lessoniana. Next base: position 128,084,017 of record OY757909.1, on the reverse strand, counting down.
GCACACAAGACATGCAGGACACTGCTGGAGAAGTAAGAGTGAATTCATAAAGGACGCTCTCCTATAGACCCTCTTACAAGGACGTGCAAATGTTGGGTGACCAACTAGAATATATCTACAACTGCTCTGTACAGACACAGGATGTAGTCTAGAAGACCTGCCGGAAGCGATGGATGATAGTGACAAATAGCGAGAGAGTGAGTTAGGGAAATCCGTCCTACAGCACGGATTAGCACGATGATGAACGTTATATACAAACAGAATACCCATATAAAAATAAGAACATAATATGCTAATAAGGATTAGATATCACGCAATTAATCGATGTGGATATATCATTCGTTCACAAATATAACATTTGAACGCACCTATTTCGAGGGATGTATAAGATAGTCACTATTGGGTGTTATACAGTTTACCATTACATGGATCAATTGGCAAAATCTTTATAATTTCATTTTATTGGAATAAAAGAGAAAAATCTCGTTGCACAAGCAAATTGATCCCTCATACATGACTCATAAACCTTGTGAAACAGCATCTGCCTTCTATGTGGTAATTTAAACGGTGTAAATGTCTTTGTTATAATGTACGTGGTGTAAGTTTGATTATCAGATCTCAGCAAAAATACTCTAAGATGTTCTTCTGCTGCTTGTTTCCTAAATAATTGAGGTCTGGTATAAGGCTTCTGTAATAATTTACCCTATGAGAAAATGTCATTGCATTAGTGAATTAGACTCTGAATTAAGTCTCGTATGAATATTCTAGATAAGTTAGATTACTTTAATGAAGAACATAATAAGCCCAATATGTTCAGAATGTTCTTAGTTTTCCTCAAATTTTCACCAACTGAGGACTTTGAACACTCTTGATACGAGATTCTAACTATTATTTTTGAAGATTGCATACTGTCGCTTCGGGGAAAATATTTAGCGATATTTTCCTCTCTTCATATAAGGAACGCTTCTTTTTTGTAGTGTTTACAGGTGGATATCTGTCAATCAGAACTATTTCTATTTTTAGACTACTCTATTTGCTCTGCTGCAATGAGAATTGAATTTAGGCTTATTTATCTAACGACATGCGAACCCGTCATGGGTTACCCTCTGCTGAAACAGGAATTATTTGCAAATGCTTGGTTAGAGTCATAACAAGTTTGTTTTCTCCATTCTATAATTATCGTTATTTTAAGCAAGGAAACAGTACAAAAAATAGATAATTGCATAGTATTATGAGTCGTTATGATCAATACTTGTTTATTTGGCGAATCTCTGACGATTTTAATATGAATTTCAAATAATTATTTGTTGCTTTTTCAAATTTTATTTCATCATTTATTTGTTTTTAATCTGTTGGGTCTTTTAAGTAATATGTGAGTGTTTAATTGCTTTTCTTATTGCGTTTCTTCCTTTTCACCTTAAAAAAAAGTCTTTCTTGCCACAGCCTCAAACAAAACGATATTTCATGATAAAAATATATTTTGTTCGTTTCTTTCAATATTGTTATTTTTTTTATTGTTTTAACTTCGTTGTCCATATTTTCAAGGGATGTCTTGTAATCTGCCATGGGCTTGTTCTTATCGACTGAGAGTTCGAGATTATGCAAAGCTTTGAGCTTGTAGGCAAATATTTTCAGAGAGACATTTTAGTTTAAAAAAAACAACATATTTGCTGATTGATAATCGACATGGTTACGTGAAACTGCATTAATCCTGGATTTGAAAAAAAAGAACTATGATTAATAGAGAATGAGACAAGTAAATACGTACACACACACACACACAGACAGTCACACAAACACACACACACACACATACACACACACACACACACACACACACACACACACACACACACACACACACACATATATATATATAAGGAATCTATACAAGTCTGTCTTGCTCTCTTTCCCTGTCTTCATTTCTTTCTCACTCACTATATCTATAGATGCATGTATGTGTTTGCGCACGTGCGCGTGTGTGTTTACCATCCATCTGGGCTAATGGATTTTCTTTGTGGTTAAAATATTGTTGTCAGCGAGTAAAAAGGGCAGACATTCAAGGCGAGTACAAGCCATTTTGTGAGAAAGCCGCTGTTTGTAGTTCGAGAGTATCAACTGCCAAGTACATTGAAATCAAGCATAATAGGGGTCTGCTGGAGAGATTGTGAGGCTTCTTTAGTAATATTCTAGCAAAGAGAATGTTTTTACAACAAAATACAATCATGCTTATCTCTTGCTTTCTGCTGGAATAAAGATAAGATATTTTCCAATCTATTCCCTTTCGCTAGTTAATCGGAATTAAATGTTTGAAAAGAAACACGTAAAAATTTGGTTCGTGAATAGGACTTCTGATTGACCTGTTAATATACTCGTTTTATTTTATACTTTTTTTTACAATTAACCTGATGTTGAGAATTCTTTATAAAAGAGGAAGAGGGAATACTCATGCAATTTTTGGAGATAGAGATATCACTGTAACCCTATAGTTTTTAGAAGGCTTCAAAATTTGCCCATTCTGACATCACAATGAAGGTAAGTCTTACTGCATGATTGGATTGGATAAAGATTGTCTCTATCTCTTTATGTAACTTCCTTGCAACTTTCAAATGGAACGTAAATCAACCTTTATGGTTTCTTTTCTCTCAAACAAACGATGTTCATTTACAATGTGTTTTCACGACAAGAAGCTTTGAGCACACCTCAATATATAATTTACCAAATCAGCAAGCTTGTTTTTCTTTGTCTTAATATAATGTTAATTTAACGAAGCATATGAGGGGGTTGCCAATAGATTTTTGCCAAAATCATCATTAGTGTTATGAAAACAAACTCCTGATAATGTAATTGTTGTCGTTTATTTCAACTGAGGAATCGAATTTCTGAAAATATGTGATAGCAAATGACTGAAACAGAATCAATTTCTGCATTTCATAACGAAGCCATTTCCGCGTTGAAAAAATGTCCAATTTTTAATAGAATAGATTTTTAATGGGTAAAAGTAAAAAATATTCCATAATAAAGAAATTTAGATTGACATTACAGTTTAAATATTAGGTCGAGCTGATGATTGTATAAATCACATCTTAACTTATCATAGAAAGCAAATATCACTTTTTCATGAGTTACTCCAATAAACTTTCTCACTTTATTTCTATCATCGGCATAACAGATTCCTTTCTCAGATAATTTTGCGGTTTTAGAGAGTTTCAAAAGAATAACATCAGTAGGAAGCCATTCAACAAAATCTGTTCAAAGCTTTTTCATTAAAATCGGTTTATTAACGAATGTTCTAATATAATTATTATGTAGTGGTAATTACTCACAACTAGCAACTCTCGTGCCCTGCTGTGTGAACGATAGCACAATGACAACCACTTTAACAGTCGAAATAAATGAGAGGGACGATAAAACAGGAGATTTGGATAATCTAATCCCGGTCTGTTTGTAAATGAGGGAGGAACAAAATATGACCTAAATTTCAGGATTTGACTACCCTTTTCTTTTTGTGGGGTACAATTTGTGAAAGAATGATACTTTCTTTGTTCGACTTAAAAATATCACTTCGCATTTTTCTATTTTTTTTTTTTGTCTGATTCAAGAAGAATAAAGTGAAAGACTTTTTTCTATTACTACGTTTATGACTTTTTTCTTTCGTGATATGAAAAACATCATCTCGACATTTATCGCTTCCTTTCCAATAACATTTTGCGGGATTCTCACAACATTATATAATCGTTTCTTTAGAAAAAGAGACTCTAAAAAAACTCACTTATTCATACACAACAATAGACATAGCCACTTACATTTTGAAATGTATTGAATGTTTTGTGCGAGGGCGCTAACAATCTCTGTTATTGTGACCGAAAATTAACAAATTCCAAATTGTCACATAGACGCAAAATAATTTCCAGGGTGAAGAACCAGAGTTTATTTTGAATTTTTATTCAGGTTCAAAGTGATGAACTCTGGTATAATGACGAGTTACTAATTTGCAGGGAACATTTATTGGTTAAATCTGGATGTGAGTCAGTAGACTCTTGGAAATGTTAACCCTTTTCAATTTCTGCTCGCGTGTAAGAATTGCCGGTAACCATCTGGTAGACTGCTACTTCATCCCCAAGATTTCAGGCAAAACATTATAGACCCAACCAAAACTTATTTACTTAGGGATCTGCTGAATCGTAAGTTTTCTAAAATTCTAATCTGTACTTACTCATCAGTGGTTGATGTTTCGGAATACCTAATTGAAAGGAATATCTGTGGTATACTAGCAGGGCTTGAATTCTGTGACTATCTTCTTCAAAGATTCATAAAAGTTAGAGTCCTCAACAAGTATCTGTACCATGTCTACATAAACTTGTTTTGGTTTTATACCTTTCTTTTGCAGATACTTTCATTGCTCGAGCTTCACTTTTGTCTATTTTAGATTGTCGTGCACCTTTAAACTTTCTATGAGCCCCAGGAACACATAAATCAAGACATGAATCTGAAATAGTTTTCGAGAAGTGGCTGTGAGTTAAAAATTCTCTATGTTATTGCTATACATCTTCTAAGATGAACGACCAATTTTTATGATTTCAAGTTCAAATGGACAGCTACAGCAGGAATTGGAATACACCCTACTAAAGCCTGATTGTCACAGCCGGTGAATTTAAAAATGCAATCTGGATGTGAGGAAGAACGTTATGCAATATAATTCTATTTTAAACTTGGAAAAAATGCCACAGAAACGTATGGAATACTTCAGACAGTTTTCGAACCATCTTGCATGGATTGAGCATCAGTTTTTGAGTAGGATAATAGATTCAAACAAGGCAGGCTGGCTGGGAGGGACGATGAGAGGCGTGGGAGGAGTAAGGAAGTCGATACACCAGAGTTGATTGGCCAAAGGTTTAGGGTTAGTGTTACTATGTTGAGGTTTTAAGGGAGTTCAGGAAGAGATTCCGTTGGAAAAGGCCAGCACTCTACAAATCGGGTCAGTGGCATTTCCACCAGGACAATGCACCAGTCCACATTTCCATCCTTGTCAAAGACGATTTGAGCAAGATGGGCTTCAAGACAGTTCCTCATCCTCTCTAGAGTCCAGACCTTGCTCCCAGTGACTTTTGATTATTACCTGAGCTCAGAAACTGTCGTTAAGAGACAATTGAGGAGATGAAAGAGGCTTTGACGAAGGTCATTGACACGCTCACAAAAGAGGACTTCTATGATGCCTTCCAGAAGTTGTTGTAACGGTACAAGTGCATTGCAGCCGAAGGAGATTACTTCGAAGGGGACTAGACTTTCGGGTGTGTACTATCAATAAAAATTCCCATACGAAAAACGTCTGGAAATTTATTTAATTATCCTGGTATATGATTTGGCATGAAAAACACAAACATGTTTTGCCATAAAACTCAAAACGAACAAGTAACCCAATGTGATATCATTCATTTGATGTAAGTATATACGTCGTAATACAGGATTCAATTTAGTTTAACAATGTTCATCGAAAATTTCGTAAACTGTTCATGTGTAATTATGTGTAGTTTGCGATTACTGAAAATACTACACATTAACAATTTCTTTAACTTTCTATATGGATAAAACTTACAATGAATGAAATTATGATGATATTTTATTTTTGTAATAAAAATTCTTAAGAGCTTCGTTGTCTACGTTTTGCCACTGTAGTGAAATACAATGTATCTTGTATTTGTATAAATTTATGTTCGTCCCTACACCTGTACACATATAGGATCACACACAACGATACAAACATGCACAAACACACACACATATATATATATATATTACATAGACACATACATATAAATATTCACACACACACACACACACACGCACACACACACACACACACTCATATATATATATATATATATATATATATATATATGCAAACGTTTGACCACTCTTGTGATATATTAGGTATTATTTAGTTGCATACTCTAATTTTCCTCCACATATATATATATATATATATATATATATATAGATATATATATATATATATATATATATATATATATATATATATATATATATATATATATTCAAATATTGATATGTTTATATGCATGTGTTTGTTCGGGCGGGAGTGTATATGTTTCTTGATAAGCTGAATACCGAATATTCCATGAAAGCTTATTTTAGCACGATCAGGGAACGAGAAATCGTACCAATTGTCGGAAAATGTAAGAGTTCACGATATTTCCACAGAAAAGAGCTTTTCTACTAGTTCCATTGCAGAATAATTATTTTGCAAAAATTTCAATATACGATAGAAATGGAAATGTCCGGATTTTATTTTTACATTAGGAATTAAAAACTGTATATACTGAAGTAAATATTTTTAAAATAAGAAAACCAAACCAAACAAAGCAAAACAAAAAAACATACATGAAAACTGAAAAACCGATTAAGAAATTGGCAAAGAATGATAATTTTTATGCCAACTTTAAAATAACTACTTCAGAAAAAGATGCCCAAGGGTAATTTTCCTACACACACACACACACACACACACACACACACACACACACACACACACACACACACACACACACATATATATATATATATAAATATATATATATATATATATATATATATGAATAAATATGTTTGTGTTAGTGTGTGTAAATGTGAGTGAGTGTGTGTAAATGTGATCGGCGATAATTATTCAGTATATTGATATGGTCCAAGTTGAATAAATATCGATTCCTCATATATTTATATATATATATATATATATATATATATATATATATATGTCTTTCTGTGTGTGTGTGTGTGTGTGTGTGTGTGTGTGTGTGTAAAAACAGAAGGTTTTCAGAGGATGATTATATTTGCAGAAATCTTTGCCAGCGTTGAAATCTCATTTTTTAAACTTTCATCTGGACACGTAACTTACTAACTTACACTCTTTAATAGTTGTCTAAAACCGACATGTTTGACGTGGTAAATAGAACTAAAATGAAGATCATCCTCTGAAGATCTTAATCTCTTAACATGTTTATTTTGTCGGATTTCATTTCAATTTAAATATATATATATATATATATATATATATATATATATATATATAAATGTGTGTGCGTGTGCATATATATATATATATATATATATATATATATATATATATATATCCTTCATATTTTATGTCTTTCTTACTGAGTATATATGAATTTATCTTATTCTCCTATCGATGAAGATACATGCTTAAATCTATAGGCTGATGATTTAAAGATATTACCTTGCTAATCATTTGAAATATTTTTTTTGAAAATACACAATTATTTAGTTAAATTAATCATATATTTTGCTTCGTCTGTGGATATTTTCCAATCGAATTTCATCTATCAGTCTATAGACTGGTAAATACTTGTCTATTTGTCCGTATGTTTCTACCCCCGCTCTCTCTCTCTCTCTCTTTCACTCTCTTTCTCTCTCTCTCATTGTCTTAGATTTACTCACAAACACACATATATTTACATGTATATTTGTACGTAGGTTTAATTACTAACTGTATATTGATGAAAATAATTAATTGTTTCTTATATTTGCTGAATGGATGTCAACTTTCGTAGGTTAATTAATACCAAAGCAATTCTTGTAGAATGAAACCAGTGGTACTATTTATCCCACAGAGAGGTAGGCCCCGAAATGATGCACGTTCTCTCTAGATGACCCTAAAACAAGCATGGAGTTAAACTGCTCGGTGAAAATGGTAATAGTTAAAGGAGCATTTTCTACCTGCTCACATTCTAGTGAGTTTCTGTTACTTTGTAAATAACTTCCTTCTAATCAATAGGGAATCCATACCGTTCCCAAGGGTATTTGTTAGTAAGTGAATATACTAGACCGACTAAAAGTCAAACTTGATTACTACAATGACCCAGTCTCGTACGTTAGGCACAACGCAACGATGACGATGTAAATTTTGAATATTCATGTTAAACATTATATTCTTTAATGCACCGGCATCAATATATCCATCACACCTGTCATAGTATCTCTCTTTCTTTATCTCTCTCTCTCTCTCTCCCCACACACACACACATACATGTTACCTTTTTTCACAAAGAGGTGTGGTGAGTAAAAGACATAAATAGGAAGCTTTGCTGTTAATAACTTAGGTAAAAAAAACATTTTTTACAAGTGTTTTAAAAATCAAAAAAATTTGATCACTTCATCAAAAAATCATGAAATTCTAGGCTTTCTTAACATCTACAGCCCATATATGTGAGCGAAGTTTCTAAATAAACAGAAAATATACTCATTTACAACATATTGCTATTAAATGTTATCTTATCCCATATTACATATAAATAGTGTTTGCATTAACACTCGGGAAAACTCGTGAGTAGATATAAATCCTATACACTACACTAGTAAATACAATCATATGTAAACATGTGTGAATGTGTGAAAGTGTGCTTGTGCGTGGAAGATTAACTAATGAAAAAAAAAAGATGTGTAGTCGCTAGGCATTTGCCTTGCAAATCTTATTAAATATTCCTGGCCGCCTAAAGATAAATTAATAATTCATTTGATTGTTGATCAGTTGGTTCTAATATATTTTTATTTCAAATGCAAAATATAACGGCTACTAACGACTTTAACTTACCAGCATTTATGTTATTGCGTCATGGGACTTTTTTTTCATTTACATGGTTTCTCAACAACATTCAAGGTTACGAACCTCAGCAAGGATTTTCACGGTTTTATATTCGAATGTTTTTTTATATGCATTTCCTGTAATGTTTACTCATGTGGTTTGAAAAATATTCAATAATTCAATGTCTTAAACCTAGATAAGAGTTCATGCGTCGTGAACAAAAGATGCTTTTTTAATATTTTGATACACTATTGCTTATTTTTTTAATAAGATATTCTTTGTTTTCATAGGTTATCTTGAGCACAAAGTCACCAGAGAGGTGGGAGTGGAAATAGATGAAGATCTAACAGATTTTCTCAGCAAAATGAATTTAGTAAACATTTTGCAGAAAATGAAAATGTTACTTCGTAAAATTTGTCTGGCAAAAGGACATATTTATAAACATAGTGAAATGGTTTGTGAGAATTACTTGTTAAAAAAGCAATAAATGAGACAAACAATCAAGTGTGTGCAAGCATATTTGCGCATTCATATGTTGGCTTTACTAATTATTAGAGTATGGTCTATGGGAGTTAGTTGTTATCTAGTTATATCATTGTTGGAGCTGGGTATGAGAAGATGATTTGCATTTCTTCTGTCGAATTAACTACTGAAGGATATGGAATAATTGCATGAAATTAGAGATTTATGTTGACGGTTATATTCCATCTGAAAGGTAAGTACCATTGCCAGTATAAGTCAATTTCAATGGGATGACCGTAAAAGAAGGTTGCTTGAAACTGTTAGCTTCTTTAGTCTTGGGTCGTTTTGTTTTTGTTTTTCTTGATTACTTCTTGAATTGTGTTACAGTATTGGTATTTGATAAGTTTAACATAAATTAGTTCAAACCTAGAAGTATGGGATACACGGTGAGAAGAGCACTCTCAGACACTTTTCTGTTATCATAGGTGGGTTGGTCGAAAAGTTCATTAGCAGACCAAGATACTCTTGTGGAATGGGTCCAAACGAGGTTTATTTTTCAGCATAGAGTCCTTTCCGGTTCACACACGTTTTCTATCAGTGTTGCAGTGTTGAAAACCTCTAATAAAGAAAGTCATAAGTGTTGCGTTCTGGTTAGTGAATGCTTGTAATATTAAATAATGGACAAACTACGATATGAGAGGAAATAGAGATATATTCTCAGGAAAAATAATATACAATAGAGAGACTATTAGTAGACAAGAACATAAGATTAGTGAACGCTTGTAATATTAAATAAAGGACAAACCACGATATGAGAGGAAATCGAGATATATTCTCAGGAAAAATAATATACAATAGAGAGACTATTAGTAGACAAGAACATAGGATTAGTGAAGACAGAATAAAGATATTGTCCAACGATAGTATTAGCTTCCGTTATTACGTATAAGCTGCTCTTCACCTACTAGTCTGCCCTGGTATTAGTAGCTACTGCTATATATGGCAGATGGAATAGTTCATTGTGTGGAAAAAAAGTGGGTGATACACAACAATAAGTATCCTCAAATTAAGCATGTAGATTGGAAAACCTCACAGTTACTTCATTCAAGATAATAATGAGCATGTTATACTCTTTCACTATGGAAAATGTAGTGAAAACGAACTTAAGCATAATATGTTCTTGGCTAGACAGAACACATGCTTTCTTTTGCCGAGTTTCAAATATGGGCAATTGGTCTTTGTACATATGTGTTATATAGCAAATGAAGAGATGCTCTGTTCGAATTTCAGTTTGCTGAATCACTAACAGATTTTGGTTGCTAACTAATGAATTCATGTTTATTCTTATTGTTTCAATGTTCTGTGCAATAATGTCAATTGATTTACGTGATAATACTGCTACTTTTACAGTATCGTATGTGTAACAAGTGGCTAAAAATGTAGAAATATTGTGGGTGTCAACATTTTTCTCTGAGTATGTCAGAGCGGGTGTGTGTGTGTGTGTGTGTGTGTGTGTGCTAGGCAATGTAAAGTAATATCTCGATATGAATTAAGACAGAGAGATAGAAATATATTTTGGCCTCAAATGATTCATAAACGTCAAAAGATTTATTCAATATGATGAAATTTGTAAATATCATTATTAGAATGTTGATTTCTGTGATGTTCCTTCGCTTAAGATGCCAATAATCACGCAACTCTCTTTTGCAGAAAATATTTAATGCTTGCTTGATTTTTCAGGAATTTATGGAGAGAATATTATATATATATATATATATATATATATATATATATATATATATAAGAACTGAATGTTTGTGTAAAACATTTCAGGCGTACGTATAAACCTATATACAAACAAGACACTCTCATATACATACGTTGACTGTAGGTATATTAGTATATTTTGTAGTGTAATGATTTCCATATGGAACATAAAACCGATCTCTTTGACGCAACTACTAGCTTATAAGAGTTTATGTCAAAAGTAAGCATTTTCATTGAGACTTCAAAACTGGTTTGCATAAATGTATATACACACTGACACACACTCGTCTTTCTTTCCTATATATATATATATACATATATATATATATATATATATATATATATATATATATATATATATATATATATATATATATATATTTGTAGTGACTGCATCTTATCAACAAGGGATGACTATCTTTTCAATCCCCCCAAAAAAGTGTCCGTTAAGTACCCATATGATTCTGCAGTCCAAATGTAACCATGCAAGCTCTACCGCATAAGTGATAATGAAAAGAGCTGTTATTGACGTTGAATTTAAACCCGTACACTCGCAGCATGTGGTTTCTGTGACCGGATATATATATATATATATATATATATATATATATATATATATATATATATATATATATATATATATATAACAAAGTAGTAACTGCCGATGATATAACGACTGATTACCCCACTCATTAGTAAAACAATGTAAATATTAACTGAATATATACATACATATATATCTATATATATATATATATATATATATATATATATATACATATATAAATATATATATTTATATATATATATATATATATATATATATATATATATATAAAGGAGTCCATGAGTAATTCCAGCGTTTTTTTTATGATGTCACGTGTCATTAAGATAATATGGTGTACTTGGTTGTACTTCTCTTCTCTCAATGTAACTGGGTTACAATTGGTAATTTACTAAGCTTTTGCTTAGATGTGGCACAAGGCCATGAGACTCGAACTGACTCGTGTAGGTTTGCTAGTCTAGCTTCCTAACCATTACGCTACCCGAGGTGCCCTAACTGGGTTACATGTGGCTAATAGCAATGTACCGATTACTGAACTTTCAAAATGGATTTGCTTCAAAGGAACGAAATTGCTGCAAGTAAACTGTAGTAGTTCACGTATGGATCTAAATTGTATTTTAAACTGTTTTCTTTGTTTAAAGGCATATCAAAATTCAGGGGTTATATAATGCCAAATCCTTTTTTGTGGAAGGACTGTAGTGGTACTATTTAACTCCAAGCAGGAGAAACAGCGTTCATACATTGCCCATGTATATTACTCCAGAAATGAATGTAATAACACGAATTGATTTCGAACTCACTTGCTACACTGGCACAATTCAGCACGTTAGTTACTGCAATACAAAGACTTTACCCTTTCAACTGGGATTGCTGATTCTATTGTCAACGCGTCTGTAACCGTGACTCGTCTCGAACTTATATAATCACACACAATTGTAAGAAATATACTATCACCTATTCATTTGGCACATACCATACCGGAAGAAACGGTGAAGCCCTTTTTTGTTTTGAAATTTCCTGCAGAATTAATTGCGCCGAGTGGATTTTAACAACTAGCTTTCTTGGTTTTAGTACCGGAAAATTGTTGATGTTATATAAAATAAGATATTCACTATTAAAAGAGAAATTTAATTTGATTAAAATCACGTGTTTTACATCAGTATTATGCATACATATACAAAGCATATTAGAAAAGTGTAAGGCACTTCAGAAAATTGATAATGCTCATACACATTTTATGCACAAATACACACGTAGAGTCTCATACATACATACATGGATGCATACATATATGCATACACACAAAGCGTTAAATAAACACACAATAATGGCCTGGAAAGCACATATATAATTAACTAATAAGCACATCACTAATAGAATTATATATATATATATATATATATATATATATATATATATATATATATATATATATATATATATATATATATAAGTAAAGTTAGCGATCGTAGTCGAGGGTGACACGAAGTCTCCTTTTGCAATAGCTACTACACCAAGGTGTTGAGGAGGGCGCAACTCCTTTTCCGGGATTGTTCCGCTTTACCCTTGATACGTACCTTATAATGCTGAGAGTTAAGCAAGGATGTATCAAGTACGATTTTTTAAAGTCTTCGGTATGACTCGACCTGGGATTGAACACCGTTCTGCTGGACCTTCGGCGAACACTCTAACGACTAGCCCAATGATATATACATATATATATAGAGAGAGTGAGAGACAGGTAGATAGACCTGGGAGCGTATGGGCGTGTGTACGTGTGCAGCTCGATCGACGGGTATTAGTAAGTCTACATTTGGTTCATGGAAAACTTTATGTTTGACAATGGTCAATCATCTACTTGTCATTACTTTATCCATAATACTCAACAATATTTATTTACAAGAATCTTAAATGAAAGAATCTTCCACAATTTTTTCCACAAATTTTGGAACTGTTATTTTAAAACAGGTAACCTTCCATACAAATAATCTTCTAGTGTCGACTAGAATTGGAGCACGATAGATGATTTATTGTATAAAACTAACGTTTGAATATGAATATGCCTATCTACAAACGCATATGTATACAGTAAAACACACGCGCTAAGACTAGGTTATCTATCTATTTATCTATCTATCTGTACGTGTGTGTGCAAAATAAACAGAGCGAGAGAGTTCCTATGTGTTTATGGGTACATGACGTTTAAGAGAGAGAGAGAGAGAGAGAGAAAGAGCAAGAGAAAGAGAGAGTGACAGAGAGAGACAGAGAGATCCCATGTGTGATTGGGCACGTTTTGCAAGTGCATGCATAAAGACTCAATCACTTGAAACCTATATCTGAATATAATCGGCACTCTCATGTGACTGTGGCTTTATAAGTTTTGACCTAATTTATAAATGGAACTTAAATTTTATGTTGCTTTTCTAAATGATGTAACAATCAGCAGAAAAAAGAATAAAGCCGTCAAAACATAGGCGTTGGTATTTGCATGCTTATATATCTTGGAACAGACATATTTTCAAGAAGACAGTTTTTGATTCTACGTATATTAATGTTGCACACATTTTCTCCTTTTTTCGGTTATTCACACACATACCTGCACACACAACACTACTTACACACACACACACACACACACACACACACACACACACACACACACACACACGTATATATATATATATATATATATTGTAGTAATCTGACAGTATGACAGAAATATGTGTAAAGTTGGACAAATCAAATACTTAATTAAAATATAGATATGTGATATTTCGTTCGAGCTTTATTTCATCTTCTTCAACTTCTTCATTAGGATAAAATATCAAGCCCGAACGAAATATCAGGCATCTAAATTTGAGTTAAGTGTTTGATTTATGCAACTTTCTACATATTTCTATTATATATATATATATATATATATATATATATATATATATATATATATATATATAGTGGAAAACATTGAAATAAATCCGACAGCATAAAAATGTAATGAAAAGAAAAAAATGAAACTCTTAAGAGAATGATTTTATTTACTCAATTATTTCCCAGCGTTAAATGTTTTTTACACTTTCACTATGAACTATTAAATGAAACAGAAAATATTATTATATTCAAAACATTCTAAGAAAAAACGAAGTTTAGAGTTAGCAAATAACTCAATAAACAAAATGATTATTTGAAAACCTTGTATTTTTCAATTTTGTCATTTTCACGCACACACGCACGTGAGTTATATATATATATATATATATATATATATATATATATATATATATATATATATATATAACTATAAAATTGAATTACTATTTACCCACCCTTCGGTTTGTTTGTTGTTTGGGTTTTATGGCATATCAACCCGTGTATGTTATTTAACGCCAAATCCATTTTTATGCAAGTAGTCAGTTCTTTTTCAAACACTCCAGTTTAGCATAAATACGCAGTTTAATTGGCAAAAACATTTCTATTTCAAGCTATTCATTTTAGTTAAATAGTTCTAAATAAAACAATTCAGTTTAGCATAAGTATGCAGTTAGTTCTATCTAACCAATAGATAGGTCCCTATCAGGTTGTAGCATTCCGGCCCAGAGTGGACAAGGGGAAAAAGGGCAAGGAAGGGGTGCTCTGCATTGCCCAAAGCTCCAGCGTCAATGGAACCTCACTATCATATTGTTTAGTGTTATATCCAAGACACTGCAGAGGTTCAGCCGGTGTATTCTATAGCCCCAGTCGACTGAGCAATGCAAAGTTAATGTCAAAACCGTTTTATTTCAGATAATTTAGTGTAGCATAAGTACACAGTTTAGATATTAAAACAGTTCTATTTCGAGCACTTTAGATCAGTATAAGTATGCAGTTTAAAGGCAAAATAAACCCAAGTAAACTCAAGGAAGAGCGGTTTAGTTCTATTTAACCCATAGATAAAACCCATTCCAGGTGCCATCACTCCGAACCAGAGTTGACCTGAGATCGATGGCACTCCGAATTCACTAAACTCCAGAAGTACTGGAACCTCGCTATCATATACAGGACACTTGTTGCAGGGAGGGTCTTACCCCTCTGCAGAGAAGCAGTCTGTGTATTCTACAGCCTCAGCCGACTGGACAACCACCCTTCGGTGGAATTCTCATCACTGCCAGTTTCATGAACATGATGAAAAATTCAGTCATCAGATGAGACTCTACACGCCAGTATGGATCACACATATGTTTTATGAAAAACGTTTTTGGATGGTTCATACTCCTGTTCACCTTCGCTCGAGCAAGAAGATGCTACACTCGGTCAATTATTCAGCAGAGTTCAATAGGTTTGAATTCTGTTTTCCTTCTCACTGACTGGTTGCCAGATCAATGTTAACGAGCCAAGTTTTCCCTACTATTTTCTTGAGAGATAATAATTGCATTCATACCTTTCCTAAAACTATGCCAAATGCAAACCTCTTCGTCTAGTAATTGAACTATGTTCACTGTGTCCGTTTCCAATGACTTTTACCATGATACCATCTGTAGAAATATGTCCGTGTGTATGTATGTCTTTCCTTTTTGGTGGACAGAGTTGTTAGTCCACATATATTCTTGGGTAACATATTAAATGTAACAGCCGCAAGGTGTCTGTTTTCGTTTCTTGTGTTTCTCAGTTCGCATTTAAACCCAAATATAATGATGTGTTCTTTGCAACCTATAACACCAACCCTAAAGGGACCTATCATATTTTGTCATGTTTGTGGCAATTCTTTTTTCCCGATCGATTACCAAAAATTATCTGAAGTATAGTCGGTCATAAATGCAAATAGATATGTTTTCTTATTGACTGGTTTTAAGGCATTTTCTCTCTTGAACAAATGGTGTTTATAGTAGACAGCAATTAGAGTGCGTTTGTGTATCAGTCGGGGATCAACATTTCAGATAATCGCGAAAAATTAGGAAAATGCTCCCCATGAAACTATATAAGACAATATGGAGAAAAGAAAAAAAAAAGAAAAAGGTAGAGAACGTGCTGTTATTACATAACGAGAAATTCACATGATATACAGAAAAGGAAGAAATAAGAGAAGAAAACCTACAGAGAAAAAATATGCTTCTGGGAAAGTAGAAAAACACTTGATTATTTAGATGAATGCGAAAAGACTGAATATATATATATATATATATATATATATATATATATATATATATATATATATATATATATATATATGATTGTGTGTGTGAGTGTGTGTGATAAGTGAACTCACCATTAAATAAAATCTAAAACGAGATATAAAACGGTAGAAAAACCAGAGAAATATTAAAGTACGCTTTACATCGTTCCTAAGAATACTACCTATGTAGCTCAGAGCAAATAGCAAGAGGTACTGAGCTCTACATGAAAATTAATTAAAGTCAGTACATATCTTTCAAGAAACTGAAATGATCTCTATTTATGTGACAAATTAGTAGACCAGTTCACATACCTTGGCGACAACATCTCATCGACTGAAAATGACATCATCACATACCAAGCTAAGAGGTGAAATTATCGATCATATGGAAATAAAAACAATCCAGTTTAATAAAACCAGATTTCTTCCAAGCTGTGTCTGTGTCCATGGTACTATATGGATGCACTACATGGACGCTGACAAAGACATAAAGAAAAATATTGATAGGAACTAAACAAAAATGTTGTTTGCTTTTTTGAACGAATCCTTGAAGCAACACTGCAAAACAGTAGTTGTTCGTCCACTTGGCTCCCATCTCATAAAACATGCCATTAAGACGATCAATATATGTGGTGCACTGCTAGTGAAGCAATGATGGACTCATTCTTTTATGGAATACTTTTAATTAGCATGCTTATGACAACTGACTAGCAACCACTTTCATGTATAAGCTCGGTGTGGTCACCTAGAAGACCTACCAAGAGGAATCGATGATAGGAAAGGAGGGCGAGAGTGACAGTCTGAGAACTCCGTGCTGTCAGAATGAATTGATGATGATGATGATGATGATGATGATGATGATGATGATGATGATGATGATATCCTGAGCTGAACAAAGATCCCAATGTTCCAACAACAAATATTAGAATTTTTTAACGATATAAAATAAGACTTCCCAGTACTCAGAGTTTCATGAAAACTTTCTGTTGCTGACTGGGTGTTACGCCATTTTATAGCAATTGAATTCTTTCGAATACTTAGGACTATAAACGAAAAAAAAAAAAAATACCCAAGAGTCAAATTGTCTACATCAAAAGAAATTCATGACTGTAAATCGAGGGACAAACAATGTAAATTTTGACTGGAACAAAAATCATATTTTAAACTTTGTAAATCATTAGAAGCTTTGAAATAAAAACTCAGGATCTGAATCCAAATGTGTCCGTAAATTAAACCATTTACTTTGTAATTTTATGCCAAACTGAACCACGTGTCAAAAATAAATAATCATGTCACTTAGATATTCCACAAAACAATAAGGAAACTTAATATGAGTCAAAGAATTCAGAAGATTTCAAACGAGTTTCATGGACTCACTAGAAATAGGTTTTCGTGCAGTGAGTTGTCTTATTTTAATTGTTAAATTATTAAACACTTTATTACTAAAATTCGAATCTATGTATGTATGTATGTTGATTAAGATGAAGAGTTTAGATAGATAGATCGATAGATAGATAGATACCGACACAAAAGGGTATATAAAGGAAGACAAGGATTTAAAAAAAAAAGGTTTAATAAATAATTGATAGTTGTGAATGAAACCCTTATGAATATCGAAATAAATCAGAAATAAATAACTAAATATATTAAGAAAGAAAAACATTAGTGACACTTTTTCTTTCTAATAACGTACAAATATAGTGTAACCCATTTGTGAATTTCGTAGAAGGTTACTTAGTTTTTTATTACTTTACATATTTTTTTTCTTTTTACCTGATCATTTCTGTTTGCAGACTTGTCTTGAAAGAATCTATAAAATATAAATCTATTGGTTGTGCATAAGTATATAGTTCTTATCTGAATGCAGTGAGGATTTGCTCTCACGTCGGCATTGGTTTCAAATGCTTGCTCTAAGACCTTTCAGACATTGGCTCTATCAGCTATCAGATTGGTCAAACAGAAACGAAATGAAAAAAAAAAATAGTTTATGTAATTAGCGCTCTACGTTAGAAAGTAACATATACAATGATCAAAATAATTGAATACTTTATAATAAAATACATGTAATGAATATTCAGTGCGAGATCAAGCAGTCAACTATAAATATTTCCTGGGTACAATGAAAGGATAAAACACATCCTCTTAAACACATAAGCACAGAAGGCTGAACAGACAAGCCAACTGACTACAGATGTAAGATTAAAGTCATGCGTAAATTCATTTTTGCATTTCTTAGAGGTAAGCATTGTAAACTCTTTCTACATCCTGAAGAGTTGTGGAGACAGTTATAACTTAAAAAGAGTAAAATAATAGTTATTGAATCAGAACTGATTCATCCCGCGTGATTATATTAAGACACTTTCTTAACAGTCTAGACGTAGTAATTTCATCATTTATTATCGGATCTTTTCAGCTTCGCACACGTCTTCATCAATATATCATATCTAAAAGACGTAATCCCCCCTATAAGCAAAACACGTGTCACAAAACTTTTAATTAACGATCTCTATAAAATTGATTGATATATTTTAACGGCATGTCAACTTGTGTATGAGTATTTTATAGATAGATAATAAAGAATCGTGTTAATAGCTCTTCATATTTACATGTTTGTGTAGTTATTTCAAACAAGTCCAGTTGAATAAACATTACTTATAAACAACTGATGAAATCTTAACAGGTACTATATCTTGAGGTCAGAGTAAATTTGGGATTAATGACATTGAAAGGGTAGTCAACACTTTTCAGATATCCTTAACTGGAACTTAACCATCATACGATATGAATATGACAAAGCAGACACGAACCAGTTGTGGTACCTGTCAAAATTAACAATGAATACAAAAATATTTTCTTTTAACAGACTAACAATGCAAAGTAAGAATGCGTAAGGGGAGTTTTTCCTCGTGTTACATTGGTCATTCATTTCTCTTCATGAAAGCTCTGAAGATACACTTGGGCAGTAAAATTTAAGAATATGTGTGATGATCAACGTATAATAAGGTCACTTGGTACGCTTGTTGTCTGGTGTCATCCTTTTTGTTCTCCTGGAAATATTTCGTGGCATTCAAACGAGTTATAGATTGCTTCTTTAATCTGTGTGGGCAGGATTTTTCACATGATAGGTAGAACCGTATTGGTCTGTAGCTTTTGGGTATGGTAACATTTTGAAGGTCTTTCGGAATCAGGCTAGTTTTCCTCTTCATCACCCTATCGGATTTATAGCTTTTTCATGATATTTCTTTCTGTTGTAGAGCCAATCTGTCACGAATGGACATCATTTTTCAAAACAAAATACGTATATTCTGTAATAGCTTCGAGTTGTCAAATTTAGTATTGTCTTGAACAAGAAGAGGTGTCTGTTCAATTCCTTTTCATTCTTTTTACTTGCTATTTATCCATTCAGGTTTTCTGTAATAGTATTTTCTATTCACATATTTTACTCCCAAATTGTTTTGTTTCCTTTGCATCGGGTGGCTGACTTTTTTCTTCGTGCATTCTCTATTGGTAGAATTATTTTTATTTTAAAATCCACTTTCATTTGTAATATTTGACCCTATATCAATATCTTTTGAGTCTCCCTTCTTTAGTATTTTTTTTTTATTTATCTTTTCCAATAGTATTGTCAGACTTGACTGCTTTATTGTTTTGGTCTTTTCATTCCAATATATCCTTTGGTATTTGAAACTTCCAGAGCATTTTTGCTTGTTGTTTCGGTTTCTTTATTTGTCCTTCGAGTCTAATTTCCTATCCAGCATTTTTTTTCTGTTCAGGTACCTTGAGGGGGGGGTATGCATTTTATCTCATACTAGTTTTGCTCTTGTGTTGTAGTTGTTTTAGTTGTTGTTGTTGTTTTTGTTGTTGTTGTTGGTGGTGGTGATGGTGGTTTTCAGACAGCTAGTCAAAATGAAATGTAACTCCTCTAATTATTTCCTAATTAAAAAAAATCGCCTAAATACATCTATAACCCTTAGCAACAAAGTTGTTTGACGTCTTGATTACAGAATTAGTATTATAATAAATTGAAAGTAATTAAAAATGGAATTACACAACCATTGATATTTGATAGTTCTTTCTTGAAAATTCATACTGATCGGCTTCGGTTCACTTCCGAACTAAACAATATTATTGTGGAGATTTCTCTTGGCTACATTGTATTCATGTAGCTCAAAGAAATATACAGTGAGACAGTTACGTACTGACGTATAACAATAGAATAATGATAATTATATAATTACATAATTAATCAAAATCGTTGAAAATGTATCTTGATTTCTGAGTATGAAAATTTTCACCGTATGAAAAATGTTGAACCCGTATATTCCCCCAGTGTTTCATAGAATTTGGCATTGCATTATTATCTAGATATTAAGGTGATCTGAATTATTATTGTTCTTTACAAAAAAAAGAATTATTTAATTCCGAAAACAGGGATGATTTATTTGATGTTTTATATTTTTTATAGTGACTCTATTGTTACCAAAATAGAAAAGATTGACTTGGAATGATATTAACTCCGCTCAAAATTGGATAAGTGTGCGTTTTTGTTGTCGGTTATCCATATTTACCAACCCCTCTGCTCGGGTAGAATATGACACAAGGTCAATTTTCAAGCGGAGTTTAACAGGTTTGAATTCAGAGTTTTCCTTCTCCTAGACTTGTTGCCTCATCAAGGCTGAAGAACCCAGTCTGTCCTACTATTTACCCATAGCTGGAGGGAAAATAATTGGATTCATACCTTTCCCAAAGGTATTAGTGCTATGTGAAATGCAATTAGCCTGGTCCAGAATTTGAACTCGTGTCACCGTGTCCATTTCCTACGACGATAACCATTACCCCACGGGAACAACCACACTTGTTGTCGGTTATCTACTATTTAGGCTATATACACATTGTTATTTCTCGTCAGTTTTTTTTCGGTCTTTTCTTCAAGAGTAACGCAAACATTGCTACATATTGCTGAGATGTAAAGCAGTGTTATCTACGGAAGAATTTTTTAAAAAATCAACGTCCAAAATGATAGAATACATTCCTATTAATCAACGTGATGTACCTTAAATTACACACATCAAAAGTCAGGAAACTCGTATATTTCAAAATTGCATGTTTTGTGTTGATATTTTAGCTAGAATTACTATTGGGCGTTTATATAGGAACACATCATACAATACTCGAATAGAAAAATGACACTTCGTCCTCGGTAAAACTAACTGTAAGAACAAACACACACACATACACAAATACAAAGAAAAAACATTTTAAAATGCCTTAAATGATAATCTGATAACATAATTTTTCTTACTAAAAACCTATTCAGGATTTTATTTCCATGTTCAAGCGACACCTTTTGTTGTTAAGCTAAAATATATCTGTAAAATTATACGAACTCACGTAAGGTGTGTTGGAGATAAACAAAAATTGAAATATTAAAAGTGACATCTGATTAAGTTTGATGCTTTAAAAGACAATATCAACCCTTCGTAGAAAATATAAGAACTCAAATGGTAAGACTAGAAATGAGAATTGATTCTTGTCATATTATTCTAATTAAGGAAATTGGTTATCTGCATATTTTCTATTTCAATGGAATTTAAACTACAATAAGTAACATGTTGATTATTTAAATCATTAGAGATTATAAATATTTTTGACGATGATTTACTTTGTCTTCCTAATTAAAGTTGATTTTATCAAAACACTGGCAACTCGTCTCTTCTACAACAATGGGCAACAGCACAGATCGGAAACAAAAATAATGAAGAAGCTCCCGGTTAAATTCAAACTTACGTCATATTCAACAGACGAGATCTACATTACAGCTTCTGTCACAGCTAATTTTTGAGAAGAACGGTGGTTATCAAAATACATATAAAGTTCTCGTCCTATTTGTTATCGTGTTGCACACTTGTAGAGTTAAGTTTTATTTTAAAATGTTTTAAACAGTATATATATATATATATATATATATATATATATATATATATATATATATATATAGTGTTGAGTTCAAGTTGAGGTTTTGTTACGTAATACATTGATATTTACATAACAGTATATATTCATTTCAAGGATAAAAGAAAATCTTTAAAGAAGCAATAATATTGCATGCAATCATTTCACTTTCGCCATTTAAAACTATTTGCACATATGATATTTAACACACACACACACACATATATGTATATATATATATATATATATACGTATACTCATTTGCATTTATCTCACTTACATATACCTAATGATATATATATATATATATATATATATATATGTGTGTGTGTGTGTATATATATATACATATATATACACACATATATATATATATATATATATATATATATATACTTACTTATATTTGTCGAAAATATCAAAGTTCTTGATCTGTTTTTATTATATAACCCTGCCTAAAAATTTACTAGGAAATTTCCATAGTTTTGTATCATTTTATCGCCATAGTTAAGCTTATTCTTTTATTTTCCGCCATGCGAAATTTAGTTTTATTAGAATATTGAGAAAAACTCTAGGAATAATTAAAATATGTAAGAAAAAAAAGTGAAAATATAATGGAAGAAATATTCTTGTATATGATTGCATGATAGGGGACACGTTAAGACATACGAGAAGTTAAAATTATGTTAGTTGACTAGACACATATGTCATCTCTTCAATTTATTTTGATAACCATTTTTAATTTGACCTTATCTTATATACAAGATCAATTTATTCTTAACTGTTAGTATTTCTGTATGGATGCATCACCTTGACTCAAGTGAAAAAAATGGAGTAGTAGCTAAATTGGGATGACACTATAGTTGTACGTGCTTTTTAATCAAAACCTGGAATCAGCAGTCCAGCAAACAGCAGCTGTGCGGCCAGTTGCTTCCGATCTTACAAATTCCCCAACTATGATGCACATAGATTAGCTTGTGTTGGCTAACATGCAGACACCCCGTATGCAGATTGAGGAACTGCTAGGAGTGATGGATTATAGGGACTAATGGCAAGAGAGATAGTAAGGAGATTCCGTGCAACCCCCATGACATGATGAAGATGATGATATAGGTATGTGTGTGTAAATGTGCGTGTGTGTGTGTGTGTGTGTGTGTGCGTGTAAGTATGTAAATTGAGTTACGTTAGAAACTAAGGATAAATTGGAAAACTCGATAAAACATATTTTAGCAATTAATCTTGATCATGTCGCGCAGCTATCACGGATCTCCCATGCCCTCTCTCACCATCCATCGATTCCAGGAGGTCTTCCAGGCTAAATCTTGTTTCCGCTCAGAGCTGTGGTATATAGGTTCTAGCTAGTCCTCCTACCTTTTCTCGTCCATGAGAAGGGGTCCACAAGAGTAAATCGCTTATGAGTTCGTCCGTACCTCTTCAACAATGTCCCACATGTCTGGTTTGTCTAATTTGGATAGTTGTTGTGATTGGTGGTAGGTGGCCCTACAGCTGCCGTTTGGTGTGGTGTTGCCTCCTGGATTTGTTCAATACATCTCGCAACATTCTTGTGTAAAGGCTGTCACTTTTTCTCCATACGTTTATGTAGCGTCTATGTGGTGCATGCATACAGCAGTATCGACACGACTGCCTTAGGAAAAAAATGCGTTTTATTTTATCGGTCACTTCTGACCGATAGACAGTCGATAGCTGATCATGCTTTTGCAAGTCACCTGTTGATGTCTTTCGCCTTTGATGAGACACTGCTTCCGAGGTAGGTGAACCTGTCCACTAATTTCAAAGGTCCACTCTGTAGTGTGGGTATGTCTCCTCTTTGATTAAAGCACCTGTATTCTGTCTTGTCTGAGTTCACATGAAGGCCTATGCCACCTGCTGCTAATTCCAGACTATATAGCAGGGATTTGGCTTGGGCGGATGTATCTGCTAAAAGCACTATGTCGTCGGCGTCGTCTGAAATTGTATTAGTTTGTACGGGATATCTTCTGCTTCTTTCCTTTGCCAGCATGAAACAGTGTTTTTCATTAAATTTATAGTCGTTCTAAGCACGTAGTCTAGGCAGATAATAAACAGGTATGGAACTAATGTGTCGCCTTGCAGCACGTTTGATACAATGTCGAAGTTGTCTGTGTCTACACCCAGTGAGCGGACTTTTACTTCGTGTTTTTATATAGCATTATTATGGCTGCAACGGTTTCTTTGGGGAGGTCGTAGGCGAGAGGTATTTGTTACATCTTCCCTCTGTGTATGTCAAATGTCTTGGAGAAGTCAACGAATAATATTATTTCCTCAAGGTTTTTTGCGCGTTCACCATCTATAATTCGACGGATAGTCAATGTGATTTGGACCGATTTCTCCGAAAGCCATTTTGATTCTTCCAAAGTATTTTCTCAATATTCGGTTGAACGAATTCAAAAAGAAGTTTATTTGATGTTTGTGATTGTGTCAACATTTGATTTGATTATTTTAAAAGTATCTTTAAATTATTATTATTACTCCTTGAGAGTTTTTCACATCAGCGTTAACTGATGGTCTTTCCCTGAAGTTTAAGAGACATCAAACCTCCACAAGTCTTCTCAGTATTCTGGCTGATCTCAGTAATGCAGTAGTTTGGATGATCGTACTCGTCCTTTAAATTCAATACCTCCAGTCCCTTTATTATTTTTTTGGTGATTTTACAAAGGGCACCGATTACAGTTGGTATAAACGTCACTTTCCTGTTCCACAGTTTCTTCAAATCCCTAGTCAGGCCGAGGTAATTATTCTTCTTTTCACTTTCTTTCAATTTTACTCTGAGGTCAGCCGGTATAGCAAAGTCTACAATTTTGCAAGTTCTCTTTCTTTTGTTGATTATTATCTTTTCTGGTCGTCTGGCTGTAATTAGGTGATCCGTTTTTATGCCAAAATCCAAGAGGAGTTTGTGTGTGTCATTTACTAGGATATAAGATGGTTTGTGCATATACCATGTGATCGTATGGTTCCCAGTGGATCACTTTGTCGTGTCTTACTTTATACACATTTCTGTGCTAATTTGCTGCATTCGCTGATTATGTGATTGATTTTGTCACCTCTATCACGATATAAACTACATTCATAGCTTTGTTGCGTCGTATCTATTCTTGCTTTGATATTATTGGTTCTTATAGCAGAGAGAGTCAGTTTCTATCTTAAGGTTTCCCTTTCTTAGCCACATCCCAATTTTCTTGTGGGAGATGTAACTTATTAGTCGCTTAAGACGTCCATATATTTGTTTTTCTTCCCATATTTGTTTCCTGGTTATTTCCATTCTATTGTTGTCAGTATTGTTTCTGTTGGCTGCAATCAGTCTTGCGCCGCGATTTTCTATGTGGTCTTTGAGTCTTTGCATCGATGCATCAACGCTGTCTTCAAAGTCCTCTTTCGCCTTCTTTTATTGACACATATAATTTGTCAATGTCACCTCGGGGATGTAAATCCTTATAAACGGTCACAGTTTTTTTTCTTTTTTGTTCTCTGGTCCATTTTTTTCAAGTCCTTCTCTGGTCCACTTCAAGAATGACCCCGTGTATCGCAAGGTGTCGGGGCAGCCCAGTTATTTATCCCTTATATATCGTTTTCTTTCAAGTAGCTTTCTCGTACTCCTGAGATACTCTTTTTCATGTTTTTATAATCACAATATTAATAATAATAATAATAATAATGTATTATTATTATTACTCATTAGAGTTTTTCACACCTCCATAAGCTGATGGTCTTTCACTGGAGATTGAATAACAGCAAGTCTCCTCAAGTCTCCAACACTTTTCTCAATATTCTGGTCGTTTTCAATAATGCTGTGGTTCTGATGGTCTCCACTCGGCCGCCAACTTCCAAATCTTCCAGGCTCTTTAATAATCCTTTAGTTACCATGCCAAAAGCACCAATTACAATTGGTATAATTGTCACCTTCATGTTCCATAGTTGTTTCACTTCTCTAGCAAGGTCGAGGCACTTATGTCTCTTTTCACATTCTTTCAGTTTTATTCTGTGGTCAGCCGGGGCAGCAAAGTCGACTATTTTGCAGGTTTTCTTTTGTTGTTGTTTATTATTAGATCTAGTCTTCTGGCGGAGATTAGGTGATCCATTTCTTTGTCAAAGTCCTATAGGAGTTTTTGTGTGTCATTTTCTAGGACAAGTGCTGGGTTGTGCATATACCATTTGATGGCATGGTCAAATTTAAATTTCATGCATGTTTTCCAGTGGATCACCTTGCCCACTCAGACGTGTCTAGCTTTGTACTCCTTTTGTGCCAATTTACTGCATTCGCTTATAATGTGATTGATCGCTTCATCTCTGTCACTGCAAAGTCTACATTTGCTATTTTGTTGTGTCTTATCTATCCTTGCCTTGATATGATTGGTTTTTATGGCGCTGTATTTAGCTGCCATCAGGAGAGATTCTGTTTCTCTCGTAAAGTTTCCTTTTCTTCTTACAATTATTATTTCAACATTTATCCATAAATGATTAGATATGAACGTCTTTCTGATGAAAGTAACCGAAGTTAAGAGAATTCGCAGTTGACACGTTTATGGATGTTGTTTGATTTAATCGTTCATTTATTTTATCTATCAGAAAATGAGACATATTCGAACAAAAACACCATTCACTAAATGCTCTAATTCTTGTTGGGCGTGGATTGTATTACTATTAGAAACAACGAAATATAATTAAACATTTAGAGATTTATATCAGTATGTTCCTGTAATGTTCTCGCATACAAAGCCATTAAAATCGCCGACATGTTTATTTAATATTATGATCTAGTTTTAATGAGAAGCATGTATATTTCTTGAGTGCTATTTCGTAATACAAAAAGAGAAGAAGAGTATTTGCAACAAATTGAATCAGAAAATAATAATATATAATGCAAAGTTCAATGATATTCTTTCTTTTTCAATAAGACAGAAGACATTGTTAATATGTAATTACGTGAGAATGGAATATCAAGTATAATGATAGGTGACAGGATGTCTAATGTTGATATAACGTTTAGAGTAAATTGTTCACTCGCTAAAATCATATTTACTGTTTTTCGTTATTTTATTCATTCATTTAAATTTTACATTTTTTTTGTGGGAGCTTGACTTGAACGACTGAATAAAAAAAGAATCAAACGTGCCCTGAGGTCACGCTGACCCGAATTCGTTCCTGATAGATTGGCTCTTTTATTCTATGACGTCATTGCCAGGGGTGATATACTGCTGGTGTTGGCGGTAGTGGTAGTGGCAGTTACGAAGATGTTCTTTCTTTGTTTCATGCAAAGGGGCGCATAACTCACGTCCTGGTTTATCGGCCAGCTGGTCTGTCTGTCGGTCTTTGCATTGATAAATAGGACGGGAAAGTAAAAAGGTGAAAAAATGTGGATTTAAAGACGGCCTTAAGTCTCCCATTTTTTTTCCTTTACATTTAAATAAAGAAAAAAAATACGTTAGAAATGAGAAGGAAAAAAAGTAATTACAAAAACCGATTGGAAGTGAGATATTATTGAAAATAAATAAGAAGTAAGAAGAGAGAGAGAGAGAGAGAGAGAGAGAGAGAGAGAGAGAGGTTGGGAGAGAGAGAGAGTCTGTGTGTGTGTGTATGAGGGACAGAGATTGTGTCAAATGGAGAGAGAGAGAGAGAGAGAGGGTGGGAGGGAGAGAGAGTCTGTGTGTGTGTGTATGAGGGACAGAGATTGTGTCAAATGGAGAGAGAGAGAGAGAGAGGGTGGGAGGGAGAGAGAGTCTGTGTGTGTGTGTATGAGGGACAGAGATTGTGTCAAATGGAGAGAGATAGAGAGGGTGGGAGGGAGAGAGAGTCTGTGTGTGTGTGTATGAGGGACAGAGATTGTGTCAAATGGAGAGAGAGAAAGAGGGTGGGAGGGAGAGAGAGTCTGTGTGTGTGTGTATGAGGGACAGAGATTGTGTCAAATGGAGAGAGAGAGAGAGAGAGAGAGAGAGAGAGAGAGAGTTAAGAAATGGGTTCAGTAATTATTCAAATCTGCCCATACTGTTTGCTTTATCAAAATTATTAGCGGAAATTATATAACCTTTAATATTCTTAGATACTAAAAGCATGAATAAGGCCGAAGATAGAAACGGTTGTCTTCATTGCAAAATATTAAAAAGGAAATATTAAGAATGACGAACACAATTTGAAACAATACTGAATAAAATGGCTCTGGCCATTACGTAAGTAACCTGCGCAATAGAATACTAAAGAAGAAATTCTAAGCAGTTATTTACTAAGATTACTTTAGACACAATGCTGCATGTATGGGGCACCCAGTGAGAATCGAACTGCAGTAAATGTTAATCTAGCTTACAAACAATTACATCACAGGAGATTCCAAATGATATTTGAGTATCATGTGGAATAATTTATGTGATTTTTCTAAGAATTTCCGACTCCTCTGAACAATCTGAAGAGCGCACAAAACTGGATGACTTTAAAGGTGATGGTGATAATATCACAAGTAATCAGCTGCTGGGGTTTGATTAGAAAATTTCATATAATGATTAGACTGAGATTAAGATATAAAATATAATAAATATAATTTTTCTTTGAAATAATTTTAAATGAATAAAAGAAAACATAAAAGAAAAAAGAAAATCAAAAAAACGAAATTTAAAAAGGAAGCATAGCAATAATCGAAAGATTGACTCCACTTTATAAAAGCAAGATATGATATAAAGTAATTGTCATTATGAAACAATAATGTTAATGTGTAAGCGAAAAAGTTAAAGATGTATTTGTCAAAAATCAAACAAATCAAATAGGGGAACGTGTTTAAAAATTATGAAAGGAAGAAGATCCTACTCTGAAAGAAAACAGAGCAGGAATAAATCAAACGAAGGATCTAATTATTAAAACATTTCAAATGTACTTTCAGGTCTTGGATAAATTTGCTCAAAATTCTATTTCATGTAAGCATCTAAATAAATAAAATAAAAACAAAACAAAAGACAAATATCGATGATTGCTTTGTATTATTATTTCACTCATTGCGAATTTCACCAGTACTAAAGATTTTCTTTCCCAGGAGTATAACTGAAAGTCACTCCCCTCAGATCTCCGGGACTTCTCTCAGTATTCTATCTGATCTCGACTGTGCTGTTGTCGGAACGATTGCAATTATTTCATGGATCTTTCGTCACTCAAGTTCATTTTTCAGACTCTGTAGAATAATTTCGAAGGCACCGACGATGATTTTTCAACAGTCAGATTCTTATTTTTTTTGCTCTATCTTATGGTCAATGAATTTCTCTAGGATTTCGGTTTCCCTATTTTTCGTCTTGTTGTTTGTTAGAATAGCTTAATCTACCTACTAAAAAATACTTATCTTCTTCTTCTTCTTCTTCTTCTTCTTCTTCTTCTTCTTCTTCTTCTTCTTCTTCTTCTTCACGTAATCTGATGGTCTTTCATCGAAATTTGAATAACACCAATGTCTTGATTACGAGTACATTCAGGGCTCTCACTGTTACTGTTAGTAGATTTCATCATCATCATCATCATCATCATGTCGTGCTGGTAACATGGATATCCCTGACCCTCTCTCGCCACTTTTCCCTATCGTTCATCGCCTCAAGCAGGTCTTCTGGACAACATCACGTATCCTCACATAGTTGCTGAATGTATGTTCGTGCTGGTCGTCCTGCTTTTGCACGGCCATGTGTGGGGGTCAATAAAAGTACATCACTTATGAGTTCGTCCTTGCTCCTCCAGCAGTGTCCTGCATGTCTGGTTCGCCTAACTTGAATAGTTTTCGTGATAGGAGACAAGTGGCCGTACAGTTGGTGACTTCTGGGGTGTTGCCGCCAGGACTTGTTCAAGATTGCTCGCAGCATTCTTGCGTAATTGCCGTCTAGCTTCTTCTCCAGCCGTTTTGTAAGAGTCCATGTAGTGCATCCATATAGCAGTATCGATGCGACCGCTGCCTAGAAGAAACTGCGTTTCATTTTATCGGTTAGGTCTGATTTCCATTTAATCGATAGCCTATTGATAGCTGTCCATGCTTTCGTTAACCTCGTGTCGATGTCCCTTTTCGGTTGATGCGACGCTGCTTCCTAGGTAAGGGAATTTGTCTACTAGTTTAAGAGGGGTTCCGTCTAGAGTGGAGATGTCACTCGTAAAATTACGATCACCAGATGGAGACACAGAATACTTCGACATTGTAGCAGGAGTACGACAAGGGGACACGCTAGCTCCATACCTCTTTATCATTTGTCTATACTACGTACTTAGAACATCGATTGACAAAATCAGAGAGAACGGCTTCGAGCTGACAAAGAAAAGAAGCATAAGGTACTATTTACCCAACCCCTCCGCTCGGGCAGGATATGACACAAGGTCAATTTTTAAGCGGAGTTTAACAGTTTTGAAGTCAGAGTTTTCCTTCTCCTAGACTAATTGCCTCACTAAGGCTGAAGAACCTAGTCTGTCCTACTATTTACCCATAGCTGGAGGGAGAATAATTGGATTCATACCTTTCCCAAGGGTATTAGTGTTTTGTGAAATACAATCAGTCTCGTCCAGGATTTGAACTCGAGTCGCCGTGTTCATTTCCCTACGACGCTAACGACTAAGGGTACTAAGGTACCCCGCAAAAACAATTACCGACGCCGACTACGCCAATGACATAGCGATACTGGCAAATACACCCAACCAAACCGAAACACTACTGCATAGTTAGTAGATTTACGTAACCATATATATATGGAAATTTAAAAGCTTTTTGCTTAGATGTGGCACAAGGCCATATGAAAGGGGCACCCAATGAGACTCGAACTCACTCGTGTAGGTTTGCTAGTCGAGCTTGCTAACCATTACACCACCAGAGGCGCCTTTAACCATATATATATGTATTTTTTAAAATTTTTTTTTCATCGTCTTTGTATTGACTTAATTTGATATAGTCTTTGGCGAATACGCTATTACTTGTTGACAGTGACTTATCTATTGGATGGTTTGTTTTATTTATATTGTCGGAAACAAATATATATGACCAATTGTTCTTTTTTTTTTATCTGTTTGGATTGCAAATCCCTGTGAAAAATAGCTTCTTTGTTTTCTGTTACTTATTCTTGTTGGTGTCCATACATTTTTTTGAATTTCAGTATTAAAAAGCATTTATTTATTTTCCAATGAGTAAAATATCCTATTTTGTCATGTCTTTCTTTAAAATTTCCCGGTGTAAATAATGGAAAGGGAAAAAGAAAAGAAGAAAAAAAAAAAAAAAAAAAAAAACCAACAAAAACGAATTGTCCCCTTCACCCCACTAGACCGCCCCCAAAGCTACCTAAAATATCAGTAGTAAATAAAAGTCCAAACGAAGAAGAGCATTTAAACTCAGGAGCCAAGTGGAAGAAATATGTCAATATTGGTCAGTATGTCTTTAATTCCAATTTAAAATGCTGAATTTTACAAAATGTTATGCTGTATTTTGTTTGTAAAATAATGCTTAAACTATGCGTTTTAAATGTAAAGGCACGCTTACTCTACTGTAAAGCCAATTTGATATTAAGCCTATCCACATGTCAGCGAACAAGGCAGAATGTTTTTAAATATCTTCTATCGAATAATTTAAAAATTCGTAAAGAAAGCCCTAACAGTAGTTTAGAAGTAAAAGCCTAGAACGCCAAATGCTACCACAGAGCTCTAATTCCTGAAGCCTGCTAGGTCCCCAACTGTAGGATGGAAAAAAAAAAAAAAAATGAAAAACCCTTGGAAAAGTCCCAATACAGCAAAAAGTATAAGTCAGTATTAGTGAAAGTCATAAGAAAGTACCTTAATGTTGGACTTTAACTAAGTTAAAACTTAAAACAAATTCCCCCCCCTTTTTATTTTTTTTATTTTTATTTTTATTTTTATTTTTTTTTTTTTATTTATTTTTTTTTTTAATTTTTATTTATTTTATTATGTACACATGGGAAGCAGCATGATGTACGTTAAGGTATTTGAATAAACCAATGGACGACCAAAGTCAATACCCAAATGGGTCCTGGACGTGAGTTTGACGACTTTTCGCTCAGGATCGACAGTTCGATCGGGGAACTACTGCTGCTCCTCTATAAGAGTGGCTTCTATAGAAGAGAATAAAACAGCCATCGAAAGATAACCATGACCCACACTCAAACCACTTACACAAACCGCATCGCTCTTCGCGCGGGTAAAAAAGGGGCGCGTCCTGCTGAGTTTGGAGCCCTGGCCTCGGTGTTCGAAAAATCAGCTACAGAGCTCAAACAATCAAAACTACTAAAATGCAAGCAAACACTACAAATAGCCACATTTAACGTAAGAACCTTAAATAGAATAGGACAACTCCCAGAGCTAATCGCATCGGCCGAAGAACATAAAATAGACATAATATGCATACAAGAACACAGATACACACACACAGAAGATATCAAATATCACGAAACTAGCAATGGATGGTCGCTCGCCACTGTATCCGCATGGAAAAACTCTGTCAACGCCGCAGTGGGAGGGGTAGGATTGCTTATAGGACCGAGAGCACTAAAAACGCTTAATAGCATAGAGAAAATACAACCTAGAATGATGGTAGCTACATTTAACGGAAACCCCAGAGCAACAATCATCTCATGCTACAGCCCCACCAATGTTAGTGAAGAAAATGAAATAGTCACCTTCTACGATGAGTTATCCTCATTAGTGCGTAGCATCCCGAAACACAACATGTTAGTCATTGGCGGAGACATGAATGCACAAATCGGGAAAAACGGAAACAACAAATACAGCCTCCACAACACGTCAAATAGAAATGGACAACATCTAACAGATTTCATGATAGAAAATAGATTAGCATGCCTCAATACAAACTACCAAAAAAGAGAGGGCAAACTATGGACATACACGTACGCAAACAATACTAAAACTCAGATAGACTACGTCCTTATAAACAAGAAATGGAAGAATAGTGCATTGAATTGCGAGGCATACTCCTCTTTTGAGGGTGTGTCCACCGATCACCGAATAGTCACAGCGAAAATACGGTTAAGCCTACGAAAAAACGACAAACGAACAGCGACCACCAAACACTATGACTGGGCCCTATTAAACAACAAAGATGTCAGAGATAAATACGTATTAGAATTGAGAAACAGATTCGAAACACTACAAGAAAAGACGGAAAAAAGTACACCAAACGACGAATACGAAAATTTTGTCAATGCACACCTTGAGGCAGTAGCAAAATACATTCCAACAAAAATTAAAACTAAATATAGAGTCCCATGGGAAACCTTAGCGGTGAGAGAAAAACGTGCACTAGTGAAAACAGCCTCCAAAAACTATCGAAAAAACCCAACAAACACAAATGCCTTAAAACTAAAAACGGCACAATATCAATTAGCAGGCATATATATAAAGGAACAGACAGAATACATTCAAAATCAGATAGATAAGATCAGAGACTCGGTAGAAGATAGACAATCTAGAATTGCCTGGCAAACAATAAACGAAGTGAGCAGAAGAAAGAACACAGCCAAAGCAAAACTTAAAGCAGCAAACCAACAAGAAAGAATAAAACTGTGGAAACAGCACTTCGAAAACTTACTTGGAAACCCACCAAAAATAACGCATGAACCAATCACCAGAATAATTAGCAAACAATTAGACATTAAACTTGGACCGTTCACACAAGGAGAACTCGACTCGGTTCTCAGAAAAATTAAAAATAGGAAAGCTGCAGGACTGGACGAAATTCCCCCGGAAGTATGGAAGACCAGACAATTCGACGACATACTGCTCCGACACTGCAACGCAGTATACAATCAAAATCCGATAGATAGATGGACGAAGGGATGCATACTCCCCTTCCCTAAAAAGGGAGACCTCGGATTAGCCAAAAACTACCGAGGCATAACACTTACATCCATAGCTGCCAAAATCTACAATGCCCTACTACGAAACCGCATAGAACCCAAAATCGACAACATACTTAGAAAAAACCAAAATGGCTTCCGAAGAAATAGATCTACGACCTCACAAATACTAACCATCCGCAGAATCCTTGAGGGTGTACGGGCAAAGAACCTACAAGCGACATTAATATTTGTCGACTTTACCAAGGCTTTCGACTCCATTCACAGAGGAAAGATGGAACAAATCCTACTAGCGTACGGCATACCTAAAGAAACCGTAGCGGCAATAACGATTCTCTATAGAAACACTAAAGTAAAAGTACGATCACCAGATGGAGACACAGAATACTTCGACATTGTAGCAGGAGTACTACAAGGGGACACGCTGGCTCCGTATCTCTTTATCATTTGTCTAGACTACGTACTTAGAACATCGATTGACAAAATCAAAGAGAATGGCTTCGAACTGACGAAGAAAAGAAGCAGAAGATATCCCGCAACAACAATTACCGACGCCGACTACGCCGATGACATAGCGATACTGGCAAATACACCTGACCAAGCCGAAACACTTCTGCATAGCCTGGAACGAGCAGCAGCAAGCATAGGCCTCCATGTTAATGCACACAAAACGGAATATATGTGCTATAACCAAACGGGGGACATCTCCACTCTAGAAGGAACCCCTCTTAAACTAGTAGACAAATTCACGTACCTAGGAAGCAGCGTCGAATCAACCGAAAAGGACATCGAAACGAGGTTAACGAAAGCATGGACAGCTATCAATAGGCTATCGACTATATGGAAATCAGACCTAACCGATAAAATGAAACGCAGTTTCTTCCAGGCAGCGGTCACATCGATACTGCTATATGGATGCACTACATGGACGCTAACAAAACGGCTGGAGAAGAAACTAGATGGCAATTACACAAGAATGCTGCGTGCAATCCTCAACAAGTCCTGGCAGCAACACCCCACAAGACACCAACTGTACGGCCACCTGCCCCCTATCACGAAAACTATTCAAGTTAGGCGAACCAGACATGCAGGACATTGCTGGAGAAGCAGAGATGAACTCATAAGAGATGTACTCTTATGGATCCCCACACACGGCCACGCAAAAGCAGGACGACCAGCACGAACGTACATTCAGCAGCTATGTGAGGATACAGGTTGTTGTCCTGAAGACCTACCTAGGGCGATGAACGATAGGGAGGAGTGGCGAGAGAGGGTCAGGGATATCCGTGCTGCCAGCACGATATGATGATGATGATGAAATAATGGACAACCAGACACAAAGAGGTTAATTGTTTCAATTCTTTTTTTTTATTCGCACAGTCTACACACTGATATTCCGATCTTTATAATGTGTACTTGACAGTTTCTCTTCAGTCGGCCGCCATCGATTGGTTTTAAATATAGCTATTTGCGCAATTTGAATATATTTTTGAAAGTATTATGGGCTTTTTTAAAGGATCAAACAAAGAAAGGTAAATTGAATTGAATTATCAATAAAATTACAAAATATCATTGAAATACAAGAAATAGCTGATTACTAATTATCCATTAAATTGCCTTAAAACTTATGATGGTGGGAAAACTGTCGATCAACACTAAAAAATTACAGAAAAGTTACTATTGTTGTAAACTGTACGGATATTTGTTCAATGCAATCTTATTTGATTAAAATATTGATATTCTTTTGATAAACTTAATAATATCCTGCATAATTATTTATCTTTTGCTACGAAATTGTAAACGTATTTACACTTTTAGTGAATACATATAACCAAAACCAAAAAAGTTCCCCTCCTGTGAGAAAATGGCGCTCGAAAATCGAACATATATCTCTTTTAAAAGCCTTGTAATGATGATAATCCCACTTAAGCGCAGAAAGAAATACGCGCAAAGAAAGAAATCACACTAACGTTTTAACTAGAATAAAAAAGAATCATTAAAATAAAGACTTAAATATAAATAAGTGTGTGTGTGTGTGTGTGTGAGAGAAAGAGAGAGAGAGAGAGTTCACATGACTGGAAGGAGAAATAAAAAAAAGTTCGCTAAATAAATCCGGGTTGATCTATACACCAAACATGGATTATGCTGCAACAAAGCATGGACAAGGAATCTTCAATATGGTGAATGATAAAAAAAAAAGAAGATAATTTGGTCGAAGTTTTCGCAAGTTGTGGAGATAGCAAGTTTGAATACAAATGAACTGATGGCTGATTAATGGAGACGAATTAACTCGAGGAAAGTGCAGCAATTTAGTGGTTAACTGCTCGCATTTGGCAAATATTTACGCTGTATATTTGATTGTCCCCAAAACCTATTTAATTGGTATCAAACAGTAATTTGCGTTCCATTGGTCAACCAAGCTTCGCATTTTGTCTCTCATTAGTTCTCTATATTCCCACAACTTCTCAGACATTCAAGACTTAAGAAACTTATTCATAATGGCACAACATTAGTTCTATACCAATATTCCAGAAAATAAACAACTTTTTTTTCGAAAAGTTGTAGATTGTTGACTCATTTGAATATTTAGAATTATCAGACGGTTCTATATTATTTTCTCATTTTGCAGAATCTTAATAGACAGGCGAAATTGTGCTTCAGTTGGATCGGGTCATTTTTATCATAAAAATGTATAAAGATTTATTCTTATTTCGAAAAAAAACGAGTGTTTTAATATTTGCATCTTAATGCATATTTTGATGCGTCTCTACGTATTCTAATTTATCTCTCTCTCTCTCTCATACTCACTTTCTCTCTCTCTCTCTCTATATATATATATATATATACATATATATATATATATAAAGTTGGCTACTCTTGTCGAGGGTGAACAGAAGACTCTCTTTTCAATAGCTACTTAAGCAAGGTGTAGGGAGGGCGCAACTCCTTTCCCTGGATTGCCCGACTTTACCCTTGATATATTGCTTATATTGCTGAGCTTTAAGCAAGGAGGTATCAAGTACCATTTTTAAATCCTTGGTATGACGCGACCTGGGGTTGAACCCAGGTCTCCCGGACCATAGGCAAAAATTCTACCCACTTGGCCAATAACATATATATATAGCCTATCTGTTTTGTCACCTCCGCATGTCAGTTGCCAAGTTGGCTGGGGCTGTAGAATACTCTGACTGCTCCTCTGCAGAAGCGTTAGACCCACCAAAATACGCGGATCATTAAATAATATTCAAGGCATTTTTCGTATGGGAACTTTTATGGATTGGATACACATGACACTCAAGTCACCTTTGAAGTAATCCCCTCCGGCTGCAATGCACTCGTTGTACCATTTCAACAACTTCTGAAAGGCCCCATGGAAGTTCTCTTGTGTGAGCGTGTCAATGACCTTCGTCACAGCCACTTTCATCTCCTCAATTGTCTCATAACGACAGCTTTTGTGCTTAGGGAATAACCAAAAGTCACTGGCAGAATTGTCTGGACCCGATTTGAAGAGTGCTGGCCTCTTCCGACGAAATCTCTTTCGGAACTCTCTTAAAACCTCCGCATACTAACCCTAACCCTAAACTTTTGGCCAATCAACTCTGGTATATTGACTTCCTTATTCCTCCCAAACCTTTCATCATCCCTTACAGACTCCCTGTTTTCCTTGAATCTCTTATGCCACTCAAAAACTGATGCTCGACTGATGCTCCAAAAGCAGTCTGAAGAATTCCATACGTTTCTGTCGCAATTTTTCCAAGTTTAAAACAGAATTTTATTGCATATCGTTCTTCTAAATTGTCTTCATGTCTAGATTGCCTTTTTGAAATTTACCAGCTGTGACAATCGGGCTTTAGTAGGGTGTATTCCAATTCCTGTTGTAGTTGTTCATTTGAAGATGAAATCATAAAAATTGGCCGGCCATCTCAGAAGATGTATAGCAATAACTTACGGAATGTTCAAGAGTCTACGACAATTCTAAATGCCTCAACAAAAAAGTCGAGAAACGTATGTCCTTTATATAGCCCAAAACATGGTGCATTGATTCATTTCGAGTGTGTTTTGAAACCCGCACAATTTATCTTATGGCATAGTTTTCCCGTAATACTGACGGAAGATGGTGCTATGCAAAACTCAAAGACAGATTTCAAGCAATAAAAACGAAAAGCCTTCTGATATTAGTAAATATAATATAGATATATCAAATATACAATAAGATAAAATATAAATGCCATTCTTCTGTTCGGCAATTTAAAGTGGTTAAAAGTCCTATTCTATGTCCTATACTATGTCCAATTCTATGTCCTATACTATGTTCAATTCTATGTCCTACACTATGTCCTATTCTATGTCCTATATTATGTCCTATTCTATGCCCTATTTAATATCATTGGACCAATTTATCCTTATTTTAGTTTTTATGTTTTGCAAACTCGGAAGTTTTTTTTTATCTGTCTGCTTCCGTCCTTTCGTCAAGCAGTGAATTATTTGTGAAGAGTATTTAATAATTATCTGGGTTTTTTTGTTCGTCCATCTTACTCGCATGTTTAATTGGAAGACTGTATTTTCAAAGCAAATACATGACATTTTAGTCATGACCCTGACATAAGGATGAGAATAACAATTTATTTTAGGTTTTATCAACCTCCATATACCAGTACCTGTTTTTTTTATTAAAGTAAAACATTTTTAATAAAGATTCAAACAATACATATATATATTTTTCTATATTATTTTATTAAGGTCCCTTCAAATTTGATGATGAGTTTCTTGGTTTTAGGAAACTGGAAAGGATCTTTATAAAATTACATAGACAAATGTCTCTTTATTATTTTATCAAACACGTTAAATGAAAGACTATTGCCCCACCCCATATATATATATATGTATATATATTTGTGTATGTGTGTATTAGAGAGAGAGAGAGAGAAAGAGATAGAGAGAGAGAGATGGAGAGAGTGTGTGTGTGTGTGTGTGTGTGTGTGTGTGTGTGTGTGTGTGTGTGTGTGTGTGTGTGTGTGTGCACGCGTCTGTTTGCAAAAAGATTTAGACATTATCAAGAGTTGATGTCTGAACTAAGTGAGAAATTGAGTCGATGCCCAATTTTATAGTAAAACACTTGTTTAGTACTAAGCTTTTATGCAATATCAGGTGTTCATTTGTGAATTACTTTTCCAATTTCTATAATGTCTATACAGTACGCCTACACTCCAAGAATTTTTCCTTTTGGCAAATTATTCTCCATCGAATTAATTTATACTGTATTTCTAGGGATGTTAATGCTTGTAAGTTGCAATAAACTGGTAGGTAAAGTGCCATACTTCAGATATTTCCCTGTATTGTTATGTATCATGTATTGAAATGTTAATTATTTCTCTTTTTAGAACAACTAATTTCGTAATAAATAATTATATATATATATATATATATATATATATATATATATATATATATTATGGATTCCACGGTCCATAACCAAAAACTTATTGATCTAGTTGGTGATAACACATTGTTATTTTACTTATTAAGAATGTTAACACACTAGAATTAAAGGTTTATCGTAAACCCACTAGTAAAAATGACCTCATATATTTTTAGTCACAATAGAACAACAATACAAAAAGAGATATCATCATAGGTTTTTATCTCAGACCTCTACGTATTTGCTCCTCTAGATATTTAACTGATTAATTCATCCTCATAGAAAACTCCTTCCTTAACCTTCTATACCCCAAATCCTTTTTACACTTTGCTAAATCTAAAGCCTTCAAAATCCACAACAAAAATCAACCTCGAACTGAACCCACTCACAATCTGATAAAACTAGTTTCCAACATGGATTCATTACTATGTCAAATAATTCTTCCTCTCACAGCATAATAAACAACTTAATTAGACCCAATATCAAAACTACCTCTTTGGCTTCTAAAACGATCCGCGAATTAGTAGACTCTAGACCTCAACGCAACATATCTTCAGACGCCGGTGTTTATTGTATCCCTTGTAAGAGTTGTAAACTTAAGTATATTGGTAAAACATCACGTTCGCTTGAAAGAACACAAAAGAGACATAAGAATTGGTAACTTAAACAATGCGGTATTTTTACACATTTCTCAATCTAATCACAACTTCAATTCTGCAAAGATGCCCATTTACATTCCTGATAAAAGTCTAATACAAATTTTCAAAGCCGATGTTATTTCACTCTTTAATCGCCTAAACACTCGTCCTGGCTTTTATGAGATTTTTCCTTACTTGAGCAAATCAATTTTAAATAGCTACAATATATTCAATCTTTAGTTAATATATTCCACATATATCATAATTTTATGCTTTCTTTTTCTTTTTCTCTTTCTTTTTCTTTCTTCTGTCTTGAAATCTTTCTCGATAATCAAACGGAATATGAATTCTATAAAATATTCCTAATTAGTCAATTTAAAACAACAAACGCTGATTCACTAATTAAACGGCCGATTTTGTCTTGTTATACAAAAATGTCCCTTGGGTTGATATAACCTCACTAATGT
This sequence comes from Sepioteuthis lessoniana, assembly GCA_963585895.1. Taxonomy (NCBI): domain Eukaryota; kingdom Metazoa; phylum Mollusca; class Cephalopoda; order Myopsida; family Loliginidae; genus Sepioteuthis; species Sepioteuthis lessoniana. The sequence continues at coordinate 128,043,126 of OY757909.1, read as the reverse complement.
CACCCCTCATAGTCTTGATGATGGTTCACTAGAACCGGAACGCTTTCGTGTCGACTATGCTTCACAATAAATATCTCCTTCTACTTGGATTACCTTGTTATGAATATTTCTTCATATATATATATATATATATATATATATATATATATATATATATATATATATATATATATATATATATAGCCAGTGAGGCTCTCATGGCATAAATCATCATTAACAGAAGTATAAATTTCATAATGTTCATAGCTTTATATTTACTGAGAATAAAGATGGAACATCCGCAGTTATTTCACGTCTTTGTCTACATTTGAGATTATGAATGCAGACGTGTCTGTCTGTATATCTTTCTAACTCTTCATCTTACTTTTTCTATCTCTCCTCTTTCACTTTATATATATATATATATATATATATATATATATATTTATCAGTTTGTCCTTCTGTGCGCCAATTTTGTGTGTGATTCTTACTGATGGATACGTATTTTAAGATTAATATGTTATTCAATCAAAACTTCAAAAATCTTAATATAAAACTCTTGGATATCTGAGAGATATGCTTTGACGAATTTACTTCTATAAAGTAGAATCTTATACGAACTCTCTTTATAATAAAAAAGCATATTAACTATTAAGACTTTTATTTTGAATATAATTTAAGACTGATTCAATAGTTTATATCACCTTTTTAAAAATATTTTAGCGATTCTGATTACAAAATGCAATTTTGATCTCCTATTTCTCCAAAGAAATCTTTTATGATGGTCACCAAGAATATAAAAACCGTGAAGTATTCGAGTATTTGACAATACATTGTTAAATCTTAACTATGCGTTGCTTAGTTAGTGCTTAAGGTCGCATGTCTGGATACCTTGCATGTCTTTACTTACGTATGGCATTAGGTTACGTTGTCTTTAGATATTTTTAACTAGAATCGGAATCTTAAAACCCATTGCACTTGGAACGTGCGTTTAATTCATACAAGGAGGTATTTTACTGCCTTCGAAGACACACACACACACACACACACACACACATATATATCCTCACACCGCAATCAAAGGAGATACGTGCGTCTTTCACTTGCCTCGATTCGTTTAGGTGAAATCCGGCTCAATTCAATAGGGTCAATGGTCACTTTCAAAATGCAGCTTAATGATAAACGGGCTTGGAGTAAGGTGAAAGAGGTCAACTTGTCAAGTGTCCAACAAAGGTGGACGGTGACTTGATTGTATTATGTCTGTGGAATGTTGTGTTAATCTGACTGGCAAGACGGACACGAAGAATTTAAGTCACTTTGACCAACGGAGAGACGCATAGATTTGACATTCCTATTACGCTTAGTCAGACTAAATCATTAAATCTTTTAAAAGAAAAAAAGCCTGAAAGAAAAAGAAATACAATAAATTTAATAGCAGCCATAGTGAATTATAAATACATGTCTGATTGCCCTTTGTATAAATTGTTTAGCTATATTTTTTTCGCAAGAACAACTTTTGGTAAATATTCCACTTAATAAAGAAAGCATTTGTAGTTGTTTAAATAACAATTCTAAAACAAATAGATTGATTAATGAATAAATGAGGACAATATTATGACGACCAAAATCATGCAATATTTTACTTCAGAAAATCTCGAGGAAGAGCTTTTGTTCGAAAATGTATTCAGTCCATTTAGATTTTTTCCTCAAAGAATAATGTTCTATTACAGATGGATAACCTTGGATTAGGTTCCATATACTCATCATTGTAAGAAAAGTTCGGCCGTTGTAACTTCCGGCTTCTTCTCAGTGTCTTTTATAGTCAGTAAACGTTTTGGAATTTCGAAGCAAACCCTTTATTTGGTATACAGAAATAGATTTGTCTCATTCCATCGCCTGTGTTTTGAGATCATCCCGCTTTTTTTTTATTTGTCAAAGTTCATTCTTACTTGAAATGATGCTTGACTACCACTTGTACTGAACGAGACTGTATAACCTTTATCCGACCCACAAATTCAACTTACGACAAGTAACTTAATAAAGATTTTACTAACGTAACTATCCATAAGCACTTTGTATCAAGATTCATTAGTATATAAACATTTCGTATCTTAATACTAGAATTCCCGATAAAAGTTAATTTTAATAATTCCTGGGTTGACTATTTAACGAAGGACTCCTCGCACCCGACGAAAAACAATGATAAATAGTGCTCGATCGCCCTGACACAATTGAAGAAAAACCCGAAAAATCCGACCCGACCTTTAAATGAAACAGTACTAAATTCATATATATATATATATATTGGTATATTTTTGTAAATCTTGCTCGAACTGATTCCACACTCTAAATTAGGTCCGTAAAAAAATATTTCATTTTATATCACTGCTTTCCTTTACTTTTCTCTCATTCGTTATTTGGGTGGTGGGTATATTTTTCTTAGTTCTTCATCATTGGTTATTTGTGTTTCAGTCATTTAAAAATAAACATGTTTGTTCAGTCATATTCATTCGAGTAATTAATAATAATATAAATCCTGAAAAAACAATAGATTCAAGTAACTCTTCTTAATGCAAGTAATTTTTCACAATTAAATGGTGGCAAGTCTTTCTATCATACTTTTGATAATAAACTATTGTTTGCACAAAGTTATATGGGATTAAGTATTCCTATCGAATTCAAATAATTTTTGAACGTATCAATTTGACACATAGACGTGATGCTACAAGATACAATCATTTCATGTCAGAAATGACATAGAAGTAATTGTTATATATCGGTACTCGATACTCCTAAGATTTGTAAATGCGGAGCCTATCCACTAGTGTAGTTTCATTCCCAGCAGAACATCCTTTACTTTTGGGTTGAGATTAATACCTCTCCGTTGGGAGTAAACTTGACACGTTGTGGCTAAGATTCTAATTGTTTATATATATATATATATATATATATATATATATATATATATATATATATATATATATATATATATATATAAATACGAATGTCTTCTCAGTGCAAGTGGTAGTCAAGTTATAGTTGCATGCCAAACATCAATGGCATAATAAACAGGAGCAATATAGCTAAATTAAGTAAGGAGAAAAATAAGGTGATTGCTAAATGTAACTGTAGGGATAAGGTTAGATGTCCCCTAGAAGGCAAATGTAAGCAAGAATGTGTAGTGTATAAAGTGGATGTATATAGTGATTCGAATAATAAGAGAAACAAAAAGATATACTTTGGGCCGACGCAAGGGGATTTTAAGACTAGGTACTATAGCCATAAAAAATTTTTTCCTCACAAGAGAAGTATAGGCATAGCACTATATTATCTAGTTATGTGTGGGAGCTCAAGGATAGCAAAGGGGTAGATCCTATAATGAAATGGGAAGTAATAAAGAAATGCCGTAAATATAGGGCTGGGGATAGAATTTGTCAGCTTTGTATGGAGGAGAAACTAGCAATAGCATCTTGTAAAAGTAGGAATATATTAAACCAAAGATCGGAGGTGTTAAATAGTTGTAGACACAAAAGGGCGTGGTTGCTCTATAATTAGGGATAGTTTTCAGAGATTTAAAAAAAAATAAAAGTAAGGTTTTTATTTATTTATTTATTTATTTATTTTTCATTTATTTTTATTTTTATTTTTTTTTTGTTATGCAAATTCTAAGCTAGGTGGGTTTTTGGTGAATAAAAGACGGCGATTTCTCCTTTAGAATTAGTCGAAGTTAGGCTTCTTGATTATCCGATAAGGTGAAACTTAGTAGAAGATTTTTGGACTCGCGATTTAAGTTAATTTTATATATATATATATATATATATATATATATATGCACACACACACACACACACACACACACACACACATATATATATATATATATATATATATATATAAAATAAATACATCAGCAAATGATTTCAGTTTGCTACGTTAATATTTTACTTTTTGAAAGTAATACTTTACACATGTTTCAGACATGGTGTTCCTTTTCAAGAGACTAATAATGTTTGTTTTGACTGGGGTGTGATTCTTTTTTATATATATATTGATCTATTCATACAGTTATTTATTTATTTTCGTATTTTTAGAAGTAGATTATTTTTTTTCTGTTTCTGTGTGTATTCATTTGTATACTTGCAAGTTCATCCGGTTTTTGCTTTTTCTTTTCTCTTTGAGTTGATTGTGCGTGACAATTTTTTTAAAACGTTTTCAATTTATTTCCTGTTATCGTTTTACTTTTTCTTTTGTTTTTCTTTTCTCCTTTTTTCTCTCTGAGTTGAATGTGTCATGGGTTTATTTTAAGACAATTTATGGTTGTGATTGTGTTCGTGAAGTTCGAGTCGTGTTTGTGTGTTTGTTTCTGTGTGCAGGGTGTTTGTAAGTATGTCTGTGTGAAACTAAGCTCTTTTAATGTAGGTTGTAAAGAATCTAGGAAACTTTTTCTTTTATTTGGGGTAATGTGTCGAGCGCAGTTTGGTATATTGGCATTATTTTCAAGTCTCCATTTCTGCATTCATAAAGGTGTTTTGAAACATAGTTTTCTTTTTTTCTGTTAATTTAACCATGATCATGTGTAAGGATATGCCACAGTTCAGATATTGTAAGAATACCCAGTGGTTATATATATATATATATATATATATATATATATATATATATATATATATATATTATAATTAAGGGTTTTCGAACTATTATCTTCATCTTTATTGTTATTTCCATAATGTTTCGACCGATATATCCTCCGGCCTTCTTCAGGTGTTTGTCGAACTCGGGGATCTTCACGGAACTTCGAACTACACCCTTTATTGAATCCACGGGGTGGCCTGTTATGATCCCGTTACCCATAACAGTACAAGTTTTAAGTATTCCCGAATTGTTACTTGCCTGCAGTCAGGATTGAACCTGCAACCTCCAGATGATTGTCTCCTTAGAAGCTTAGGGAACTAACGCCTATAACTGTTACGCCAAGTGTCCAGCAGTGTGCTTCACTTGGCAAATAGCGAATTGGCGATTGAAAGAATTTACTAAATCAGGCCTCCAAGTAATGAGATCCTAACCTGGAACGGCAATCATTTCGCTGGATGAAAAAAATGCAATTTTCTAAGTAACCACAGAAGTGAGACAGCTCATTCAAATAAAGTGATTGATTTGAGACATTAAATGGAAGAAATTAGCTACATTACCAACAATTTGGGTAGATAGAATAGGGGGAATCTTAAAAGATAGGTTACTTAGGACAATGGAGATTCGAGAATGGTGAAATCGATCGTAATGAATGTACATTTATATTGGGGTATTGCAAAGATTCGTTAATATTTACTCTACAATCGATATTATGAAGCTGGGGTCAAGTCAATATAAAGTCATAGATTATTTGGTACAAGTGATTTATAAATCCATAGTCTATAAAACTAAACTTACACTAAGCTCAACAACGAAAATATGAAACGGGAAATTCAGTGACTCAACAGAGTCAATGCTTTTCATTAAACCTCTCAGAATCATAGCGAGTTTTATACATTCATATATATTGTTTACACTTTAAGCGTCAAATTATCGGATGATGAATGAAAATTTGCAAAAAAAAAAAAAAAAAAAAGATGGAACGAATGACAATACATGATTTGTTCACTACTTGGTTTTAGGAAACATTTACACACACAAACACACACACGCGCGCGCACACGCATCGAAGTCAGACCCTCCCGATAGAATAAAACGCAGTTTCTTCGAAGGAGCTGTCGTGTCGATACTGCAATACGGATGCCCAACATGGACACTAACAAAACGTATTGATAAATAGCTTGACGGCAACTACACAAGAATGCTGCGAACAATATTGAAATGTCATGGAGGCAGCACCCCAGAAAGCAGCAGCTGTGTGGCCACGTACCATCACGAAAACTATCAAAACATGTGGGACACTGCTGGAGAAGTAGGGACGAGCTCATAAGGGATGAACCCCTGTAGACCCCTTCACATGGACGAGCAAAGGTAGGACGACCAGCTAGAACCTACACACAGCGTATCTGTGCTGATACAATATGTATCCCAGAAAACCTACCGGAAACAATAGACGATAGGGAGGTATGCCGATATCTGTGCTGATGGCGCGATGTGATGATATATATATATATATATATATAAAAGTAAGTTGGCCTACCGTAGTCGAGGGCGAGCCGAGGTGCTCTTTTCAACAGCTACTACACCGAGGTGTAGGAGAGTTCATTACTCCTTCCCTGGATTACAGTGCTTTAAAATTTTATGAAATTTACCTTTTTTCAAAGTTATTCGTACTGATTACGTACATTTTACATTTTTTTTAGTTAAAAGTTTAAAACCCCTCGCATGAAATATCATAAACCTTATCCAGTATCTTTTGTACAATGTCGGTAATTTTAGTGATATTTCTTCGTTGACAAATGTACCAAATTTTATGCAACATGAGTCGTAAAATATGAACGTGTAATAATGAAAAGAGAAACAACTGTATAGACACATCATCATAAAACAACGTGATAACGCTGAATTCTTTGCAAGAGACGATTAAAAAAGATCGTTTAAACCCAGACTGATTATGAATGTGAAATGAAAAAGTGGAAATTGTGAACTTTTATGAGACAAATGTAAATGGCGAGCACACACTTAAGATTAGTAAAGACTTATTCAAAGACGCTCTAAATATAAATAGACTTTCGTACTGCCACGTGCTGACTCATTTAAGAATATGCTCTCCCCCCCTCTCTCTCTCTCTCTCATATTTTCCTTAAGCGTGACAATTATTTCAAACATTATATAAAACCTGATTTTAAAAAAATGTTATGGCTGGAAGCATGTGAGGCTTTCCTTAATTGATCCATTAGTTGGGGAAAATTGTTGTGTCTGAAGAAGAAGCCTAAGCCTGTTCGGATGAAACATGAGGAAGTATATTTTCGATAGGAACGCAGTGGTAATACGCTTAGTGACCTTTGTAAGGTTGAAGATTGCTTTAAAATAATATTGTCTATCAAAATCTAATTTCTAAATGCCAATTATCAGATCTGGACTTGAAAGAGGACAATGTCTTGAAAGGAAATATTTTAATTCAGAATATTCCAACTCACGCTGCCAATTCAGCTGTTGAATTCTTACGTAAATTGGTATTTAAACATAAACAGAACGCCGTCGAGATCATTTGGTAAGTGGTGTTTGTGTCGTAAATGGTTCTACTAAACTTGGTACACAGGATGGTAGATTTACTGGACATTTACAAATATATAATTTACAATTTACATGTCAAGGATCATAATCGCCATGACGAAATCTGAGAAAAAAGAGACAATTTGTGCTTTGTATAGAGAAGTGACGTGGGACTAGAAAGATACGAGTTTTAGACTGTTAAAAACTAATTCTCGACTAATAAAACCAATTAGTTTGATATTTAAGTGAAACCACCACTCACATTTGTTGATGCAATATATTGTTTTCATTTCTCCATCGACTGGGCAACATCACAACATTTTCATTTTTCGACCTGGTCAAAGAAATTGTTTTTTTTTCCTGGAAATAAACATAATTGTAAAAAAAAAAAGACAAAAAACAACATAATTCGTCGCTTACCCTCGCACAAATTACATACGTTTATGAGGGAAGAAAGCAATTTCTATCCGAGAATCAACGTTTTGAAGCTATAATAGCTGAATACAAAGATCCAGTCCATTATGAATTTCTCAAATAACGAATTTATTCTTTGCTATTTGGCTGATTCAATTCATTACAAATAATAAAACTTATACTAGGTACTAATATGATGCTTCTGCTTTATTATTGCATGCAATTCGTCATTAAAAATGTTTTGTATATCATTTCTTTGAATACATTATGTTCATGTTATGGGTCAGTACTTTTTTTTTTCTGCGGGACTTGGTAATCTTATTTATATATGAGACGGTTGCATGAAAAGGAAAACGCTATTTACATTTCATCCTTAGATGCATTGAGGGTTAAACCAAGTTCTATTTTATTATCTGACCTAAACTTTTAATAAATCTTACATACGAATGAGACTTACAATCCACCATAATCTGCACTCATTCAAAGATTTATTTTTATAAATAACAGAAGTTATGTTATTTGCAAAAAATACTACAAAGTACTATATATATATATATATATATATATATATATATATATATATATATATATATATATGTGTGTGTGTGTGTGTGTGTGTGTGTGTGTGTGTGTGTTGATGAAACATGGCTTATAACCCTGCCCCAGAAAGCAAATAAAATTAGTATTTTCATTTGCGTCCCCACCGCGCACAGAGACTGGTACCTTTTGCTGGAAGTAAATTAGAAAGATATTCCCACTGAAAACAATAAGAATTTATTTGCATTTTTAACAACACCACACACACACACACACACACATATATATATACTGACAAAATTATTTTGTGAATCATGAACTAACCTTGTCCCTGTCTACCATGATGAGCCGCTTAAGCGAAACTGTAGTAGGGTTGTTCCTGACTCACGAAATAATTTTGTCAATATTTTGCTCTACTTAGTATTGAGCACTTTTTTGCACTTGTAGCTTAGCAGCATTTTCGGTGGGTTTTTTCTTTTGACTAATCTATTGCGCATCTGTTGATTTTTTTCAATTGCTGTGACAAGGTTGGCCTTTTTTTTTCCAATATATATAATTTTTCCCCACCAAGACAATGATTCGTTGTATATTTTTATCTTCGAATTACTTGCGGTTTTTCTCCCTCACCGTAAGTGCTAGTATTCAATAAGTTATTTCGTAGTTATATATATATATATATATATATATATATATATATATATATATAAGATGATGTTTCTGTTCGTAGTTTTTCAATAAATAATATTCTCCTCGTGTCATTTTCTCATTCATAACGCTAAATTTATACTTAAATCCTTTATACGATTAAGCTGTAAGTGAAACAATTAAAAAGGGTTATCCCTACTAGTTTAATATTAAAAGGGCTGTCCAAGCTATTGTCAATACTGACAGAAATCAACTGAGATGAAATATGAAATTATACGGTAGACAAAACTACGTATTGCACAAATGAAGATATATACTTCTTTGGAAATGAGTGTTCAACATACTAGATTTGTTGCGCTAAAACAAACAAACATGGCATTGATGGTATATTTGCGGTCATTTCATATGCTAAGCAGGTAATACTGTCAAATATTCATAAATTATCAGCCACTGAATTGTCTATAGACTTGAATAAGGATGTTCTGACAATATAATTATATTAAACGTCGTTAAACTGGATATTGAAGCTTTAAGTTTTTTAAGAAAGAATTGTTCAACTAAAGCACTATAATAAATCTTAAATATTATCAATAATTTAGCCGTGATTTTTACTTTTAAACTTGTCTTTACTGTCATTTAACACTGGGCTGTAAATGGTTTTTGAAGTATAACAGGGATATCTATATGTGGTGTGGATGTTGAAATTCAAGAGGTCTTTCGGTTCCCTTTATCATCATCATCATATCACGCTGGTAGCACGGATATCCCTGACCCTCTCTCACCACTCATCCCTATCGTTCATCGCCCTATGTAGGTCTTCAGGACAACATCCCGTATCCTCACATAGCTGCTGAATGTATGTTCGTGCTGGTCGTCCTGCTTTTGCACGGCCATGTGTGGGGGTCCATAAGAGTATATCTCTTATGAGTTCGTCCCTGCTTCTCCAGCAGTGTCCTGCATGTCTGGCTCGTCTAACTTGAATAGTTTTCGTGATAGGGAGCAGGTGGCCGTACAGTCGGTGTTTTGTGGGGTGTTGCCGCTAGGACTTGTTTAAGATTGCACGTAGCATTCTTGTGTAATTGCCGTCTAGCTTCTTCTCCAGCCGTTTTGTTAGCGTCCATGTAGTGCAGCCATATAGCAATATCGATGTGACCGCTGCCTGGAAGAAACTGCGTTTAATTTTATCGGTTAGGTCTGATTTCCAAATAATCGATAACCTATTGATAGCTGTCCATGCTTTCGCTAACCTCGTTTCGATGTCCTTTTCGGTTGATTCGACGCTGCTTCCTAGGTAAGGGAATTTGTCTACTAGTTTAAGAGGGGTTCCTTCTAGAGTGGAGATGTCCCCCGTTTGATTATAGCACATATATTCCGTTTTGTGTGCATTAACAGAGAGGCCTATGTTTGCTGCTGCTCGTTCCAAACTATGCAGTAATGTTTCGGCTTGGTCAGGTGTATTTGCCAGTATCTCTATGTCATCGGCGTAGTCGGCGTCGGTAATTGTTGTCGCGGGGTACCTTCTGCTTCTTTTCTTTGTCAGTTCGAAGCCATTCTCTTTGATTTTGTCAATCGATGTTAACACAAGAGAAACACTATAAATTTAGTTGTTCAATGGAGAATGATATATGTAATAACTTCCTCGCCAAGGTGAGAAGTAGGCGACTGTAGACTCTAAAGTCTGTCATTACTTCAAATCATCGGTTTGCAAATATACTATAAGGCATATAATTTGTGATATGTGATTACTGGTAGGTACAATTTAAAACTAACTGGCATCAACTAAATGTCTATTACAATCCTGTTTTAACTTCAGCAAACGTTATCCTGTAAATATCATAAAAGTGCAACTTATATCATTTAGGCACTATGGGATAGTTATAAAAAAAAATTCTTGTCACTGTTCTTCAAAAAAATTGCCTAAAATAAAACTAGTTATATTTTCAATATGTCTAATTCAGAAAAGCTTGTCTTTCTATTCAACATAAATTACCAAAGGATTTCATGGAGACCTTTAAATTTTGTCCACATATTTACTGGACAAGGGGTATTTTTTGTACAATCCTTTAATATAACTGTAAACAAATATTTTTTATTGATATATACTCCCTTTTGAAGACTATGTTACTACATGATGTATGTATTATACAAGCACTGTACTGTGAACAAGATGCGATACAAGTTCCTTTTCTTAAGCGGGGTACAGCTTATTTGGATTCAGAGATTATTTCCCCTCGATTCGATGCCTTAATAAGACTAAAAAACAGCCTAACCAACTATTAACCGATAGCTAGGCGAGAAGACAAGGAATCATCCCTTTAACCAGGGCAATAGCGTAAACAAACGAAGTGTTTCGATAAGTATTCACATATGAGTCTCCAATAACATTTTCTACGACGGAGAAAGACGCATAGAAACGTAATGAAACTGATGGTACACAATTTAAATTACAAAATTTAAATGAGAAACACAAACACAAATAAAACACCATGTTCTTGCATTATTTATTATTCATTACTAAATACAACTATCGGTGGTATTTCTTAGCTGGTTTAACAATAATAGTTTTGGTATAATATTTATTATCATATCTTTAGTGCACGTGCTTAAGCGTGTCTTAAAACGTGTGAGTTTGTGAGTTGATATGCAAGTGTTTATATATATATATATATATATATATATATATATATATAATAAGGGTATAAGGTATAAGTTAAAGACTGACTGAATAGTAGGGGCTTAATTCATGTTATTTGGAAGTATGAGTATGGGATAGTTTTGGCGGAGATTCGTGTAAGTCTTGTGAAGTGTAAATCATGGACGAGTATTAAAAATGACATCTTACCTCGGTACCGATTCCGGAAGTAGACAGCCGAAACCGGATGAGGTAAAGATGATATTATATAGCAGAGGAGTGTGGAATGCCCTGTTTTCATTGGCTGTTTACTAAAGGACAGATGTCTATAAGAACGGCCGAATTCCGGCCTTTATTTATTTTTTCTTTGCTTTGGTAGAGGCACGAGCGAAGCACGTCGCGATCACGGAGGCGGCTTGGCTCTTCCAGAGTCATGCCGGGATTTCTGTCGGAGCCGATATGATGCAGAAATAACCAGTTGCATCACTGAAGACCTCCTTGATGCATCTAGGCTGTATGATTGAAATAAGAAAAAAAATATATATATACATACATATTTGTGTATGTATGTGTGTGCTTTTATGTTTCATATTTAATCTAGGCTGGTAAATGATATCTTTATCAAAACAACTGCGAATGTTTGTTAAGTTAAATTTTTATATCCACTTTCAGGTTCAGCCCAACTTTATTTTATCTTGCTATCATTTATGTAGAACGAATCACCACTGCAAGGCAACTGAAAAGTCTTCAAAAGCAGCTGTTAATTAATGCTCCAAAGCAATGGTGGTTTCTTATTTATAGATGAGAGAAATCTATATATTTACTGAGCTTAACGTGGTCAAAATATCAAAATTGTGAGTCGAGTGATCTGTGTCAAACAAAAATCATATAAACTTCGCTAAGGTCAAAGGTCGGAGAAGATAGTGTCACTCTCCGAGAAAAGAACTATTCTTCCCGTGTTTTTTGTAAAGCATTCATATAGTGGTAACCGTTTCTTTGGGGATACCATCGGGTAGTACCATTTATTCAATCTTTCATTTGGGTATGAAATCCAATGCTTTCGAGAAATCTTTGGACGATTTGGCAGCCTCGAGATTTTTTTCACGCACTACCTCGATGATTCGGTGGAGGATTAGAACCGGTGAACTTGTCATTGGATTTCTCCGAAAACCATTTTGATTTTACTTAAGAATTTTCTTGATTTCAGCTGGAATTTGGTTGTGAAGTATGACATTATATACCTTAGAAGCTATAGAAGTTATGATTATACCTCTGTAGTTCTTAGTGATTCTGAGATCATTTTTTTGCGGGGTGGAGATGGAACTTTTTTTCCATTCCTCACTTGTGGTTTTATTATACTCATCTTTGCATAACTGAAAAAGAAAATAGTCAAATTTTCTTGTCTTGCATACTTTAAAATGTATTCCATCAAAGACTGCATTTTTTAAAAATTTCCTTTGTTTTTAATTGTGTTTTGTTTTTTCCAGATCTGTCCCAGCCTCACCCTCCGTAAACTTTCAAAGTTTGAGTTCTAATTAATTATAAATAATTTTTTAATAGAGTTAATATCAGAGACTGCTGGAGATATTCGGAACAGGTTGTTGAAATGTTCTTTCCACTTATGTAGTTTTTTTCTTGGCTGGCTAATTTTTTTCTGCTTTCAAGGTGCTTCTTCTTTCATTCAATTTATTTACTGCCTTACATGCTATTCGTGATTATCTATCTTCCACCGAGTAACCGATTCTATTGATTTGGCCAGACCTACAATTGTCTATAAGTACAGTCCTTCTAAAACCAGTGTTATTACGTAAATCGTGGGCTTTTTAGACGAGCGATCTTTTTTTCGACGGTACATTACCAAACACAAAATGTTTTAGTCACAGATCGAGGCATGAATGTTCATATTGGCCAAGAAGTAAATAACAAATTCTACTCACATAAGTCACTAAATTTGAGTGGTTAATATCTACCATACTTTTCACTCAGAACTAAGTAGCTTGCATAAATACTATATAAAAGATGAAAAAATAAAATAAGAAATGAATAACGAAGAAAAACTATGGACCTACACCCCGCCCAAATAAGTCTAAGGCCGGCTAGAGTATATATTTATAAACAAAAAGTGGATAAATAGCGCTTTGATCTGAAACGTTTACTTTTCTTAGTTAGGAATATATTCCGATCAAAGAATAGTATCGGCAAAGATTCAGAAATAACACACAAAAAGTTACATTTTCATGATATAACGGGTCCTCTCTCTACCATAGGGATATTAGAAATCAATATACGGTAACTATATAAATCATGTTTGGTATTCTTCAGGAGACTTTTCCTGATCCTCAAAACTTGTAATAAATCGAATAAACAATTAAGTTTGTATTCTTTTTCCTAACCTGGATCTCCTACCGAGATTATAGAAACTCATCTGCCTTGAATTATTCCCATAGATACATATGGATATATAAAAAGGGGTTACGGGCTTTTCCACAAAGCATCAATGCGAATTGCAAAACAGAATTTGCGAGAATTTGAAGCAGCCCCACATAGTTCATTTTTCCGTACAGTCACTCTTCCTTTGATAAAGAGTTCTCTTACTGTCTTTCTTTCTCTGTCTTTCTATTTCTCTCTCTCTATATATATATATATATAAACACCAACGGACACACACACATACACACACACACACACACACACACACATATATATATATATATATATATATAAACTCGGCGACCATTGTTGAAGGCTTCCAGAAGGCTCCCTTTGCAATAGCTACTACACTGAGATGTTTTGGAGGGCACTACTCCTTTCCCTGGAATATATCATCATCATCATCATCATGTCGTGCCGGTAGCACGGATATCCCTGACCCTCTCTCGCCACTTTTCCCTATCGTTCATCGCCTCAGGCAGGTCTTCTTGACAACATGCCGTATCCTCACATAGTTGCTGATTGTATGTTCGTGCTGGTCGTCCTTCTTTTGCATGGCCATGTGTGGGGGTCCATAAGAGTTCATCACTTATGAGTTCGTCCCTGGTTCTCCAGCAGTTTTCGTGATAGGAGGCAGGTGGCCGTACAGTTGGTGTCTTGTGGGGTGTTGCCGCCAGGACTTGTTCAAGATTGCTCGCAGCATTCTTGTGTAATTGCTGTCTAGCTTCTTCTCCAGCCGTTTTGTTAGAGTCCATATATATATATATATATATATATATATATAAATTCTCTCTCACAGACACGCATACATATATATATTGATATTAAGAAAAGATTTGTTAAGTAATTTCATATTTTGTCCCACACAACTCGCTGTCTCACTTTCTTTTTCCTTCGTAAGCAACATATACACACACACACACACACACACACACACACACACACACACACACATATATATATATATATATATATATATATATATATATTGTGGTATTCATTGTCTTTAAGTGCTCAGAATTTAACGTTCAACACAATAGCAGAAGAAAACGAATCGAAAGCGTACAAGTGCTGAAAAGCGAAGCGAAGGAAATCCACTCCTGGTTCAACAGAATACATAATAATCAAATAAAAGCATCGAGGAGGTTACATTTTCGGTGGGTCTGTTTTGCTAGATCCGACCAAAGGAAAGCAGTTGAGTCAAAGAAGGAGAGAGAGAGAGAGAGAGAGAGAGAGAGAGAGAGAGAGAGAGAGAGAGAGAGAGAGAGGAAAGAAGGAAGGTAGGAATATTCTTTTCATTCTGTGATATCCTCAGCACAGATCAGCATGACCCACACATGCGCAGATGGCATGACTTTTCCTCAACTTAGCGAGATGGAACTTTAATCATCCCTCCACCCACGAAACCTGCACGTACAGCCCGGCTGCTACGAAGCCAGACAATCGTCCAGACTACAAGTCTCTCTTCTTTTTTTCCTCGTTATTGTTATCTGCTTGTGAAGAGATTACGGACAAAAATGAAATAGAATAATCAAGGTTTCCGAGAAATATGAAACAATTCATACAATAAACGTCTTCAAAATTGTATGATATTTAAACTTTCATATAGTTTCTTAGCGAGCTTTCCATTGACTTATCAAGTATCTATTTTTTTTTATTATGATGTAATTCGTTATTAGATAATTGTCTCTATATTTTTTACCTTCCTTCCTTGGCATGAGTGTTTACAAATACGTATTTTACATCACATATGTCTCCAGATTTTACCCTTTCCTTCATCTTGAAGAAGTCCTCTTTAAATACAACCTCTCACAAATATTTCTTGTACTGTTTCACAATGTCTTGTCTTTATTCTTTGTTAATAAAAAGTCAATCTTTTTGTTGTCATGTTTTTCCTTCACCAAACGTCGTTTTCAATTATTTTGTATTTATTGTTTTCGATTAAAAAATAGAGAAATATATTTTTTTTTAATCTTCACTCGCATTTCTCTATTCAATTTATTTATTCATTGATGAAGACAGCATTTTTGCATCCGATTTTTTCCCTCTTTTAATTTTAATTTTTTTTTCTATTCAACTCAGGCAATTCTTGAAAACGTTTAAGGAAGTCTATTGTCTCTCTGTCTGGGCACGTTTTTCCACGATGTCCTCGCTCCCATGTTAATCGTACACACAATTCAACTAATTTTATTTGTATTTTTATTCATTTGTGAGGGAATCTAACTTAAAATTTCCTCTTGTCAAATTCTTGGTATATTTTCTAAAAAGTTTTTGTGACATTTAGTCATAAGAAAATGCATATTTATGTTTTTAATCTTTTTCAATAATATTTTATTTTAAATGCCCGATCCATTAATCGATAAATAAAAACAAATTCAAATCTATATGTTTACAACTACATCTATCTATCTATCTATCTATC
>OY757909.1:127974839-128026682 GCA_963585895.1 Sepioteuthis lessoniana | reverse complement strand
TATCTGTTTATCTCTTTTATACCCTTTGAATTAGTGAACCCCCATATATATATATATATATATATATATATATATATATATATAGATATAGATATATATATAGATATATATAAACACACGTGTCTTCTTTTAAAGTCAAAACCCGTTTTAAAAATCAGGAGAATCAGAGATAAGGTCATCATGCAACTTGGTGTGTTAGAATTCTATTCTCCATGACTTTGTGAAGGTGCCAATATAAAAGTTGAGAGGAAAAGGTGACATTACTCTAATTATAAAAATGTTGGAGTCGGCAGTGAAAACAAGAAAACTATCTTTCAAGATATATTCTATCATTTTGGCCCTTAGCAGGAAAAATAAATTCCATGGCATGAAAAAGGAATTAAATTATTGATAATTGCTAGGATCTTCTGAAACAAACATATCACCGATTCGAGGTGCGAAGACCATACCTAATGTTGATTAACAAAAAGGGACAGATACATCATTTAATGGACTTCGTAGACCACAGAATTAATATGAAAGACATCCACAAATTGTCATCTCCTTCTCATCAGAGAGCTGAAAAGAGTTCGGAGCAAAAAGGTGACGATGATATAAATTGTAGTTTGTGCTATTGGAACTTTCCCAAAAAAACTGGAAAAGGAGTCTGGGGAAGTGGAATTTAGAGAAAAAAAGAGCCACTCACACCAAAACAATGTTGAAATCCACTAGAATAATATTGGATCCCTGAGGGAATCTGAAGAGTATTTCAATTGAAGAATGGTGAAAAAATGGTGAAAAAAACTCCTAAGAAGTAAAACAGTCAGATTTTAGTTGAAAATACATAGATTTTTTCAAATCTTCATGTAAACCCAAAATAAGCTTAAGAGTATTTGTCAACGAAATATAATCACTTATGATACACACTAATGCATACGTGAGTGAAGGATTTTGAAGAAACATAATCTCACTAGGTCGACAGGAATGCCCGCTGTGTTACAGCATTGTGTCTTATGATATAACTTTCATAACTTAAGCAGTATATTTCTCTCATTATAATCAACAGAAGCACTAATGCATGTATATGTATATAAGATATACTTATATTCAGTTGTGCTTCATCCGATTGTGAAGCCAGGGAAATAGAATCCACAAGGAATTTTTCAAGCTTCTATATATAGACAATATCGACATAAACAATCCATGGTCTGTCATAGACAACGAGACACAACATTCCCTGGTTTATTGATTAACAAATGTGTTCTTAAATCCAGAGCAGAA
Source organism: Sepioteuthis lessoniana (assembly GCA_963585895.1). Classification (NCBI taxonomy): domain Eukaryota; kingdom Metazoa; phylum Mollusca; class Cephalopoda; order Myopsida; family Loliginidae; genus Sepioteuthis; species Sepioteuthis lessoniana. Next base: position 128,025,422 of record OY757909.1, on the reverse strand, counting down.
GAGTAGGTCTACATTTTTAAACAAGAAAATAACCTCTCAGTGATGAAAATAGTCGTTCTAGTAGATAACAGGGAGAAAGAATAAAGCCAAAACAGAAACAAAACAAACTAAATATCCCAGTAAAACAGGAAAATTCATAAAACATGTTAAAGAGCTAAAAGAATTATGGAACATATGAGGGTCATTGGTTCCAATTATATTTCCAGCTCTTTGTAAAAGTCGGAAAAAATAGCGAAAAAAGTCGAAGAAATGAAGATCAGAAAAAAAGAAGATTGTCAAGATTACAAAACTGTTGAGAGTAATCTAATAATTTGAAGAATCCGAGAGATTTGTGAAGATTTCTGTCTCTCATCCTTCATGAAAAAATCTCCAGTAAAACTACTGTGAAAATTCGCAAAAAGTTTTTTTTTTCCATTTTGTGGACAAATGAAATATCAAAATGAATTGCATTTTTATTTATTGACATTTTTATTTTAAAAAATAAATTAAACTTCATGGCAAATTTCTCTTTAATGAGTAAAACATCTTTGGTGATTTTTCCCCGAAAAATATATGCAAAACTAAAAAAAAGAATCTCATTGCGCATTTAATTCGTTTTGTATATCATAAAAATCAACAAATATTTACCTAATTGCATGACTGGGAAGATGAAAAAAAAGTGATGAAAACTATCCAAGACTCTTATGAGATTAAGATTTATTAACTATTTTCAAAGGTGTGACGTTTCTATCGAATTAGTTCGATGATCGCAACTCTTCTGGAATCATTCGTAAACTAGTGTTAATTTCACACCTTAAAAATCATAAAATCTCTCTCCCTCTCTCTCTCTGGGGAACTTCCTTAAATGGTTTCAAAGAGTTTAACCGTGTTAGTACTAGTGTATGGGTGTACCGCTTGTACGTTCTTCACACACACACACACACACACACACACACACACACACACACACACACACACATATATATATATATATATATATATATATATATATATATATATATGAAGAGGATATTCAAAGGCTGTATTTATTCATATGAAAGTAAAAATACATCATTTTACCTTCCGGCTTTTTAAAACATGTTTTGGATGATTTAATTACATGATATTGTCGTGTAAAAAACAATATAAAATTCATTTGATTTTAAAATATTTCAAGGAAGAAGACAAGTTCACATAAAAAACATTGCTCTGAAGATGATTTGAAAAAACCGAAACGATAAACGTCGGTTTAGTCAGGAATTCTAGGGAAGGAAACCTCTACGTAAATTTCTTATCCTTGTCAGCGAACTAAAACATTCCGGTTCATCAGAGCGACAGACATAACGATCATATATGGATCCCTCTGAATAATACCTAAAAAACTATAAAAGATCAGAGACAACAGAGACAGTTTAGGCTACAACAGTTCAGAAAATGTAAAAGACTTTGAAGATTTCTTGTAGAGCTGAAGATTTTTCAGATAGTCGAGCTCCAATGAAAAACAATATTAACTGCGGGTGTGCAAACTTTATAAATAATAAAAGGAAATAACGAGAGATCATGGTAAAATTTAAACGTGAAAAAATATTTGAACTTTCCCGAAAATAGTTTAAATAAGAAAATGACATTTACTCACATATTCATTGACACATTCGACCAGTCTCTAAGATTTGCAAACTATTCGATTAATTTGAAATCTAATGAAAATCTGTTATCATCTACGAGATAATATAACAGAAAATCAACATGAATACTAAACAGTAATGAGGGGGTTTGATGTCTCCTGTTCTTCAGTGAAAATCACAAGATATTTCTACACTGAAATGTCAATAACCAGTAACATGGAAAATCACCGAAAAAATCCAAGTTAGTTGATGCATCCGGGTAATGAAAGAAATGGAGAGGACTGATCTGATTCATTGTGAATTGCACTTGCAATTTGGGTTTGGCCGTGAAAACAAATCGTTTTTGCATAAAACGAGAATCCGTTCCACAGAAGAGAGAAAAAGTTTAACATTTCAACTGATCGTTCAATACAAGTCAGAAAGCCAGACGTAATTGTACTGAGGAATGAAAAGAAATTCTATGATACAAATAATGCAGCATTACCGAAAGAAGAAAAGTATAAGACGAAATGAGAACAGGAATATACAGGAGGAATACAAAAATATTACAGGTCGAATTTCACTGCTCTCTAGCAAAGGAAGAAGTGCAGAGGCTTTCTGTCCTGTAAGAAAAGAGACATTTTCATTTAATGTTGTGATGTCACTTTTTTGTACATCTATTCCAATAAGTATAGATGTTATTACTATTTAAAATTCAAGATTGTCTTTATGTTCACCCTCAATATTTATAGCACGATCTTTGCCAAAGAAGTTTAACTAATGTGTAACCGATGAAATAACGCACTATCCATAATAGTCAGTGATTTAAAAAGATAAAGATCCTGGAAAAGCGTTTGAAATACTTGGGTAACCAAGGATGAGAAGAGACAATTCTCAACTGTACATCATTAAAAACTTCGATCGTATTAGTGTGTATCAATAATATATTATTTATTTATAAAGAAACAAATTATGCATGTTTTTGACACTAATATAATACTCTAAACATGGAATATATTGGTTATGTCAACTCTACCAACTGTTTTTAATGTTGGTGATCAGGTTTTACACAAAGTCGCAGATGATATTATTATAATATATAAGTAATATTCCACATTACTCATCTTAGAGGTCATTTCTTTGCCCCCAAAATACTTAAATTACTTACGGAAATAATGATCTGATATTATTTTTCTTTATCTAACTTCTAGAGTAGCTGCAATAATCTCCTATTCCAGTTTAATTTAATGACTTGGAATATATATATATATATATATATATATATATATATATATATATATATACTATTGTAAGATTTGCAAGATAAAAAGTAATTGCTGCATGATATACCTTTGTCCCAGAATATGCAAGTTTAGTAAATAACAAGAATGAGTATTGTTGAATAATAATAATAAAAAAGGAAAAAAACAGCAATGTAACCGCAAAAGAACAAAAATGAACTATCCTATGCTTAAATATACATTAAATTAATTATCCTATTCGGACCAAAAATAAAAATAAAATACATCAATCTACATACCGACTTGATGATGGCAAAAAATGTTAGGTGCACAACTGTAAGCTCTATCATCTATGATTTGTTCATATATTATCAGTATTTATTATGAAATGGATATGTGTTAAGTTTAATAACTGTAATCCTCATTTAAATTTAGAAACTTTGAGCCAAAAAATTGAAAACGGTTGAAAGAAGGAAACACTCAATAAGGAAGAAAACCAATCATCATTATCTTAACTTAATACAAAAATTTATGATTAAATGTTTAAGAAGACTTTATATGAGTTAAAACTTAATTATCTTATTTTTAAATTATTTTTCATTGTTTGTTGGTTGGTCCGCTAAAGTGTCTTCTTTTTCTGAAACCTATCAGGACTCATCTGTGGCTGAAGTAGAGATGATAATCAATCACTGCGTCTGGTAAAACCACATTAAACTAACAAGGAAAAATGACAGATACAAATCCAAATTATCGTAGGACTCATACTGCAGATGTACCTTTCATAGTCAACATGGGATAACCAATTGGCATCCTGTGAATGTTGGCTATTTCAATTTCAGGTATACAAATAACGATCAAAACAGCAACTCAACGGAGAGACACAAGCAGAAACAATGGACTAATGAAGACAACAAAAAATGTACCTCACTGTCATTTTAAGAGTAGTCTAACACAAAGAGGGTATATGATAAGGACGATTGAATTATCAGCCAAATCCTCAAGATTAAATAAACGGTCAAGACTTGCTGACTAAGCTGGGATGATTTTAAGAAATATCTATTTTTGACCGGTCGATACTAAAATATGATAAATATCACCATATCCGAATCGATACGCTAAAAAGTGAAAAGGAGTTCCCCGCTTAACCGAAATGAAATCAAAATACTGATAAGTGAAGCGCCACAGATCCCAGCACCACAAAACAAATGTTAACACCAGAAGACAAAATATATGCATAGTTAATGAAGAAAATCAAGAGAGAAAATAATAAACTAATATGCCAACCCAAAAACTTAAAATAAGTAAAGCTAAAAACTGAAAAGATAAACAAATTAACAAATATCTCAACGGGCCAACATCATTGAACTAAATGAACTAATTTATTCTGGAGGAAAATTAATCTGAGATCATATCGGTATTCCCCAAAAGAACCCGATTAGAAATGTTTAAAAAGTTTGAGGGGAAACTTTGCTCGAATGACATATAAAGAAACTCAAAAACACACAAAAAAAAAAAAATACAAAAAACCCCGCAAAGTGCAAAGAAAGGAAAACTACGCAACGAAAGGATGGAGTGGAAATAGAAAGAAAAAACTACAAACATAGTTTGATCATGCAACTTAAAGAGATAAATCAAAATATTTAGCCGAAAGAAGGAAGATTAAAAAATACCTTGACAGGCTGAAGCAATGCAAACATAACAGGTTATAGCAAAATGAAGAAATAATATTTGACTGACAAGTAAGTGGAGAATGCATGAGGACAAAATAACAACCCAATGGAAGGAAAGAAAATAATTTGTTGTAAAATATGGAAACAGAAAGAACATACCAAAAAGACCAAATGGATAAATAAAATGAAAAAAAGGGTCAGAAAGACATGAAGAAGGTTCCGAGGTGGAAATACACTTGCAATATTCTGACCAACGTTCAAAAAAGTACGGAATTGTAAAACAGCTGGTCTTGTTGGCATTCATTGATTCTGGCTTAAAGAAAATTTACGCCCATCCACGACAGACTGGTTCTTCAACTGCTTAGATGCATAGAAGAAGCAAGTATATCTTGGGGAAGACTAGCCTTATCCAGAAAGACCCCGAAAGTAACAACACTAGTATCTACAGACCGATAACTTGTCTACCAAGGATGTAGAAAAATCCTAACCGCACAGACTAAAAGGGAGATTTGCTACTCACGTGTTTGTTTTTTGATTAATGGTATATCAACTTTCTTGTGTAATTTAAAGCTGAATCCAGCCTTCTAGAAGAATTGATTGTAGTGGTACTATTTAAACCATAGCTGGGAGAATAAATGGGTTCATATCTTTCCCAAGGGCATTTATCCGAAAAGGAACGCATTAGCGTGACTGGAGTTCGAACTCGCTTACTACGATTCCGTAGTACAGCACTTTAAACATTACAACACGAGGATACCCCCTACTTACTTCTATACCGCGTAATGTTTCTGGAAAAATATAAAAGATACAAAAAGCGAACAAGAGGAACATGTGGCTTATCAATCAATCCATCCTCATGGAGAGCAAAGCAAAGCGGGGAAAACGTAGGTATGGGAAAGATTGACCACTGAAAGACATATTATATGGTCCTGCAAACAAAAAAGATAGATTGTCTAAAAATATACAAAACAACTGCAAAAGTCAAAAAATTCATTGCAGGTAAAACTGGAAGAAAGCATAACTGTAGCGGAGGTGAAAGCAAAAGACCTCATCTAACAAGAACTGGGACCATTACTATTGGTTATAGGGATGGTATAACTCATTTACATAATATGGAAATGCCATGGGGACTTCAAATTTATAAAATCCCCATAAAAGTTTTATTACCATTTGAAAATATATGAAATCAAGCTGTTTGCAAAAAGGAAGTAGAATTGGAGACTCTATTTCAAACAGTAAGAATATACAGTCAGGATATTGGAATGTAATATGGGGTAGAAAGATATACCATTCACATAATGAATTTGAATTCGAGAAACAGCGGAAGGAATAGAACTGCCAAATCAAGAATGAATCAAAACGCTTGAGGATATGGAAAATCCAAGTATTTTGGGATACTGTAAGCTGACACCATCAAACAAGCAGAAACGAAATAAAAATAAGAAAAGAGTACCTTAGAACAACGAGAAATCTTGAAAAAAGAAACAAGCTATAGAGCAGAAATCTTATAAAGGTATAAACTCCTGTGCAGTCCTCTTTGTAAGATATTTAGGACTATTCTTAAAATGTACAAACTCAGACAAACGGGCCAGGGGACATGATGACTATGTACAAAGAATCCCATCAGATATATGATTTATAGAGAATATGTGTGAAAAAATGAAGTGGAACCAGCATTTTCTATATTAAAAAGAGCGAAAAAGATTAATTAAAGCAGCCACTAATAATATTGACAACATAAAGACAAACAGAAAAAAAGAACAAAACCGTGGAAACGAAAATAGGAAGAAAAACAACTGTTTGGATATATCAAATGACAAACTAGCAAAATCACACATGGAAACACCGAGACATAATCATGGAAGTGAAATCTCATGAAAGAAATTGAACCCACCCTGATAGTAGTGCAAAACAATGCCGTAAGGACCAATAATATTGCAACTAAAATTGATGATATGCAACAGAATATCAAGTGATGAGGATAGGCTGATAATTACGAAACGATTAATCATATACAGGCGAATGTAGCAAACTAGGCCAAAAAAGTATAAATCTAGGCATGACTGGATCGGAAAGGTGATCTGCAGATAGTTGGGCAAAAAATTGAAATTTGGCCATGCAATCAAATGTTACATGCCCAAACCCGAATCTGTCCAAGAGATAGGAGATGCATGAAATTCATAGGGATATTGAGATGCCAACAGATCTCCAAATGCGAGTCAAATATGTATTGGCTGAATAGTGAAATTTACTGTCCCTGCACTCCAAAGACCTTAAATCATAAAAAAAAGAAAGCGAAAAGAGAGACATGTCCCCAGAACTTGCCAAGAAACAAAGAAATTTGTGTAAGGTGAGGGTTACAGTGATACCAGTTGTAATTTGCGTACTTTTAACGATCCCCTAAAGAGGTTGATATCAGCGGACGAATCAAAATCAAATAGTCTACAGCATTGCTGAGATTGGCAAGCATACTGGGAATAGTCCGGGAGACACGAAGAAACTTGCCACCACTCAGACTCTATTAAATTACAATCATCTAACGCTGCTGTGAAAAACTCTCAAAGATTATAACCAATGAAAAAAAAGCTTTGATGCAAACCATTAGATTATAAATCTAGTAAAGGGCAAAAGAACTTGGCATTGAAAAATATTCCATGAGGATAATGAAAAACACTTGGAGAAAAATGAAAATTACAAGTAATTAAATATTTTGGAAGCGGATATTATCAAACAGCCTGTGAAGAAAAATGCAGTACTCTAAAGAACAAGTCAACTTCTTGAAACCAATTCCTGCAACAGAAATCTCAACAAAGGAATAAATATCTGGGCAGTCTGCCTTGGATCATTCTTAAAATAAACAAGATAGTGACAGAGTCAAATGAACCAAATGACTAGGAAACTGATAACTATGCACCAAACGTTATTCACGAGAAATAATATAGAAGGATTATATGTGTCCAGTAAAAAAATGTAAGAAAAGGAAGTACCAGGATTGAGGATTGTGGGGAGGAATAAAAAATGAACTCGAGAAATACACTAAAAGAGAAAAAAATGAATTAGAGTTGCCAGTAACAGCAATATCAACATTAGAACAAACAGAAAACCAAGAAAAACTAGAAAACTAAAATGAGAAGAAAAATCAACAGTATTGATAATTCACACGACGCATTTAAAGGTTGCAAACGAGAAGATCTGTAAACTGCTAAGAAAGGAAAACTTCAAGAGAAAATCTGAATATTGTTTGAAACAGAAACAATGATGCCAACAGGAAGAATTCTTTTAATGTGAGAATTGAAGAATTTGCAATTGAATAATAAATGTAAACTATACGGAGAGATGAAAAAGTTATCAAATAATAAACAAATGTGACAAACTAACACAAAACGTGTACATAACTAAAAATGAGTGGGTAGGAACGGTGATCGACTGGGAATTGTATCAGAAATATAAAATCAAGCATAATTTCTAATGGTCTATGCAAAAACCAACATCCGCCCTAGAAAATGAGTTATATAATTTTCAGGGTTCATTTATGCAAACAGATTATCTAATCCGTCTAGAAGACCAGACCTAATGTTGCTTTACAAGAAAAAAAATTGCCCTCTATTGGTTTTGCTATCCAGGCAGACCACGGGGTAAAATTAGAAGATATGGAAAAAATCGACTGCTACTTGGACTTTGTCAGAAAACTATAAAAACTGTTGAAAACGAGGGGGATGTTGATACCAATTTTAGCTGAAGTCCTTGAAATGGTCCACAAAAGCTTTGAAGAAAATCTGGAGGAAGTGGAAACCCGAAGAAGAATTGAGATTATCATGTCCACAATATTGTTTCAATCGGTGAAAATGCCTTAGAAGAGGGCTGGAGATATAAAGATACTTACTCCCACTCAGATTCCTAGGAAAGACTATGTGCCTGATGCTAATATAAAAAAAAGTCACAAGTTGCGATCAAACAATAAAAATAATAATTATGAACTGTAAAAAACATTATTTATATTGTTCCTTCAGACAAGATGCAAGAAACATAAAATCCATTTAATTTGTGTGTGTGTGTGTGTGTGTGTGTTTCTCAAATTCAGTCATAGGACTTAACTCAAGATTTTTTTTAACAGAAATTGCTTTTTTATTACTGTCTTCCATTTCCGAAAAGTATCCATGTTAGACGAACCAGACTGAACACCGCTAGAGAAGTTGGGACGAACTCATAAACAACATACTTCTGCAGACCCCATTATATGGACGAGCAAAGGCAGAACGACCAGCAAGAACCTATATACAACAGTTCTGTGCCGATACAGGAAGTAGCCTTGAAGACCTACCGGAAGTGACGGACTAAAGAGAAATGTGGCGGAGGAGGGTTAGGGAGATCAGCGTTGATGGCGCAACATGATGATGATATTGTGATAGAATATCATTGAAAACACAAGGAATGAAAGGCTTACATCAACATACAAATGCATGATGATAAAATGAATAAATTAACATTTTCATATGATTATTAGAATTTTTAAATTTAAATGCTTGGGCCCTTTTTTCTCTCTTTTTTTTGATATCACTCTCTGTTAGCGAGTTTTATCTTGTGTATGTGTTTTTTCGTTATTTCGCTGCTAATAAGCTCAGGGTTTCACCCTTAGAAGAATACTATATTACTCCTGTGACAGATGTAGATGGAACCTTTGTAACATTTGCAAAAGATCTGAAAAAGAGATTGGGTGAACTGAAGATCAGAGAACAAATCAAGATAGTGTAGACCGCATCAATAATTAATGACTAGTCTATTTGGAAACTAGTTGTCACTCAGAATCCTGTTTAAACTCAACAAAGATCTGGTGGGAAATCCAATCTGGAAAATAATAACATGCAGGAGAAAGACAGATTTTTAGATGCATTCATGAAAAAAGTTTAGGTGTAATTGTCAGAAAAAAATATGAAAACTATTTTTATACACACTGCATATGAGTGTGCAACAACTTTAAAGAAATAACAAAACGAACGTCTTCTGTGTTGCTGCATATTATGCATTGTTATTGATTTATACAAGTTTTTTCAATAAATTTATATGATATATAAAATAACAAACAAATCAACTTTCGTCAAGGGATCGATTCAACGGACAATATCACTGAGATCTATAAGAAATGGCACGAAGATGGATGGATCTGAGTCAGAGAAGTAAAGAAGAGATTTGCAATTGAATACCAAGTTCTTTGTTGAAAGCAGCTTTTCTGTTACATTCAGCAAATACAGAATTCGTGAAAGACGGAAAAAATAGGGAAAAAGATTTCATAAACACAAATAGATATAAACATATAAATAATTCTCTCTCTCTCTCTCTCTCTCTCTCTCTCTCTCTCTCTCTCTCTCTTTATTCATTTATATGTCTCTATAGATAAATAGATATACATAAGCAGAGATAAAAAAGATTCTTACAGACTCATATATATAATGAAAGAGGGAGAGAAAGAGAGGAAAGCGATATATTCGTTTGTATAGCGTAGACACAGATTCAATGCTTACCAATTTGACAGTCAGAAACATTGTGTAAATATCATCCAAACATAAATCTATATGTCCCCTATTCCAATGTTTTAGCTTATTTTTTAGTAATCTATCTATCTATCTAAATCTATTAAACCCTTATTTCAAAACTCATAGATAACACACTGATCATATATCAGCCTTGATGCATGACATTTTTAACGTGGGGAATAACACGCATATTTGTTGGTAAGGACAAAAATCGTCAATTTCTTATGGTTATTGTGAGAAACGTTTCAGAATGCACTTAACCTTCACTTTAGAGCAATCGAATGTGCTGCCCATGGAATAAAATACCAAGGATTACGTTCGTTTAGATTTCACTGTGATTTGTCAAAGCAAGAACCCAACACCTGAAGACTGGGATAAAGACGTGACACTACAACCTGATATCAGTTGGAAGGTGGTGGTATGAGTGAATTCTGTTTCTAGATTGATCCAACACTGCTCATCATTACATAAATAAACACATAATTTGCTAGACAATTTATGGGGAAAGAATAATTGATTACGAAAGAAATATGTACGTATTTTTGGGAGCCTTAACGGAACTTGGTTGAAAGCAATTCTAATGTGATATATAACTGGGGTTATTTGCCTAATGCTGTTCGAACTCTCCACAGTAGTGAATATTCAAACGTCGTTTCTGTCTTTTGTTTTATGGTGGTACGTAAGTAATACACAGAAAAAATTAAATAATTGGTGTGTGTCTGTGTGTCCGTTCGTTTTCATGTGTATTTTGAGGACGTCTATAAAGTGTACGCAGTAGCATTTTTGCTTACGTGTGGGTACCTGTTTCTGTTTCTGCGAATTTGTGTTTGCGTGTAAGTGTGCATGTATGTGTGGTGGGTGTTTTCATGTCATTTTATATATCGCCTGTGTTTCTCAGTTATCAAATCAAACAAAAACTGTAAACGTTAGTTCCACTTAATTTTTGAACTAACCGTCGATGTTTCGCTTTGTCTACATTTAGGGAATTAGTAAACACCTATTATTACATCCATCAGAAAATATTAACTTTTCTTCATAAATTAAAGTTGGATATTCCTATAAATAAAGGAAACAGAAGCAAAAAATATAATATAATTATACAATAAGGAATAATTTATTCCAGATGATGGAGTGGTGAAGATTTTTTTTATTATATCTTCTTATGAGACATGCCTATTTTCATGTGAACGTAAGAATAGACGATTACATTATTACGAAACATTTTCGTTCATTTACGCAAATCGAAACTGCTTTTGAATCAAGTAAGAATAAAACTCTCCTGCGGAAAGAAATCAGATAAAATAAACATATGCAAATTCCACATGACTAATATTTTCGTAAATTAAATAAAGATTTGAATCTATAAATTAAAAAAAAAAACTGTTGGCTCTAGTAGAATGTGACACGAGGTCACCTAAGCAGGAATTACTAAGTTTGAATCAATTTTCTTCCCTATGAAAGAATGTCATACCATTGTTAAAGAACACAGTCTGCTCAACTATTTTCTCATAGCTGGAAGGAGACTAGTTGGATGCACATCTTTCCCTAGGGTATAAGCGCTAGGTGAAATGTGAACAACCTGTTACTGGATTTGAACCCTTGTGACCATGTTTATTTCCTACAATGATAACAAGTGCACCACGAGCGCCACTTTTCATATATACATGATTGAAAAACGATTAAGAAAATTTACGAACATATATAGGCATTATCAAACACTTACCAGGATTAGGCTGACGAATATTTGTTTGTATTTACCTAACCCATCCGCCACAAACAGGTTCTACCATCAGATCATTTGTAAGCAGATTGAAGATAGGGTGAATTCAGATTTTTATTTTTCCATTGGATTTTATTTGCCATGGCTAAAAGGCCCTTGCGGCCCTAAATGTACTTTAGTGATTAGTGGGATGACGTTTCATCAGTTGTACCATACAGTATTCTTAAATGGTCTTTCATAATCTGTAAATTTGGTCGGAATTAAAAACAAAATGTTAATTCAAATTTAGAGTTAAGGTTATTCTAATTTCACTGATAACCTTTGGGTTGTATGAAGAATATACCACCTCACTGACAGGTTTGCTGTCCAACAAACCTTTCTCGTTAAAATGTATTGGTCATTCTGTTTTTCTAACATGAAAAGGCGCATTTCATTCAAATGGAGAAATAACTAAAAAAAAAAAAAAAAACAACTTGAAAACTCGACCATCTACTAATGTTGAAAAAACTACAAACCGTTTTTGCTTTCCTCTCCTTTACCAATATATCCGATTTTCACCTATTATGAAAAGTTATTATTTTCTACTGGATGTAATAAATATTCATAGTAGACCTAAGGGAATATTACAGATTTTAATTCATTGGACGCACCATTACCTAAAACCGTGAAGTATTTTTCCCCTGGGAACTTTCTGATGAAGTTGACTGAAAAGAATGAGACAAGTTTTAATTAGAAGAGATCAGCTTGCATTTTACAATTTTTTAAAGCAATAACGAAAGAATCAACTTGAAATTCATTTTATTGGATAGAATCGTCTGGATTTGTTAAATGGAAATGAGAATTCATAAATAACGATTTTAAATGCGATGAATAGATTAGAATTATTTTATTCAAAAGATTAAAAACAAGATTAGAAACAGAAGCATGAAAACCAACGGATTCAATCCCATCCGAAAAAAATCCAAAGAACGAATCAAACAGAACTATATAAATAAAGTTACAAGTTTGTAAACTTTTGTTATGAATAAAATGGTCCATCTCGGAACTTCAAAAATAGCAAATACACTAAGAATACTAATCGAGAAATACCTTTTTTTTCTTTGTGGACATAAAAGTCATCAATATATAAGAATTTTTTCAAGAGATTATTTTAAACAGATGAGAAAGTTCTTATTTCGTTTATAGTTTGCTAAGCTCACTCTATTATTATCTTTAAGAGAAATATAATTTTATTTCATAGGGATTAAATTCCTAAAAAACAGACCAAATGAATCATCTGCGGAAAATACTAAAATAAAATTAATTATATTTGTTATGCAATAGAGAAAATATCAACTCCATTAACTTCAGTAAAGTCCTCGAACGCTGAAGATCATAACAGCCAGAACCTATTTTTTCTATCTACGGCAAAAGTCGTAATGCACATCTTGTCTACGTTTATATTCCGGATAAAAAGAATTATTTAGTAAGCATTTCATACTCTTGCTACCATATTAAGAAAAAGAGGATTTTTCTTATTCACAACATAATGGCTTCAAAAAGGATGTCAATTGCTCGAAAAAATGCAATAGTCAAAAAATTGCAAAACAAAAACGCAAAATGACGATTCTAGTTCACATAAAGTATCAAATATTGAAAATAATTCGTCTCTAACACTCAAGAAGTAGAAGGATGCATCAACGAAACCGTCTTGAAAAAGGAATGTCGGATCTGAAGAACTAAGACTTAATAACATCCTCATGTGGCTTTTTAAGTATGATTAATTTAAAACAAGTCTTATCCAGTTACTGCAGTGTAAATTTCTAAGCCCTACTCATACAACTGCAGCAACAACATAAAGAAAAAAAAAAGCATGGACTGCTCATACTACTCCTTCTACTGCTACTACTACTAGTAGTACTACTGCTAATAATACTACTACAAATAATAATAACTTGCATCTTGCCAGAGAGTGGAAAAAGGTGTGGCATATGAGGTTGAGGGTAATACCAGTTGTAATTGAAGCCCGTGGAACGGTCCCCAACGGCTGTAAAACAAGACTAAAGAATTAAAATCAGAAGGATTGCATTGTTAAGATCTGCTAGAATAACACTCAGAGGAGGCCTGAAGACTTAAAGAGGCTTGCTATCACACAGACTCCAGTGAAATACCACCTGCTTACAATGGTGGGAATAACTCGATAATAAAAGAAACTTGTTATTCAGACTCCAGTGAAAGACCAGCAGCTAATGCTGGTGGGAACAACTCAATAATTGGAGACTTGCTGTCACTCAAAATTTAATGAAAGCCAACCTGCAAATGTCGATGTGAAAAACAAGCAAGGAATGAAATAATTATAATGAATTCATTGATAACACTTGGCAAAATTTAAAAGTCATTCATTCTGATGTAATATGTGTATTAAACAATTAAAAAATAACGCAGTGTTTAATATGTATCGCCTTTTTCTCTTATAATAATAATAACAATAATAATAATAATAATAATAATAATAATAATAATAATAATATCGGCCAGAGGACCAGACCTTATAATAATAAACAAAAAAAAAAAAAGAAATTCTGCAAAATTGTCGACTTTGCTGTCCCGGATGACTACTGAATAAAAGTGAACGAATGTGAAAAGACAGATAAGTACCTCGACCTTGCTAGAGAATTGAAAAAACTATGGTACATGATAGTGACAATCATACTAATTGTGACTGATGCTTTTGGCAGGTAAATAAAGGATTTTTAAACGGCCTGAAGGATTTGGAAGTTGGCGGCCGAGTGGAGACCATCCAAACAACAGCATTATTGAAAACGGCCAGAACACTGAGGAGAGTCCGGGAGACTTGAGGAGACTTGCTGTCACTCAATCTCCAGTGAAAGACCATCGGCTAATGCTGATGTGAAAAACTCTAATGAGTAATAATAATAATAATGTGAAGAAGAAGAAGAAGAAGAAGAAGAAGAAGAAGAAGAAGAAGAAGAAGAAGAATCTTCATTGACCCTTTTATCACTGGTATCATTTTTAACTTGCCTCTTTGACTTCATCGTTAACATTTCATATATTCATTATCATGAAACCAATTAGGCATAATAATCTGAAATACACATCTGAGGTATAAAGTGTATAATTTTTAATAGAGTTTTGACCATGAATCTCCACTAAGTTACCAGTAATATCATTAGAATATCCCACCAAACATTTGCTTCCAGCCTAAACCTTTCAATAGATTCATTTATTTGCTTTCACATCGTTACAATAATTATCTCTGCCCTTTTGTAAATGAGCATGATTCTCAACTTTACATTTCAGATTAACTGAACTCATCAGTCAATAGCCTTTTTTTGTATTTTTATTTGTATTTAAGTGACAGAAAGTTGTCTAAATTTTATTTCAGCTGCCTGCACAGGGTGTTTCAAAATATCTAATATTATTAGAGATGTACATGCTATTTCAAAAAATAATTTTGTAATTTAATAACCTGACTAATTCTGGTTCTAATTATATAAATTTTAACTGCAGAAACAACTCAAAATTCTGTGTTTGATGTTTGAACGAAGTTTCTTTTCCAGGGAATAGCATTTCTATTAAAAGAAAAAATAGCTATTCGTAAACACTGTTAAAATTTGAATTCTTTTAAAAGAGAAAAAGCCAAATTATTTACTTACGAAATGATATCGTTTTTTCTGAAATACCCTATATATTATAGAGAATTTCCAGTACTGTTTCTGTTTTTCATCAATTATAGACTATTATTATTATTATTATTTTATCATTGCATTTTTTTCACACCAACGTCAGCTGATGTTCTTTTAATGGAGTCTGAGTGACAGCAAATCTCCTCAGGACTTTAGAACTCGCCTCAGTATTCTGGTCGATATCGACATAATCTGGGTGGTCTTTATTCTCCTTCTAATTTATTATTCAATCGATCCCCTCTTGAAGACCTATAGAAGCTCACCCACTACTTGTGGTATCATCATCACCTGTGTGTTCCATAGTTTTTTATTTCATTGATAAAGCCCAATTTTTGGTCCATAATTTCGCTTTCCTTTTTTCTCACTTTATGATATACTGAAACGGCAAAATCCATCAGATACTTTTTCTTTTTATTTTACCTGTGGTCGAATTTTCTGGCGAGGTTTGGGTGCTCTAGTTGTATCTCAAAATCCCACAGGATTTTTGGTTTCACATAACCTATAACAGATTCTAGTTTACATCTATTTGCGAGGTCAAATTTGGATTTCTTTCACAATTCCCAGTTGATCACTTTCCCATTCAGTCGTGCCTAGTCTTGTAATCTTTTGTGTTAGTCCGCAACATTCGCTTATTATGTGATATATAGTTTCGTCTTTGTATCCATATAATCTACAGTTGCTATTTTGTTGTGTATAATCGATTTTCGCTGTAAGTTCTTATGATATGGGTTTGACCTCCTTTTAAAAGATATTCAGGTTTTCTCTTGAGATTTACTTTTCTCAGTCATATCGATATATTCTCAAGTGTAATTTCGCTAGGTTGTCGCTTGAAATGTGCTTACAGTTATTTTTCCTTTTCATTTTGCTCTCCTAGTTTTTTTATTGTTTTTTCTGCGTTCTTACGTTGCTAATGCTGTAACCCATCACAATAATAAGTCTTGCCCTTTTTAATGCAGTCCCCGAGTTCTTCTGTTGATACATCGGCACAATCCACATTGCCGACGATTCCTCTTCTTCCTTCTTTTCTTGACACATTGTATTTGTTATAAATTCCCTTGTCTTTTTGTCAATGTTTCTGATTTTCTCCTTCGTCAATTTTAGGAATGGTTTCTAGTATCTTACAAGGGGGACTGCCCACGTGTTTATCCCTTGGTTGAGGTTTTTGCAGTTGAGCTTAGGTTTGAAAAGTTCTCTTCTTCGTTTGAAGTATTCATTTCCATTTTTTTTTTTTTCATCTCTGCTTGTTTGAAGTTATTCGATTTAAATATTCCTAAGTACTTGTAGTTTTCATCATCCCGAAACGTTCTTTGGCTAAATGACTGAGATAAAGCTTTATAATTTTTATCTCTTAGAGTATTTAGACTATTGCCTTTGTCTTTATGATTATATTAACAGTGTTTTGACCGATGCGTCATTCAACCTTCTGGTATCTCATATCGAACTCGGGAACCCAAGCGGAAACCTTGAACCGAACGCTTTATTTAATCCTCGGCGATAAATTGGGCTGTTACTATCACTTTCCAGTTTTTGATGGTTTTTGTGATGACGTTATGATTGGTTGATATTTTGTACTTTGCCTTGTATTCGATAAACCATATTTTGCGGGTTCATATGGGTAATTGTGTATTTAATTCATACCGTGGGTACATTTTCCGCATCGTTTTGGCCTCCATGAAGACGTTCTGATCAATGGAAGATCACTTGTATTTCTTTTTCCCCTTTTGTATACTTTCTCTTCATCCAAAATAATAGATCACTTCCTTAATCTGTGCGATCACGATTTTCCACGTCGTAAGTAGTCACATTATCAGTCTATAGTTACTGTGGATGGTTCCAATTTGGGGGTCTCTCTGGATCAGGGTAGTTTTCCCAGTTCCTTTTTTCTTTCAAGTATACAGCTTCTTCATGGCATTTTTAGAACCAATCTGTTGCGGATAGACATGTTTTTTTTTTTAGAAGCAGCATCCATGTATGCCATCATGGCCCGATGTTTTCTAGTCTAGTACTTTCTTGAGTGTTGCTCTTGGCGTGTCCAGCTGTATGTCTCTTTCAGGGACTTCGTCCAGACCTTCTAATTATTTGTTCTTGGTTTTTACCTTTTTTATGTACCGTTTCTCTTTCCACATTTAAAACCCAATTTTAAAACATTTCTCATGCATCCAGGTTTTTTTTTTGGTCCTCGTGCATTCTCCACCGACTTGTATATTATTATTATTATTATTATTATTATTATTATTATTATTATTATTATACATTCGTGTGTTTATATTAGATATTATATATGAGATGGTCATCGCTGAAGATTGAGTTACATCATGTTTCCTCCAATCTGCACGATTCTCACAATGTTAGCCGACCCAGGAATACCGTGTTATGTAAAGCTCCTCCTATACTTTTCAACTTAAGTGTTTTGATAATGCAAAATATTCAACAACTACTATAAAAAAAAAAAAGATCATCATCTCTAGAACAAAGTCATAAAATTTCTCATTGATCTTCACATCCATTTTTTGGTGATACAGCCTCTCTCACAATGTGACTGATGCTAATTTTTTTTACGTGACTATAATTTACTTTAATGTTGTATTCAGCATGAATGTCAAAATACAAGTGTAGATTATGATATTTGAGTTATGAACATACGCTTCTGTACTGATATTATTTTTCTATATGACCTCACCAAATTCGTTTGTATATTACATCACTTTAACCTACTTTGTTGTGCCTTTTTGTCATTTCTCGACATTCAGTGAAGATGCGATTTATCGTCTTATATTTAATGCTTCTCTTTTCTCTTTGTCGTTAGGTTCATAATGCTTTCTTTTATTTGTCTTCAACATTTCATGTTCTTTATTTGTGGTATTTTGTTTCATTTTACCCACGGTTTTCATATATATATATATATATATATATATATATATATATATATATATCAGCGTAGCCTTATCAGCACAAAAACTCAATCATTTCCTTCATATTATCAAAAGAATCGTTAATATTTTATCTTGATTTAATGAAGCCACTCTTTTACCTTTGTATATTGGGTTGGTTGGTTCGGTTTCTTTTGCTTAATGGCATATCAACCTTTTTAGGTTATTTAATGCCAAAACCATTCTCCTTGAAAAACACTAGTGGTACTATTTAACCCATAAATAATAGAAAAAAGGGTTCATACCTTTCCCGAGAGTATTTGCCAGAAAGTGGACGTAATAGCGCGACTGGAGTACGAACTTGCTTACTAAGATTTAGCAGTCCATTACTTTAACCATTACACCACGAGGACAGGCGTTGGGTTGTGCATATAATACTTGTTCGTATGGTTTAATTTAAACTTTTTGCACAATTCCCCGTGGATCACTTTGCCTATCTAGTCATGTTTACGCTTATACTCTCTTTGCACTAGTTTGCTACATCCACTTTTTATGTGATTGATACTTTCGTCTCTATCATCGCATATTCTACATTTGCTATTTTGTTGCGTCTTGTCTATTCTTGCTACGACTAAGTCGTAATGGCCTTTTTCGTTCTACTACCAGAAGAGATTCAATTTACCTTTCTTAGCCTTGTCCATGTTTTCTCGTGTGAGATGTCATTTGTTTGTCGATTGAAAAGTACATGGAGTTGTGTTTCTTCCCATTTTGATTTCTGGTTATTTTTGTTCCGTTGATGTGTGTGTTGTCTGTATTTTTTTCTTGTGACTGTAATCAGTCTTCCTTCTTCTAGTTGTATCAATGCATCGACGTTATTTTGACTACTTCCTCCTTCTTTTCGCGGTAGATACAGTCTATCTACGTCATCTCTGAGATGTAAGGCCTTGCGCATCGCATTGAGTTTTCTTGTTCTCTGGAAAGTCTTTGGGAGTTCTTCTCTGATGCTCTTTAAGAATGGTTTCGAGTATTTTAGGAAGTGAACAGACCAGGTATTTAACCCTCTTCTGAGATTTCTACTGTTTTGCTTGATTTCGATTAATTTGCTCCTTCTTCAGAGATATTTAATTTGTTTCTGTCATCTCCACATGTTTAATGATGTCCACTTTCAATATTCTCTAGTATTTGCAGGTTTCCTTTTCTCCTGATCGTTTATATTTTGTCTTGATTTGGTAGTTATGTTCCTTCTGCCCTACGTCATTTTTCGCTTTTCCTTATCAGCATGACACATTTTTTGCTATGGCAAATACCATCCCAATTATTATTATTATTATTATTATTATTATTATTATTATTATTATTATTATTATTTAATTCGACAAAGTTTTTTAATACCAGCTTTAACTGGTGATCTTTTACTGCACTATAAGTGACAGGAAATAATCGATGGTGTCCAGGATTTTTCTGAGTATTCTTGGAGATCTTGAAAATGGCGTAGTCTGTATGGACTCGATTTTTCCTCTGGTTTCCACTTCCTCTGTCTCTTTTCCAACTTTTGGGTTGTGTTCCAAGTGAACAAATTACATTTGGTAACACCGTCAACATCATGTTCCACAGTTTTTTTTAGCTTGGCAAAATCTAAGTACTTATTAATCTTTTCACCTTCTTTCATGTTATTGTCTGTTGGCACTGACATATAAATTATTATTAGTGCTAGTTGAGTGAGGAGGTGGAGATCAAGTAGAAGCAGTAGAAATAGTATTTCACTCAATGAAATCTCATGTGTGTTACGTCCAAGAGTTTGTGTTGAAAATCGATTGACAGCGATTCTCCTGCAACCTGCGCAGTATTTTTGCTTTTTTTCATTTATGTCATTTCTGGATTCTACCCATTCTACCACTGATGTCTATTTCATTCATCCTTTACAATAGGCTACAGCATCAGTTATAACAAATATCATTTCATTTATTAGTTGTTTATTTTAAATAATAATCTTTAGTTATCCGCTACGTTATGTATATTTATCCGGCTTTCCAATGAATTTTAATCTTATTGCATCTTATTGGGACAGCAAAAGTCTCTATCTGATATCAACATCATTTTCATTCTGACAACGACCCGAACTCAGAGTGGAAACGGATTGAAAACAGGTATTTTCATTTTTTGTTTGTATGTCAATTATGATCGCATATATTTTTTTTAAATATTCCAACTAGGTTCACTTTCCAGTTTGTACACAGAGCGAATTTCTTCTAAAATATTTTTACTCGATAGCTTTTTTTAACAAAAGGAAAAATAAGAAAACTTACAATATAAAAATAAATCGACTAAAATTTCTCCTGGTTCCTGAATCAGGATATCATATAAAAATCTAATATCTGCCTTTTCGTGATTGCTAAGATTACGGCGTGCATCTTTTTTTTCCTTTTTAAAGAAAACCTGCTAGATCTCTGTTGGAAGACTGTAAAATGCTCAAGCCTGAAGCGATGAGAGATATGATCAGCAACTTCAAATAAAATTGGCAAAATTCACCCTTCAATTGAAGCAAGAGTAAATGTTCTCACGTTTCAAGCTGAAAAGATTTTGTATTGATCTCTTGTTGATGAGACGTGATGTAACGTCTACACATTCTTTTCCTGTTAGTGTGTGTGTGTGTGTGTGTGTGTGTTTGTGTGTGTGTGTGTTTGTGTGTGTGTGTGTGTGTGTTTGTGTGTGTGTGTGTGTGTGTGTGTGTGTGTGTGTAACGCATACCAGAATAAAATCTAGACGGGTTACTCTTGATGGGGAGTGTCATTAGTATACGTCTGTATAATTATTGAGATTAGTTTTGTACGCCACAAGGTCAAATATAGTTGAATTGAAATAGAACGGTAGCGTGCTTCCATTTTTTGTAACATTTCGTAAAAAAAGAACAGCCTTTTCAATGGTTCAAAAAACGTTCTTTAGATTAAGCCGACAACCATGTAAGTACATACGGCAATGAAAATCATACTAAAACTCATGGTATATCGTATAATGTCTTCTGAGTATGATTGTCTCCTTGGTAAATTTAATCCATGATAAAGAAATTCTTCTTATGACATATAAATATACGGATATCAATGGCATGCCAAACTATCTAGGGTTATTTTATGACGAGAGGTTAAGGAATCACGTTCAAGGTACGTTCATAATTACATTTTATGGGGTTGTTTCTTCCGACTTTTTTTAAATAATACAATCGAATAAGAATAATTTCGCCTCTAGATCGGACTCTAACAGCTACTATCACACCCGGTCAGAGTATGTTATATTTTGACCTTCGACCCGGCCCAAAAATACTATTCCAAGGTAATACACCGGAAGGAAGTGACACATTCCAACGGCCAGTAATCGAAAGAGATCGCGTGGGCGGATTAAGGCTTATGATATGGAACAAGGTGAAGGTCCCATTGTGCCATTACAGTCATGCACCGGAAGTGAGTAACCTCTGAACTGCATGACAGTTATTTCCGCTTGATGACGATTAAACATTCGATTTCAAAGATCCAGTAGGTGATCGTGTGGGCGTTAATTTATTATTTAACTCAGTTGAGTTTGGGGTGCCAAAGCAGTTGCCAGCAGACTTCCAGACAGCTAGAGACCAGATGTGGTAGGGAAGACCACACCCGACCGAAGGGGGCCCTCGGAAAAGCCCCGATAGAGTGGACCCCAAGGCCTCTGGTTGAGCATCTAAGAGAACAAGAAAGACACAACGTGACGGTCATAACAGTGGGGTCAAAATATGAAGTTTATGTTCGGTCTCCAGCACCCTCTCACATGCAAACCTTCAACAACCCTTTCGAACCCTTGCAATAAAGTGAGAGGCGAATATTTTTCTAAAGAAGTCCTTCATGCGTCTTTATCATGCGTTTTCCTTCCTGCGTCTTTATCGTTGTGTCGCTGTAGATGACTTTATAACAAGTAGACCTGGGAGTAATTACTTGTCAATCATCCACTCAACCAAGATATTCAGAACTAGAGCATTACCATCAAATGTAGTATTGGATCAAACTGCGTTTTAGAGGGTCATGTCCTACTGTATGCGATACAATCAGAGTATTCTCTCCCCGCCTCACTAGCAAACAGTCGAGTCATGTAGATTCGTTTGATATTTATGGACGTATTTAGATTGTTTAGATTTAGATAGTTTAATCACTTTTGACAAATTGTTCGATCTCAATCTTTTTCTGTCTTTACTCGTTTCTTATCAATCTGTTCATTTCAGTCTGTTTATAACCATTTGATTGTCAGTCATTTTCTCAATCTCTTTATGTTTCCGCGTCGTTGCATGTATCTTTGTATGATCTTTCTTATGATTCATGAGTTACTGAAAAGTAAACTTGAGACAATTTGTCAGAGTTTTAAACAATCCTGAACAGAATATGATATTATGAAATATAAAGCTTAATTAACTACCAGATCGAAGTGATCATCCTTGATCACCTGTTACCAATCCATCTGAAACATTCATCACATCGATCTTTCGTTTCGACTGATTAACTGATTTACTTGTATTTTACGCTTGCGCACTCCAAATGTTCCGGCAAAATATTTAGCAGATTAATGCCATGTAATCCATCAATAGACGACGAAATGTATTTGTTTAGACTCGACTTTTCTCTGCGCCAACATATTCAACATCTGTTTTCGATCACAAACAAATAAGAAATCTTATAATACTAATGTACCAACGAGTGCATTGCAGTATGTACTGGCAGGAATCGATGCCTACATATGTTTTCTTCAAAGAAAAATATGTTTGATCTATTCAATCACGAAATTCCGCTAATATTCTTATGAAAACCTCCAAGCACGCATGCGTGTACAATCAGCTATGCAGTCGAGACGTAAACAAGGATATATACAATATGTATTAGATCTGACATGCATCACACGCTTCAATTGACGTTTCGTAGAAATTGATTATTATGTAACTTGTCTTCTGTGAATTTGGAAGAGAACGGAGTTTTATTATTTGGAATGTCCAGCTTTATGCCATTTAACCAAACTAAATTTTGCGGCAATGGCAAGGCGAACATTATATTGTTATTCTTCAAGATATGAAAAATATATATATACTTGAAATAGATGATTTTGTAAAAATAATGGTATTCTATATTGCTATTCGCAAAATTTGCAAAATATACAATTAGTACAAGGAAAAATTGGAAATGTTTCGGGTCAATTTTCCTCGCGGGGATAGGTAGATCAAATGGAAAATCAGGATCTTAATGTATTTCTACTTTAGTGCGTAGGCTTTCATTCTTAGCAATATCTCAATCACACACACACACATATACATACATACATATATATATATATATATATATATATATATATATATATATATATATATATATACACACACACACGTATATATATATGTGGGGGGTGTAAGCAGAGACAAAAAGAGAAGTTAAAAGTGAAATATAGGGAGATAGAAAGTTAAAGATAATGTATATATATATATATATATATATATATATATATATATATATATATATATATATATATATAGATGATAGTCTATGATAGTTATTGTCATACCGAATGGATTAATGCCTTTACTAATCGTGCAGACACGAAATGAAACGCAATTAACCCCATCCAATTCTTTGTTACCCGTTTCGTAAAACGAATTGACGTATGATTAAAGTTTATACATGAGAGAAAGAGAACATAACTTATTTTTCTTTAATTCTTAAATTATATCTAAAATCATATTCCAAATATTTAGTTAAAGTCTAAATAACTAGTTTCTACATAGTTACACTTATTACTCATCAGTTGCCTAATTTGTTTGACATTTGTTCTTGAAAGAGTTGCATGCAAAGAATTGCATATATGTTCTTGTCAAAACC
Organism: Sepioteuthis lessoniana; assembly: GCA_963585895.1. NCBI lineage: Eukaryota > Metazoa > Mollusca > Cephalopoda > Myopsida > Loliginidae > Sepioteuthis > Sepioteuthis lessoniana. The sequence continues at coordinate 128,001,242 of OY757909.1, read as the reverse complement.
AAGAATAATTATATTGTAAAAGGTATTTGTGTAAAATAATAGAACAAAAATTACAATGGTGTATGTGAAGAGGACTTTTAATATTGGTACATACATTTGACTTTCTAATTAAAACAATCAACTAAACTTCTAGTGTCATGGAAATTATTTTATGAAAAGAAACACTTCGATAAAAGTTCCAGAATAAAAATCAATATTAATTATTGTGGCAAAACGAATTTAGTTTCAATTTTCGACGCAGTAAATAAATATCTGTTTGCATTCTTTTTGCATTTAGGTCCTTCGTGATATCATAAATTATTTCACTGTTTTTCCTAATGAAAAGCATAGTGATACAAACCTTACCAAGAACGATAAATTGTAAGAGCCATGATCGACGATATCCTGAAGGAACTGGCCACAATATGTTTTAGTGAAATACCGTATCAAATTTTCGATAGGTTGTAGCTAATGAAAAAAGAAAGGAAAGTGGATAACAATGTTTAGACAATAGTTAAAAATCTATCTGAAAATTTAAAAGGGTCTCGGTAAATTAATAAAATCATGTGAAAATTTGTTCAATATATTAATAACCATGTAAATCATTTCTATCTTTTATAATGTTCTTGTGCCAATCTTGCTAAGGACATAGAATATATTTGATTGTAGAACATCACGCCAGCGTTTGATAATTAATTTTGAGTTTCTTTGCATGTAACAGACGCGCGCACATTGATTAGCAGACATTTTAAAATCCTATCTGGAAAGATTTTTGGGAATAAATTATCGATTTATTTCTCATTTGCTATATTTAATAACCAATCATATTATCTTCTCTCTCACACAACTATTTTAAATTTTTTCTGGTGTTTCACTTTATGTTTTGTAATAAAAAAAAGAAAGAAAAATCAATGACCTGTTACCAAATTTTGAATTTGTTTGTTAAAAATATGAAACGAAACTCATAGACAAATTAAGCATCGTGAACTTTGATGAGCCGAACACAAAATTAACTTCCGTTTGGAGGGCAAAGGTCATTGCGAGTGGACGCTAAAAAGATCACTCAATTTGTTACCAGAATAAATGTTCCTAAAACGAGAATTGTCCAAAACTATAAAAGAACTTGGCATTTGATTCCCAGAACAAAATAATTTAATTTCATTTTATGCCATTTAAAGAAACCGAATACATCAGAGTATTGTCATTTGATTCATCGCTTCTTTCGAAACAACGACAGAAATTATTCTTTCAATTTTTTGAAAAACTTTTTCCAAGTTTTACATTGTTCTACACTTTGTTTTCAATCAAGATTTAATGATTTTGCAAAAATATTTATTTTATTATTATCTTTTATCCTCATATATAAAAAGGCTGAGGTTTAGCCTGAGTTTTAGTAGGATGATTTTAGCTGGAGATTTTGGTTGTTGGTAGCGAGGGGGAAGTTTGTTTGTTAGCGAGGATTGGTTGTAACGTATGCGTGTTTACGTTGTGTTGTTTCCTCGCTGAGTGTTGAAAGGCCCTCGCTAAGTTTGTGAGGAATAAAAGGATGATGATGAAGAAGTAAGATGGCGATAGACGAAATATATATTCATGAATAGGTTTTTATTTGTAGCATGGAATATTGGGTTTGCTTTTGGTGCTGCAAGACTCGTGGAGAAGTTATGCTTATTGAGATGAATTTGAGTTATGAGAAGTTGAGATGGTTGAGATGGCAGCGTGTGTCGTCGGACGTGTGAGGGATTGTGTTCGTTGCATTTTGACGAAAGACATGTTGCATTTGTAGGAATTGAACTTTGGATGTCACCGTGAGTTTGGTGTCTGGTATTTGGGGAGAGTTGGCGTTATCTCCATTAAGGTGGCCCAGAGGTGAATTGAGAGCTAGCGTGTCGAGAGCGGGATTACGCGTCAGATCGACATAGCCAATTCTGAGGTGACATAAATTTGTGCCTGTGCGAGGCATATTGAATGCATCTAATTTATATTCAACTGGGATTCCTTGTAAGGAATCCATAAATTAGATGGATTCCCTCGTGTATCCATGTTGCTACTGCTGCTATTTTAGAGCCGCAAGGAGATCTCTGCACTGGGCGGCATTGTCCAGCTAAAAAGCATCACTATTGAAGAACGGTTAGTGTGACGTCTGCACTGGTCGGCGTTCTCCAGCCAAATAGGGTGTGTTTGGCAGCTTACCCGATTTTCTGACTGGAAATAAAATTCCGGGCTGAATAGGATAGGTCATCCTGATTGGGTGAAATTAAGTGTCGAATTAAATTGCGTTCTAAACCAGAATACGAATTTTTTCCTTTCTCTACAGAGGCACTATATTTGTTCTCTGAGATTTGTGGTTATTTTCTACATTGGCCAACATAAATGTAGTTCCAATAAAGTTCGTCCTGTTTTCAATATTAGAAAAGGTAAAATATAATATAAAAAATGTCTGATATATTCAACGAACTTCTATGTGAAAATGTTTATATTCTACGACTGAATGATACGTTGTAGTTTTTTATTTAGTTTTTTTGACAATTATGAAAATACAAAATATACGGTAAATGAAAAGTTTGCTTTGGGGCATTTAAGAACGAAATTATTAATTCTAATTTCTTCCATCAAATATTAGTACTTCAAAATTGATTACAGGGAATTATATCAAATTACTCTAATTATTTAGAAAAGGTTATCGTTGTTAAAAAAAAGTCTCACCCCCATAAAAGTAAATTTATATTTGGTTTAATTTTGTAGGTCTCATCTCAATAATGCAATGGAATTGGTTTATAGATTCAGTTTGAAAAAAATCCTTATATATATATATATATATATATATAATCATAATCATGTCATGCTGCTTGCATGAATTTCTCTGACTCTCTCTCTCAATCTCTCCCTCTCTCTCTCTCTCCATTCAACTTGAAAATAATATAAATAATTATTAAAGTATTTAAAAGAGTTTTCTCTTTCGAAATGTATATTCCCACTATTCGTAGAAATTTACATTTCAACATTTTTTGGAACAACATAAAATCACATCGATTATTGTTTATTCGTACATGAAAGTATTTTACATTGTGAATAACGTTTTTACGCAGTGAACTTCATCAGGGTTGAATTATGTTAAAATAAACTGTTGTCTGCTGACGATAGACAAAAATGTTTCAATATAAATTCTATTCAAAAGGACTAAATAATTCAGGAACAATCTTGCAACATCACACATCATTTATATCTACATATACGTTTCTGATATACGATTTCGATTAAAGATAGCAATATATTTCAGATCTTTGGCGGTGGTGGTGATGAGGGTAAAAGTGGCATTGGTAAATATGAACTTTTAACAAACAAGTTTCACGAATATGTGTGGATACACTTTTTGAGATATATTTTCAAAATCTTTCCTTATCTTCTGGTGTGTGTGTGTGTGTGTGTGTGTGTGTGTGTTCGACCTCAACTGATTTATTGTGGCAGCATGAAAAAATAACTTGATGAGGATAAAATCATATATAAGACGGAAGGGACTGCCGTGCAAGTATGGGTTTGTCAGTTACTTGATAACAACCCATGACTCCCCTATTATATCATGAGAATAATATAAAAGAGAATATATATATATATATATATATATATATATATATATATATATATATATATATATATGTATATATATATTATTTGGTCCAGTTAAATCGGAGTTGGGAGAAATTCCACCAGGACAAAAAAAAGCATTCAACAGTGAATATGTAAATTTTCCTGGTAAAGAGCTCAATGTAACTGACATTACAGAGCAATATTTCTTTCAGAAAAAAAAAACAAAAACCGGTCAAATTTGGATTATAAATTTATTTCCCTCCTGTTAAGTGTTTTGATAAAATCAAAATACACGAAAAAAGTTAACAGGACTTCTTCAGATCTAATGGTTAAAATAAATTAGAATAGACACAGAAAAGAAGAGTGGGAAGGGGATAGAAGAGGGGTGAAGAGTTATCTTCTCATTTAGACCACTTCCGTTTTTTTTTAAATTTTATTGCCAGTTGGAATTATAGTAAATTGTTATTTTTAGATTTTTTTATTTTTTAAAATTCTAATTTCATTTCGACTTAAACCTCCTGATGTAATACTAATTTAGATAAAATAACTTCATTCAATAACTTTACGTAAAAAAAAAACACATAACAGGATGGAAATTAATGTTATATTTTGACCTTCGACCCGGCCCAAAAATACTATTCCAAGGTAATACACCGGAAGGAAGTGATACATTCCAACGGCCAGTAATCGGAAGAGATCGCGTGGGCGGATTAAGGCTTATGGTATGGGACAAGGTGAAGGTCTCATTGTGCCATTACAGTCATGCACCGGAAGAGAGTAACCTCTGAACTGCATGACAGTTATTTCCGCTTGATGACGATTAAACATCCGATTCAAAGATCCAGTAGGCGATTGTGTGGGCGTTGAGTTATTTTTTAATTCAGTTAAGTTTGGGATGCCAAAGCAGTTGCCAGCAGACTTCCAGACAGTAGAGACCAGATGTGGTAGGGAAGGCCACACCCGACCGAGGGGGGCCCTCGGAAAAGCCCCGATGGAGTGGACCCCAAGGCCTCTGGTTGAGCATCTAAGAGAACAAGAAAGACAAAACGTGACGGTCATAACAGTGGGGAAAATATGAAGTTTATGTTCGGTCTCCAGCACCCTCTCAAACGCAAACCTTACAAATAAAGTGAGACGTAAAAATATTTGAAAAGAAGTCTTCCTGCGTCTTTATCCTGCGTCGTATCTTCCTGTGTCTTCCTATTGCGTCTTTCTGTGTGCGTCTTTATTATTGAGTCGTTATGATACGGCAAATGAGTATATAACATTAATTCATAATCCTAATGTGACCGGTTTTTGTTTTTTCTTAAAGAAATATATATATATATATATAGCAGAGTCTGTGAGCCTGGGTTGCATGCATTCGGCAATCATCGGTCCGAGTGAAGATTAAAAAAACATCGATTACTATTGTTAATCTTTTGTTCAAAAAGTGGGTATTACTTGTGTGTATGCCTAAATTTGTGTGTTATTGAGTGGTAGTCTATCTGTGTACATGTTGTTGCTCGCGCGTGTACATATATACGCATTTTTGTGTATTTATTGGCATGCATCTTTACATATTTACACATCTATCCGCTTTCTGTTGGTAGGAAGGAGTGGGGTGAAAGGTAAACACCTGGGTGTCCCCCCCCTTGTAAAATACTTGGAACCTTCCTTAAAATGAACGATGAAAGATCTTCAACGAACGGATGACAGAACAAGAAAACAAATGACGATAGACTAGGCTTTAGATATGAGAGATAACACAGACTATATGCATCAGGAAAAGAAGGGTTGGAAGGACTTGCCAGTATTGAAGATAGCATAGATACATCAATTCGAGAAAACGGAAAAAAAACATAAAATAGATCAAAGAAAGACTAATTACATTGACCAGAAACTACACTGACTTGATCAGTAGAAAAAGAAATAACAATAAGCCAAAATAGGAGGAAAAACAACTGTATGAATATTTCAAGAGACAAAATGACGAAATATTACATGAGAAGACCTAGGGGTGGCTAAGAAAGGAAAACATTAAGAAGGAAATTAAATTCTTTTTTAAAACTAGCACAAAACAACACCATAAAGAACAATCCTGTTAAAGTGAAAACAGGTAAAACGCAACAGCCAAGCAAATGTTAGTTATGGAGAGATAAAGAAAAAACATTGATTATATAATAAACAAAGCTATTAAACTTATGCAAAAGAAGTATAAGATATCACATTACTGGGTTGGAAAGGTAATCCACTGGGAATTGTGCAAAAAATTTGACCATAATATTAAATGATATATACTGAAACCGAATTCCATTCTACCAAATGATACACAAAAATATCTGGGATTTTGAGATTTAAAAAGATCGCTTCCTCCCTGGCAAAAAAAAAAACCCGGCCTAGCAATAATTAAAGAATTTATTTCAGACTTTACTGTTCGGACTATTTTGGCTCAAACATTCAGAGGAATCAATGAGAAAATATTATTCATGAGATCGTCCTTGCTTCTCCTACAATGTCCCACAACTTGTTCGTCTTATTTCGCCTTATGAGATGTCTTCTCCTGTTTTGTTTGCGTCCTGATCGTGCATCCTGTCTGTAGCAACAGTTTTAAAGAAATCACGTTTTATTTTATCTAAAATATCAGCTCTCCACATGATCGAAAAGCTGCCAATTGTACTTTAAACATACACTTGGTATATGTTTTCATCGCTTTCAGGAGATGAGATATTGCTGCAGAAGTATGTGAAATGGTCTGTCGATTTCAGAGGCATATCACTTAAAATGGAAATGAGACTCAGCATTCCTATCCGAGGTCGCGGTAAATCACCTGAAGAAGGCCAGAGGTGAAATTTGGCCGAAACGTTGTGAAAGAAAAAGCAACACAAAAAACCTACCAAGATGAGGAGAAAAAGTCCGCAATAAATAGAAATTAATTCTTAATAAAACCAGTCTTACATTCTATAATGGACTATCATCTCTTTGCCGACACATCTCCATACACAACGTTCTGCTCATTTGTGAAGTCATGAATACTAAGACAAATATGGGAATAGTGAATATTGATTATAAAACGCACCAAACTGAAATGGTGAATATCAAACTTCATGCCAAAGCATTAAATTCTAAATAAGGAGATAAAGTGGGTAGAGTGTTCACCAATGATCCGGGAGACTTGGGTTCAATCCCAGGTCACGTTATACCAAAGACTTTAAAAAATAGTACTTGATATGTCCTTGCTTAACACTCAGCAGTATAAGGTACGTATCAAGGATAAAATGCAGCTATCCAAGGAAAATAGTAGCCCTCTCCCAAACACCTAGGAGTAGTAGCTATTGAAAAGGGAGCCTTCGAGTCGCCCTTGATTACGGTCGTCAACAGCTTTACAATCACCTCAATAACTCCTAAGTACGAGTGGATCATCTTTTTATAAACAAAATGTGGATAAACAACGATGTGAACCGTGAAATATAATTCTCTTTATAAGTAGTATATTCCGATCATCGAATGGTATCGGTATATATCCCCTGAGTCTCAGAAGAAATTAACAAAAACAAAAACAGCAATTTTAGCTTCGCAATATGACTGGTCCTCTCTTGCTTATGGTGATATAAGCAATCAACATACGCTAGATGTGAGACACAATTTTGATACTAATCTGGAGACATCTGAAAGACAAAGTCTTTTAGACGGATATGAACAACTTCTTACCGCCCATAAAGAAGCACCAGCAGAGTTCATATTAACTAAACCACGAGCTAAATACGGAAAGTGATGGGAGTCAATAGCAATCGGAAAAAACGAAACAAGATGAAAAAGTATCCATACTTAATAAATCGAACGAATACCATACACTGAAACTTAACAAAGCCCAAAGAGAGATAACACACAGCAAAAATAACAACCATATTACACTCAAAGTCAAATCATTAAAATCATATTATCGGTGGAAGATAGAAAATCAGGATGTGTAAGGCTGAATGAAGTGACTAAAATGAAAAACACTTTTAGAGCAAAACTAAAAGTTACCAGCCAAGAAGTATATCTTCAGAAGTGGAAAGAATATTTCAAGAATCTTCTTAGAAACCATACTGATACACACACACACACACACACACACACACACACACATATATATATATATATATATATATATATATATATATATATATATAGTTTTTATGCAGAATAATTATTTACTGTAATCCATCTATTTCAACAGTTCATTTTATCTTGAGTAACATCTAGAGTTGCTGTTTATTAAATATATGGATCACTAAATCTCTGCTTACGAAAAAGTATGGAGGAATTCAGTTAATTGGTAACACAGGATATTTACCAAAGCCAGGAAAAACAAGACAGTGTAAAATATGTGATAGTTAATGAACATAATCGATTTTTTTCTCTCAATAATTTCTGTATATCAGTTTTTCATTTATTTGTCTCAATACATATACAAAATATGTTGAATGTATTTAGAAAGTAATCACCGACCAGTGACTTTAATTTGTTTTTGAAAAAAATTGATTTGAAATAACATTAAATTTTTGTAGTTGCAGGTATAAGCAGTAATTAGTAGGGTTTCATAATTGGTGAATAAACATTATCTACCCTTTTTCGAAATTATTGATAGTATAAATGACGATTTATTGAAAGTGAAATTATATATTTTGATTTTAGGAAAGCTTTGATCGAGTATCTCATTATTGTCTAATTGTAAAAATGAAAAACTTACCTGTTTTTAATTGTAAGTATTGTAACATATTTTTGAAAGGAAAAAAAAATATGAAAGTTAAAATTGGTAACCATTATTCTGAAACACAGAATATACCCTCTGGTGTTTTTAAGGGATCAATTCTGAGAAATTTGTTGGATGTGATATCCATACATAATTTGCCGAATGATATAAAATCCGAAATAAAAACGTAGCTGATAATGTTAAACTCCTCGTTATCAAGAAAGAAATAATGCAGTTTTGTCTAGTGAATTGTGGACAGAATTTCTAACTATCCAGTCACTTGAATGATTGACTGGATTTCAAGGGCGGCAATGCTTTTAAGATATATAAAACATTAATGAAATCCCATGTAGAATTTGTGCGCAGACTTGGGCAACATTTTTTAGACATGGAAATTGAAATTGGAGAAATACGGAGAAAAATGACAAAAATAATTTTAATAATCGTAAACGATTACAGTTACAGTTAAAGATTAAATAATTTTGGATTGGATATTTTACTAGAAAGAAGAATGCGAAACGATCTAATAGAAATTTTTAAAATGATTATGAATTTTCTAAATATGATAAACATTTTTTTCATTATCCCCCCACCTGTAACAAGAGATTTCCTGACAATATAGATTTCCAAAATTAAGTAAACAAATCAATTGTTTTTCTTAATTTTTATTTGCTAATAATTTTTTTTAAGTTTTGGGATAAATTATCTCATCACATCGAAAATAGAAATAGTGTAAAATGCTAATCTTAATTTGGATGATTTTATAAATAATGGCAACAAAAATAACGTAAAAAGACGATTTTGCAAACTATCAGAAGAATAATCTAATAGAATTATATATATATATATATATATATATATATATATATATATATATTGTATAAATAGTGTATATTTCTAGTGCAAAAATTGTTAAGGTTGATGTGAAAAGATAGTAAAACGGGACATTCTCGAGAATACGTAAAATAATAATAATAATAATAATAATAATAATAATAATAATAATAATAATAATTTGTCTTTAATTTTAAAAAAGTCATTGATTATTCATTCCTCGTAAAATGTTTTGGTAAACAGTTGTATTTTAAAATGGGACATTTTAACTCTCAAAATCATTTTCACCTAAACTATTTCGAAATCACGAAATAGATTTGATTATATTTACCGCGCTAAATTCTATATGACTTACCTGTTACTTCTACCCTGGTGGGTGTGAAGAAATGTAGGTAGGATGGTAAATAATAAATAAATTAATAACTAAATAAATAACATGTAATGGAACATTCTAGAATGTCACCTGCACTATATTTCTTATCATATATAAAATAGAATAAAAATAGCAAAAGGGAGAAAGCAGGAATCGAACAGCTAGAAGAGATATACGAATCTTTGTAGTGTAGTTTTCGAAGAAAGTCGAGTAAGTAAAGTTTGTCTTAAATTTTAAAAAAATGATTTTTCGTTACTCGTAAAATGTTTTGGTGAAATTTAAATGAAAATATTTTAATTTTCAATATTATTTTCATCTCAACTATTTCAAAATCACGAAATAAATTTGTTTAGATATACTGCGCTAAATTCTATAAGGATCATGTGTGACATCTCTCAAACGATGAAAATATACGTACCTGATATAGTTTGGAAGCATTAAGTAAGCACTATTACCATCATCAATACAACTGGAAAGAAATCAGGAGCCTAATCTTTTTTAAGAAATGACCAGCCTTATTAGAAATAAAGTCTCAAAATAGGACAGTAAATATAAAACCATAAAGATGAATACCTGGAGCTAGTTCAGGTACTATGGTCGATAAATGAGGTACAAAAATAGCAGAAAAACAGACTTTAAGATAAAAACTTAAGATTTTATCCATTTAATTCTTTTTTTTTTTTTGTGACTGCTGTTCATGAACAGTCGCCGTGATTCTTCTATGTCAAGCGCGGGGATACTAAATAACCCTGGTATAGCCACAATATACCACCTATGATGAAAATGTTGATTCAAAATATGACAAAAGGTGGGACCCAGGCAACAGGCTTGGGTGTCATGATCGGTTGGTGTACTCCTGCAAGCCAACATGAGAGACCCCATTGTCATCCTGCAAATGGTGGCGGTTATTTTTTTCTGGTACATTGATGACGATTTAATAAACCACATCTATCAGAGACGCAAACACAAAACATGGACAATGGAAAACAAACAATTTGTACTACGCTGCAATTTTAGGAGCAACCCTACCCAAAGAGGATATAAGTAAATAATGAAAGAGATCTGGCAAGAATGTGCTTGTTTTCAGACAACAAAACAAAAATTTGCCAAACAAGTCAGGACAATAATACAGAAAGGTTGGTTTCTGACCTGGAAATACTAGAAATACACCAGAAAATAAATAATGGACAAGATAGTAACATAATATCAGACAAACCAAGCATTAACAAACAAAAACAGTCTAACTGAAATGAACCGCCAACTTAGGAATATAAAAACGCCACACAACCAAACAACGCCCAACCAAACAACTCAGAGCAAAAATCAAACAAAAAGTAAATCTAGAAAATTTTAGGAGAATTGTGAACGGGGAAAATAATAACTTACCATCACTAAGAAACAGAGAATGGAGAACAGTCAAGATGGAAACCGAAAAAATAAACAAAGTACTATCTTATATATCAAAGAATAATATAACCGAATTAAATGAACTAATCTGTGCAAGGGCGAACTTATTTTGTGAAAAAAATGGGATGAAGAAAATATCAAAACCAGGATGGGAAATTTAAACTAGAAACACAGATAAAAAAAATCTTCGAAAACAGGCCAAGATGATAAAACAAAGGACGCTGGAACACGTAGAGACAAAAATGAAAAGGCAACACAAGAAAATATAACAATACAACTTGAGGAAATAAACTAGAAAGTACTGGCGAAAGAAGGAAGATTAAAGAGATATCGACTAAGGGTAAAGCCATACAGATAAATTAGGACATTCCGAAACAACGAAAAAATATTCTACCAACAACTGGGAGGAGGTGACACGAAAATATATAAAGAACTTGATGCAAAAGAAACCGAGCGATTTTGGCAACCAATAAAAAATAACGAGAAAGACGAATGGAGAAACAATATGACAAAAGAATTCAAAGGACTTGAAGTAGGGCTGAAAGAGAAAATACTCTTCGGTTTACTCAAAAAGACACAAAAATATATCAAACTGGAAAACGCAAGGCCATGACGGAATACATCGATTCTAGTTCAAGAAATTCACCTCCACGACTAATACAAGAAATTAACAGATGCCTACAAAGAGAACGCGTACCCAAAAGGTTGACCAAAGAAAAGACAACAATGATTCCGAGGGACCAACTAAAGTGAAACGCCACAATCAACTACAGAACCATAACCTGCCAACCAATGATGTGTAACATATTAACAGCACCAATAAGGGAAGGGATTTACTACTCGCTAACGAACCGCGGATTTCCAAAGGAACAGAAAGGATGCTGTAAAGGATCCAGAGGCACAGCAGAGTTACTTTACATAGATCAGCACATCCAAACCGAGTGCAAGACCGCACAGAAAAACCTAACTATGGCCTGGATCGACAACAAAAAGGCATATGATATGGTTCCCCCAAATGGATAATAAACTGTCTCAAAATGAACAAAATATCAGATAAAGTCTTAATCTTTAGCGAGAACACCATGAAAACCCGGAAAGTTGAATTGACAGCAGGAGGAAGAAGTTTAGCTGAAGCGAAGGTCTAAATTGGTATGTTTCAGAGGTATAAACCCAGAAAATGCACGGCCGGATACAGACTGAGTAAATCGCAAGAAAAGATCAATCACCTAATGTATATCGACGACATCAAACCGTTTGCAATAAAGAAAAAGAACTGGAAACTCTATTGCAAGAAGTTAGAATATACAGTCAGGACATAGGGATGGAACATGGCATAGAAAATATGCCATGCTAATAATAAAAGACAGTAAACAAAAATTGCTGGAACTACGAAATCAAGACAATAGAACGCTCGGAGAAAAGTAAACGTACAAATACTAAGGCATTTTGGAGGCCGATACCATCAAGGAACTGGAGATGAAAAAAACAAAACAAACAAAAACAAATAAAGACTATCTCAGGAGAACCTGAATGCTACACAAGAAAAAACTATTTAGCAGAAACCATTTGAAAGGAATAAATACGAGGTTTGTACCAATATTAAGATATTCAGGACCCTTTTTAAGTGAACAAGAAAACGAATGGCATTGCATAAAGCATTCCATCACAAAGATGATGTTGACTTACAATATCTATCAAGACAAGAAGAAAGAAGAGAACTTGCCAGGGTTGAAGACAGTTTTGATGCATTGATACAAAAACTGAAAAGAGTACAAAGAAAAAAAAGGAGGACTGACTACAGCCATCAGATACGATACTGACAACACCATGGTCAAGAGAATGACAATAACCAGGAAACAAAAATGGGAAGAAAAACTACTCTCTGGGCGTTTTGAACGACTAATAAATAAGAGCTCACATGAGAAAACAAGGACGTGGCTAAGAAAAGGAAACCTTTAGAGAGAAACTAAATTTCACCTAATAGCAGCACAAAACAACGCCATAAGACCCAATCATATAAAAAGTGAGAATAGATAAGACGCAAGAACATAGCAAATGTAGTTTATGTGGCGATAGAGACGAAACCATCAATCACATGATAAGCGAATGCTGCAAATTAGCACTGAAGTAGTATGAGACAAGACACAACTTGGTGGGTAAGGTGATCCACGGGGAGATGTGCAATAAATTCAAATTTGACCATACGAACAAATGGTATTTGTACAACCCACCATCTGTCTTGGAGAATGACACACAAACTCCTATAGGACTTTGACGAACAAACGGATCACCTAATCTCGGCCAGAAGACCACACCTTATAAACAACAACAACAACAACAACAACAAAAAGAACTTGCAAAATTGTGAACTTTGCTGTACCGGCTGACCACTGAATAAAGCTGAATAAAAATTAAAAGAAGGGTAAGTACCTTGATCTTGTTAGGGAGTTGAAAAACTTATGAAACATGAAGGTGACAGTTAAACCAATCGTAAATGATGCTTTTGGTACACTCAGGCAAGTATTATTAAAGGGACTGGAAAATGAAAGTAACGATTGTGCCAATTGTGATTGGTGCTTTAGGCAAAATAACTAAAGGATTATTAAAAGGCCTGGAGGACTTAGAAGATGGCGAACGGGTAGAGACTATCCAAACGACAGCATTGCTAAGAACGGCCAGAATTCTGAGACGAATCCTGGAGACTTGAGAAGACTTGCTGTCACTCAAACTCCAGTGAAAGACTGTCAGCTAACACTGATGTGAAAAAATTTAATAATAATTATAATAATAATAAGGAAAATGCGACACAAATGAAAATGACAATACAACTCGACGGAATAAACTGCAGAGTAATGGTGTAAGAAGAAAGATTAAAAAGATATTGAGATAAGGTAAATTATAGTGACAAAGCAGGACATTCCAAAACAACGAAAAAAAATCTATTAACAAGTCGCGAGAGATAGTACAACGACATACCAACAACCGGATGCAAGGGAAGTTAAACAATTTGGAGAAAATTATGTCAGCCAAGAGAACATTTAAAAAATACCGAAAGAATAAACAACATAGAAAAAGAGTTAGACGGACTCGGAGGACGGAAGACGAAAATATACATCGATTCACTCAGAACATTGGAAACAATGGAATTAGAAAACGCCAGACCATGATGGCATACATGGATTCTGGTTCAAAAAATTCAACTTCATCCATGACAGACGAGCTATCAAAATGAACAGATACCTACAAGTAGCAGACATACTTAAATGGATGGCCAAAGAAGAGACCATAAGGTTCTAAAAAGATCCCTTTAAAGGACCCCCCACTGAAAAAAAAGAGACTCTTTATCTACCGGTCTCTTATGTGAAAAATACTAACGGCACAAATAAGGGAGGAAATTTACAACTCGCTTACAAGCCGCGGATTGTTCCCCGAGGAACTGAAAGGATATCCCTAGATGACTAGAAACACGGGAGAGCTACACTATATTAATCAGCACATCTTCAAAAAGAACAAGATTTAACGGAAAAATCTAGTTATGTCCTCGTTTGTCTTCAAAAAGACATATGATATGGTACCTCAAAGCTGAATAACAAACTACTTCAAAATGTACAAGATATCAGATGAAGTCATAAAATTTATCGAGTAAACTATGAAAACCTGTTTAGTGCATTGACAGCAGGAGGGAAAAGCTTAGCTTAAGCAAAGATCCGTGGAAGTATATTCCAGGGAGATGCGCAATCACCATTATTATTTTTGAAAGCGATGATGCCACTCAACCACACACTCGGGAAACACACAGGTGGATATACATTTAGTAAATCGCAGGAAATGATCAATCCCCAAATTATATGGAAGATATCAAACTTTGCCAAAAATAAAAAATAAAAAGAATTGGAAACTCTAATGCATGCAGTTTGAATATAGAGTTAGGCAATAACGATAGAATTTGGGATAGAAAAATGCGCCAACATAATAATGAAAAGCAGAAAACGATACAAGACGGATAGAATGGAACAACCACATCAATAAACAATTAGAAGGTTCATAGAAAAGGAAGCATACAAATTTTTGGGAATATTTGAAGTTGACATAATCAAACAGGTTGAGATGAAAAAGAATTTTTTAAAAAGTAGTATCTCAGGAGAAGAAGAAAGCTGCTTGAAGCAAAATTATATATCAGGAAACTGATAAAATGGATAAATAGCTTCGCAGTCCCTCTCGTGAGATATTCAGGACCATTCTTGAAGATGACCTGAGAAGAACTTAAACAAATGGGCCAGAGAATAAAAAAACTATTGTCTATACTTAAGGTCTTGCCTCCCTGAGTTGACGTTGACTAAATACATATATCAAGAAAAGAAGGAAGAAAAGGACTTGCCAGCATTTGAGGACAGTGTTTACACATCGATACAACGACACGAATATTACACAGAAAAGCGTGGAGGAAGACTGATTACAGTAATCAGAAACAATACTGACAACATTAGGATTAACAGAACGGAAATATATTTTAAAAAATGGGAAGAAAAAAAAATTCTATTGACATTTTAAGCAACTAGCAAGCAGCATCGTGGCCTTGGCTAAGAAAACGAAACCTTAAGAGAAAAACAGAATATCTTCTAATTACAACACAAAAAAAAATCGTCCTAAAGACCAGTCTTATCCGAAAAAGAACTGATAAAGCACAACAAAACAGCAAATGTAGGTTATTTGGTGATAGAGACAGAATAACCAATCACATAATAAGCAAATGCAGCAAAATAGCAAGACTGGGTGAGCAAGGTAATTAACTGGGAATTGTGCAAGAAATTGAAGTTTGACCATAAGAACAAATAATATATGAAAAAGCCATAGCTTATTCTAAAGAATAAGCCTCTCAAGCACCACTCGGATTTTAAGATACAAATGGATCACCATTTTCGGCCAGAACACCAAACCTTATAATAATCAAAAAAAAAAAAAAAGAAAAGAGAACTGGCTGAGTTGTGGATTTTGCTGTCCGCCGTGACCACAGAGTTAAACGTAAAGAAAGCGAAAATAAAGATAAGTACCAAGACCTTCCTAGGGAATTGAAAAACGTGTGTGTCACGTGATCTCCCACTGAGAGAGGAGAGATAAAGAATGTCCCCTACCCCTCTGTGTTTGAGTT
The DNA here is from genome assembly GCA_963585895.1 of Sepioteuthis lessoniana. Lineage (NCBI taxonomy): Eukaryota > Metazoa > Mollusca > Cephalopoda > Myopsida > Loliginidae > Sepioteuthis > Sepioteuthis lessoniana. The sequence continues at coordinate 127,985,198 of OY757909.1, read as the reverse complement.
AGTTGGCCACCCAAAAGAATGAGCGTTAAGACAGAATAGTAATATGGGTCAGTTCCTCATGGCCTGTCGGAGAAAGTAAAGAATGTGGGTCAGAGTGGAGGCCGACGGGTGTTTGCACTTACTGACCAGGGAAAGGAAGAAAAAAGCTAAATGATTGGCTAGAACCCTAAGGTGGAAGTGGGAGCTCCTTCCGTCAGCGGAAGTAGGGAATAAGAAAATCAGTTGTTGGATCAGACATCGTCGTGAATAGATGGGGCGAGGCCCATGCCAAGACTCCGGGTAAAGAAAGACGGAAAGTATCTTGGACAAAAATGGAGAAGGAGCCATACATTCACACCAGAAATGAATTTAACATAAAGTCCGTTAGCCCGTAATAGAGGAAATATTCTCCACAAGAATCCATCAGAAAAAGATAAGTAAACTATAAGACTGTTTCCCTTATATCCAATTATATATACTCTCTCTCTCTCAATTTGAAGAAAGACTAAAGAAGAAAGAATAGAAGAAAGGCATTTATGTTTATGTACTCTCCGTTAATAATATAGCCGACACGTTGAATATATGTATCCGCGTGTATAGTAAAAAGATTGATATATCTTAATGTTCCCACGTGTTGAAGTTGTTCATTTATGTCGTTTACTACCAAATTGTTTCATGCTTGTTTTCTTTTTCAGCTTCTATTCGCCTTATGTTATCCTCGCTTAAATTGTCCTATATGAATTCCTTTAAAAATATTACACGGGAAACCGGAGTTGTCGACTACTATAATTAATATTATTACATCTAAACCTAGTGGTCCATATCTTCCATCGTTCTAGCGGAGGAAGAAATAGTGGCCTTGGTGGGTGTGTGAATAGTGTGAAATTTGGAAACCCCTTGCCAACGGCGGCCAGTCTAGCCATAAATTACCCCGCACATAATATGCCAGTCCTATATGCCGGAGAAGGACTCTGAACTAGAGCTTATTCCAGGAGGGATCAAGTGCCAGGCCGCCCCGTCTTCACACGTGCAAAAAAAAAAAAACCCGTTCGGTGATAACAATTTTTAAATGCACCATTTCCCATACGCGTTGCTCATCCGGGGATCTTTTTATTTTAATTTGCCGTCACAGTGTGGAACATGGAAGTGACGGTGATAGCAATCGTAATTGGAGCTATTGGTACGTACCAACACCAAAGGGTTGGTACGAGGACTGAAGAACAATGGAAATAAGAGCAGTAGAGACCATCAAAACTACAGCATTATTGAGATCGGCCGAAATACAGAGAAGAGTCTGAGAGACTTGTGGAGTATTGCTGTCTCTCTCTCTCTCTCTCTCTCTCTCTCTCCCTCTCTCTCTCTCTCTCACACACACACACACACACACCAGTAAAAAAAACAGTGGCTAACGCTGGTGCGAAAAATTCGTAAAGGAGTTACAAAAATATTGATAATGTGAAAGAAACGAAACAATCAATCGCATAATGAGAAAATGAATTAAATTACCGTAAAGAGAGTATAAGACTAGACACGACTTAGTAGGCAGTGAAATGTGCAAAATGTTTACATTTTACCATACTAAGAAATGGTATATATGTGTTGTATCTTGACTTTGACCCGGCCAAAAATGCCATTCAAGGTGATGCAGCGGAAGGAAGTAATACATTTTAATGGCAGTTATCAGAGGAAATCGCGTGGGCGGATATTGGCTAACAAAATGGGACAAGCTAAAATACCCATGGTACACTCATACACTGATGCACCGGAACAGAGTGACCTGTGAACTGCATGACAGTTATTTCCGCTTGATGACGATCAAACATACCATTCCAAATATCGAGTAGGCGATTGAGTGGGCATGAACTATTATATAACTCAGTCAAGACAGAACTTAGAGATCAGTTGGAGATCAGACGAGTTATAGTTGGGGTCCAGAGAAGTTGGCGATAAGATGCAGTAAAGAAAGCCATCATCCAACAGAGTGCTGGGCCCCTGGACCTCCGGTTGAGCAGCCCTGGAGAACGAGAAAGACACACCGCTGACGGCCATAAGAGCGGGGGGTCAATATATTTCAGTTATATTCGGTCTCCAAGTCACTCTCACACACAAACGTTACAATAAAAGGAGAGGTATATATCTTGTCTAAAGAAGTCTTCCTGCATCTTTATTATTGTGTCGTTATGATACTGCATATGAGAATATAACATATGCCCAACACAGAATTAATCCCAGAAAATGAGACGTAAAAAAATTTGGAGATTTTAGAATACAACGTATAACGTCATCTTTGCTTGACAACTAGACATTACGGCATTATGAAAAAAAACAACTGCCGGGTAGTGGACTTTGCCATTAGGGCGGACCACTGGGTAAAACGGAAGTAAATTAAAAAGAGATAAAAATACCCCAAAATTGCCAGAGAACTGAGAAAACTATAGAACATAAAGATGACTAAGATACAAATTGTGGTTGGTGCTCTTGGAACAAGCCCCAAAGGATTGGTTAAGTGACTGAAGAACTAGAAAATAAGAGGACGAGTGGAGATCATCCAAACCATAGCATACTTGAGATCGGAGTCTTGCTTTCACTCAGTCTCCCGTGGAAACTTGGCAAATGAGTAAAATAATAATAATAAAAATACCTGTTCTTTCTCAATTCTTAATTTTCCCCCAATTGCTTCTTCATTTACTTGTTTTTTCTTAGAGAGTTTGCAGTCGTTGATAATTCAGTGTGTATTGTGTCACCTTTCTTTAGATTCCCATTTTTGCCATCCATTAGGAACGTAAATTCTTCTATTCGTATGCAACCCCGTAGGTCTCTTGAGGTTAGAAGATCTTGATATCCACAAACAAATGACAGCACGAAGGGTGATAGTACCCATTTTCTTAACAATTACTGCATATTAATTTTCAGTTTTCCAATTTTCTGTTTCCTAATACAGAATTGATTTGTATGTGAATTTATTCGAAAGTAAGTTATGTCATCACAACTTACTACAAACTTGTTCATGCGGTGCCAAAGTCCAGCACGTTTACAACTACGCCACGAAGTTTCACCACTATCATGCCTTAAGATGCCTATGTAAATTCTCACAAATGGCAGGAGTCAGTAAATGGAAACAATCAATATTTCTTAGATAACATAACAGATTGAAAATATTGAGATATTCCTATCACGATTAGTAGGCCAACAAGAGCGGATGGTTAACTGAATCTTACGTTTTGGCTGCAGCATAAAATCAACTGAATTATGAGCATCTGTTTAAGAGATACGTTAAATATTCCTCCGATACAAAAAGGTGACAAAACATGCTACAGTCATTGCCAGAAACGGTATTTTAGGAGTGTACATAAAGTGTGCCAATAAAGAAAATTAATCAATTTGATACTGGCAAGACGTTCAACTTATCTGAACAACATTCGACCCATACACAAAATTAGACGCAATGAACATGCCAATTGCCTTATATAATAATAATAATAATAATAATAATAATATATCTATATATATTGTTGTTGTTGTTGTTTGTATATTTTATTGATGCCAATTCCAAAGCTGTATGCCACACAGACACAGACACACACACATACATATGCGGGCACCCATATATATGTAGGTGTGTTTGTGTCTGGGTATTTTTGTGTAAATATATATATATATATATATATATATATATATATATATATATATATATATATATATCATCATCATGTCGTGCCGCCAGCACGGATATCCTTGACCATCTCTCGCCACTTCTCCCTATCATTCATCTCCTCCGGCAGGTCTTCTGGGTTACATCCTGTGTCCTCACATAGCTGCTGTATGTAAGTTCGGACTGGTCGTCCTGCTTTTGCTTGGCCATATGTGGGGGTCCATAGGAGTACGTCACTTACGAGCTCGTCCTTGCTTCTCTAGCAGTGTCCGGCGTGTCTGGCTCATCTAACCTGAATAGTTTTCGTGATGGGAGGCAGGTGGCCGTACAGTTGGCGTCTCGTGGGGTGTTGTCGCCAGGACTTTTCAATATTGCTCTCATATATATATATATATATATATATATATATATATATATATATATATTATGATTATGATTATTATTGTTGTTGTATGTATATTTTATTGATGCCAATTCTAAAGATGAATGCCACACACACACACACGCACACACACACACACACATATGGGCACTAATATATATGTAGGTGCGTTTGTGTCTGGGTATTTTTGTGTATACACACACACACACACTTGTATATATATATATATATATAATCTTGAATATTCAAATGTTCACAATATTTAGTACAGACCATGACTCCGTATTTTTGAATGGCCATTGCACAATAAGAGAATCAAGAAATATAATTTTATTAATCACTTATGTTAAAAAAACTCTTCTTTGAAAACAATACAAATTAGCTTACGAGATATACATATGAATATTATTAAAATATATTTTTAAAAAAATGATAAATTTATGAAAAAAGAGTGCTGAATATCGGTGATTTAGCATATATATTGAAGTTGGCATAATCGTAGAACAAAATATATATATATATATATATATATATATATATATATATATAGAGAGAGAGAGAGAGAGATTATTATCAATAATAGAGCATATATATCTAAGTTAGTATAGTGGATATATAGATAGATTCAGAGGAGCTTGGTAAGTGGCAGTTTTTAGTACATATAGTAATTGGTCGGATGATCTTATGAAGGGGTTACTAACAACTAACTCCACTGACTATATGCTACCTTAGATACATATTCTGTATTACTGATATCAAGCACTTTATTTAAGCATATAGAAAATAATATATATATATATATATATGTGTATGTATGTATAAATTTATCTATAATCCGAAATTTTACAACCTTTCGACGGAGGTTCTGAATGATACGTATTGATCTTCTATTGCTGATCAGTAGATAATAATTGTAAGTGTGCCAAGTTTAGATTTGATTGGTTTTTGTTTTAAACAATTCGCATCCTCCATTTTAGCTGAAGATTTTAGAAACTATTTCAGTTAGACCAAAGTGGTCTTACTTCTGTTAACGGACGGGATGTTTGCCTGCATTAAAAGTACTTTCAATCTAATTCGGTTTTTTTTTCACCTCTCTATTATCATTCAACATATCTTTTACATAGTTTTTTCTTTATCGTATAATAACTTCAGTTATTGGTCTGACCAGCTACATACGAAACTGATAGATAAACCTTTATTTTTCATCTTTTACTTTTAATTTTCACCATGATCAATAAATATAAACTTTATATATATATATATATATATATATATATATATATATATAAGGAGAGAGAGAAAGCGAGAGAGAGAGAGAGAGAGAGAGAGAGAGAGTGTGTGTGTGTGTGTGTGTGTGTTCAGAATAATTTCACGTCCTACTAAGATATTAGTCAAAATGACAAAGAAATTCATGATGAATGAATTTTTAAAGAGCCTATGACGACACTAAATTGAAAATGATCATGTCTATTCTACCTTTTATCTTCTGTCTAATATAGAACGCAAGAACCTATACCTATCTAATCTAATTTATATATCTTTCCGTCTAAACGCGTAATATCTGTTTCGATACATCAGAAAGGAAAATTAATTTAGAGTATATGCTAATCTTTGCTGACATTTTCCCCATTCCTTAACAGTTTGACATCAAGAAGTGTAACTATTTAGATAATTAATAGAAAATACCCCGTGGTTACACCAAAACAAGATTATCTAACGATAATTTCCTTAATACAACGAAAAATATCAAAATTATTTGGAACGCATATAATTAAAAAATAATGACTCTTACTTAAACTACATGATTTTACGTTAATGACAGATTTCTGTAAACCTGATGTCCTCAACTAAACGGAAAATCTCCCATTATACTAAGTACTTATATATTGATATTTATTCAAATTATATGTTTACGACTAGTATACTTTCTGTAAAAAATCAGTGATTTTTTTACGTATATAGGTATAAAACTAACACTTCCACCACGGGCAGCATGTGCCACAAAGACAATTTTAAAACTCGGTACTGGTTGTTTGATTTCAGGCTTTTTATTTTCCTAGACCAGTGGCCTTAACAAGACGAAATAAACCACTTTGCCCTTCTATATATCAATAGCTGTGAGTAGGAAGAGGGTAAATATTTTCAAACATTTTCCAAATCTATTAACTCAAAGTAAAAATATAAACAGCTTCAAGAAATTGAACTCATGCACCATGTCATTTTCCTTGGACTACAACTGCAATGCCAAGTGTCTTTGTTTATAATAGGTAACACACTTATTATCGGAATGCAATATCTCTGTGCACAACTAAAGATGGTGATCTAATTTTCGGATACGTATGCTTAAAATCAGATTTTAATAATTGCACTAGATGAAATCTCATGTTTGACTTAAAATCTCCTAAAATATGGATTATCCTATGAGAGATGTTATTCTTCTAAATAGTATAAAAAATCAATACGTCTTTAAATTTAAATAACAAATACAAGAATCAGAGGAAAAAATGGTAACTTTGAGTATTTCTTTTCAATTTTAAATATATATTTTTAATATGTTTAATCGAATTTATAAAAGTAGTATGCGAGGAAATCAGGTTAATGTGTTCCCTAATTTGAAACAACATCTTACCGATTTGTAACTGAATCGATGACTTTAAACTAGATTGATTATATAAGTGTAGAAAACTATGACGTGATAAAACGATATTTACAGAACTATTTATGTTATGTGTTAGTGTAGACATTAATAGATTATATGTTTATCCGATATTGTTGATACAAAATGGGCCGACTTGTCTGATGTCATTTGCAATATCATCAAATCGATCTGACACGTCAGATTTCCTTAAGCTTCTCTCTACATAACTCATTAAATATCCTTTAAAATACCTCCATTGTGTGTAAAGAACTGGCCCAAGCAAATTCTTGCTGGTTGACCAACAATGGCGTATTCATATTTACCAACCCCTCCGCTCGGGCAGGATACGACACAAAGTCAATTTTTAAGCGGAGTTTAACAGGTTTGAATTCAGAGTTTTCCTTCTCCTAGACTAGTTGCCTCACCAAGGCTGAAGAACCTAGTCTGTCCTACTATTTGTCCATAGCTGGAGGGAGAATAATTGGATTCATACCTTTCCCAAGGGTATTAGTGCTATGTGAAATGCAATCAGTCTCGTCCAGGATTTGAATTCTTGCTGGTAGACCAACAATGGCGTATTGTCTGATGGAATCCTTTACAAAAAATCATAAGCATTAAGTCTTCTACGTCAAAGTAAAACTGTAAATTTTGTTTTATAACCAGTAATTAACAGTCTCTCTTTTATATGTACAAGATACAGGTACCCAAATCATCATATATATATATATATATATATATAAAGAAAAAGAGAAAGAAAGAAGGAAAGAAGGAAATAATAAAGAAAGAGATAGATTAGAGAGAGAGAGAGAGAGAGTGTGTGTGTGTGTGTGTGTGTGTGTGTGTGTGTGTGTGTGTGTGTGTACTTGTGAAAACTGAATTATTCTTTTTGTCTCAATGATTAAATGTATAAAAACCGAACCTTATTTGCTTTCTTGGTGAATAAGACTTTCTATATTGCAATGACTCACCTGAAAAAGGAAAAAAATATTTTGGATTATTATTCATTTTTAAATAATCAAAAATGAAAAGAAAAAGAAAATTAAATGAATGGAAACTCGTTTTTTTTTTTTGCTACGACTTAATTGTTTATATAATTTTTCAAAATATTCAGCGAGCAAAAAGTAAATCATTTTTTTATTAACATTAAAAAAAATGCCATTTATTTAATCGCTCTCATTTTATTTTATCATATATGATCGAATAAAATAATTTTTAAATCATCGTGTTCATCTATTAGTGATTTGATTGGTTGGTTGGTTGGTTGGTTGGTTGGTTGGTTGGTTGGTTGGGCTTATGGCATATCAACCTGCGTAGGTTATTTAATGCCAAATCCATTTTTATGCAAATAGTCAGTTCTATTTGAAACAATTCAGTTTAGCATGGGTACACAGTTGAATTGTAAAAAAAAACATTTCTATTTCAAACTATTCAGTTTATTCAAAGAATTCTAATTCAGCTAATTTTACTTACACACAGTTAAATATCAAAACAGTTATATATATAACAATTCAGTTTACTGCAAGTACAGTTTCAATGTCGAAAACAGCTCCAGTTCAAACAATTCAGTTTAGCATAGGAACTCAGTTTAAATGTAAATACTTTTTAATTGTTAAAAACTTTTCTCTTTCAAGCTATTCAGTTTATTTTAGCGGTTCTAATTCAGCTAATTCAGTTTAGTATGAGAAGAATTTTTGTCTACACACAGTTACATGTCAAAACAATTCTATATTAAACCAATCAGCTTAGTGTAAGTACAGTTTCAATGTCAAAAACAGTTCAAATTCAAACAATTCAGTTTAGCATAAGCATGCATTTTAAATGTAAGTACTGTTTAATTGTCAAAACAATTTCTATTTCAAGCTATTCAGTTTATTCAAACAGTTCTAAATCAAAGTTGCTACCATCCCTGGCCAGAGTGGACCTTGGAGCAATGCCAATGAATGGGTGCTCTGCATTCCACAAAGCTCCGGCATCACTGGAACTTCGTCATCAGATTGTTTTGCGCCGTATCCAGGACACTCATTTGGGTGGGTCTTACCCCTCTGCAGAGGTGCAGTCGGTGTATTCTACAGCCCCTACCGACTGGGCTATTAGTATTTTGAAAACGAACGTATATTAATATTTCTATTCTAAAAATAGAGAGTCATCTAATTTATAATAGGGAGCACTATATGGAATTGGTTCTCATACAAATATATGATAGAGTAAAAAAATATTGATTGGTTCCTGCACTCTTATATACATCAAAATGATACAATTTTCAAAGAATTATAATTGGAAAATCGTAGAAATATTCTGAACAAACATCATTGTTTTTGTCCATAATTCATATTCAATAAATATCAATATACTATATCTATTTCTATTGATAATCACTAGATATTTAAAAATGGTTCTGTTTTCTTTACATAAATTGGATATGAACTGGTGAATGTTTACGGCTCGTCAAAATGAATATATGAGAATATATATAGAACTTTTTATGAGTGTAAAATATTGTCGGCAGTATTAACTATCATGGATGATCCTAAGTTACCTTGTAAGAATTGCTAATAAGATAAAAAAGAATGAAGTCCACCATAGTCTTTGTAAACTTATTTAGCAGTTTATTTATGCCAGCAATTATACGATAGAGAAAAATAAAGTGCGCGCGCGCGAGAGAGAGAGAGAGAGGTGAACTATTAAATTTTGTGCATTTATTTGTTAGGTGACCAGATATATAACTTATAATGACACACACAATTTATCTATCTATCTATTTATCAGTAAGTACCCACACACATTCTAATCCACATCCACACACATACATACATACACAGACATGCATACACGCGTGCAAAAAAAGACACACAGACACACACATATATATATATATATATATATATATATATATATATATATATATATATATATATATATTAGATTTTATATATATTTAATAGAATAGAATCTTGTCTTCGACCTCAGGTTTCACGACGTTTTATTAACGACAACCATCAAGCAGATAACGAAAGATAATGAAGAAATAAAAAAAATCGAAAAATACAGTCAAAATTGTGTACAGATCACTGTGTGTGTGTGTGTGTAAAGTTTATTTATGCGCTTAGAAGTGATATTTAGTATATGTGTGTATGAAGATACACACGCCACGCGATAAATTTGGGGTTTTCTCCTGGATGTATGAGGCGCGATGTGTAACCAAATTTGCAACAGAATGACCAAGAAAAAATATTTGCTTCGTTATATATTCGTGTGTCTGTTTGTGGTGGCCATTTTGACTAAGGAACAAAATAGCTCACTGCATTTCGAAGGAAATAAGTTTTGATTGGTAAGCATAATAGGCGAGTGTTATATAGTGGGCCAGAATTGCAATAAATGTTTTAATGGAGAGATATGTTATATTTTAATATACTATGGAGTATTATGCAATATTGGTATTTTATGCTGGAATATGATTTGTGTTAGACTGCCATAATAATTTGTATGAGTTATAACGTGTCTATGATATATTGCGTTCAGAACATTGTAATGTATGATTGTATTTAAGTAAGGAATATAGGGAATATATTGTGTCAAGACGTTGCAATAATTGTTTGTATTAGCTATGTAGTTTGTTGTTTTTTTTTGTTGATTTTATATGTGTGCATATGGTGATGATTTTAACTTTCGAAAAAAATATCTTCATAGCATAATCAAGAAATGAATATA
>OY757909.1:127824839-127969839 GCA_963585895.1 Sepioteuthis lessoniana | reverse complement strand
GCACCTTAGGTCGATTACATCAATTAATTCTATTGTAAACAAATAGGGTGACACGATTTCAGGACAATAAATTGATATACCTCCATATTAATTTTAATGATCATTAACACTGGCGTTTTTTTTATTGTACATAGCCTAATTGTTTCGGTGTTTCACGTTTGAAGTGGACACTAATGAAAAGAAATGCAAGTTCATATTTTACAAGTTTATTCAACATTTCATATCTATGATAGATAAGCAAGAATAAATGGATCATACTGTCAATTTTTCATCAAAAACCTTTGGAAATTTTGAGACGAGATATCAACGTTGATATTAGACTCATTTTTTCCTTTCAGTCTTTATTGAAGCATTTTACCCAGTTTAAAATTCAAATAAATACATACAAATTTCATCAGAAACAAAGATTAGGCAAATTAAAAATATACTCGAAACATATCTATATAGCGTTTACTTGGTGTTGTTATTTTATTCCTTGTATGTAAACATACATGTTTTGCCTAAAAGATCTATCTGGTTGTTTTATAAAAAGTTAAACAATTGCTTTATTTATATGAATAAAATATTAATTTTGCAAAGAGAAAAGGATACATGAAGGAACAGTTGCAAATGTCGATAGTAAGAACAAAATACCCAGAAAGTTAGTGAAGATTATTTGATTAAATAGAGAAGCAGAATATAAAGCCATTGACTTTATGTTTGCTATTCAGAGTTACAGCTACACTTTATCATAAAACGAGGATCTGATGAGAAATGTTTTAACGTCATATTGATTGGCTGAGTTTTGTAGTACTCTCTACAGGATAGTCTGCGTTTGTCTATGAATTTCACCCCAGCTTCTTTCCCTGACCGTAAACAAGTGAAACAAAATCCCAGTTCTACAAAACAGACTGCTACAAACGTTTCTTATCTTGCTAAGAAGTTCAGTCCCTTAGTGTTTTAACAACAAGAACCTTGAACGAGCCCATCATATTTCTCAGCACGTAGCAGGATATAAAAGCAGTAATTGAATAGAATCTAACGTACATGGCTACATCATAAATTAATTATCGTTTCCCGTCTCGTCCCAACAAATTCAACTCGAACAACCAGAGAAACAGGAAGACGAAATATTTGTCCATAATTTTAAATGTTATTCTTTGGTGTTTTTATTTCCTATATGTTTTTTTCTCCTTCTTGAGAAAAATGTCAGACTCACAAGCTGGTAAACATTATCAAAATGTTTCTATAAAAGAGGCGGTTCTTTATAAAAATTCCGCATTAGTATTATTTCAAATTCTGACAGAATAGTTTCCATTTCATATATTCCTACATTTCCGAATGCATATATCTAAAAAAAAAAAAAAAAATACACTCCACACACACTCATATACCTAACAGCAAATATTTAATTGCAAATCTCAGCTATATGCCAAAAGGATGAATTGTTTTTATAAAAGAAACCTATCTTCGCATTAAATCAAATAATTTTAACTGAAGTAGGCTGTAGATTTTGTTTTAACCATTCTCTCCGAGGAAAAATGTCATATGAGTGGTTCAGTGTAAAAAAATAAGTATAGAAATACGCACAGAAAAGTACTCAGACTCACAAACACACTCAAAGAAAGAGATAGATAGATAGATAGATAGATAGATAGATAGATAGGGATAGAATGTAAGAGAGATGAAGGGAAAGAGAGAAAAAAGACACCGACATAAACACACACTCGCATACATATCTATCTATCTATCTATATAGTGTGCCATATATATATATATATATATATATATATATATATATATATATATATATATATATTAATATAAAGTGTTTAATATCCACTATAAAGCATATATATCTATGTAAATGCACCATAGACATTGCGTCAACTGTAGGGTTAGAGTAAGATGACTGTCAGTTTTTCGCCTAAATTAACATTAGAACTATAAACATAAACAAACACACGCATGAAATCATATATATATATATATATATATATATATATATATATATGTGTGTGTGTGTGTGTGTGTGTGTGTGTGTGTGTGTGTGTGTGTGTGTGTATAAGCATAGATATGTGCATGATTATGTGTGTCTGTTAAATTCTATCTGTGTGTGCCTATTTCTTCAGTTTATATGTTGTTTTTTTTACTTTTTAAAAATATATACCTGATTATTCAACAAACATTTTTCACATCAAGTAACAAGTGTTAAACTCCTACAAGATAGTACAATTTGAACAGTGGTTCAGCCATTTGCTTACGGTACTCTTCACTTTACAATCACCTGAAACTATTTTTCTCAACATAATTTCATTCAGAGGGCCAAATAGTAGATAACTGGTAGGATCTAGATCTGGGCAGTAACGAAGATGTGTCAGCCCCCCAATTAATGTGACTAATTTTGACATTCTTTTACTCACTCGACAAAAGTTTGGGATACCAACGAAATTGACTTTAGAAAAGACAGTTATCATTAAGAATTTTGTGAGCTGTATCGACAAAATAAAGAAATTAATCATTTCAGGTCGGGTATGTTTTCATTTTGAATAAAATCATGACCTCATCCAATTTATAAGCATTTTTTTTTTACCAAAACATGCCTCTCTGTACACCTCAAACATTCTTATATAAATTTTGTATGGTTTATATATGCCAGCAAATAAATACTTGACAATAAAATTTTGATATACATTTTTTTTGAATAGAGGAATTATGTGTTTGAAATTGAATTACCATGACCAGAAAATCCGACAAGCACTGTACGTGACATACGAAACCACAGGACAGCTTTTTTGACCATATTACCTCTCATCAGCAGAATAAACTGTGATTCCCCTCGCTTGGAGATTGAACCAGCGACTACAAAGCCGAACTTTTACCACAGTGCTACTGGTCCACATAGAACCCAAGCTATACCAAATTAAACTAGTAATGATAAATGCGTGGTCAATTAACCTGCTGTGTCTTGTAAGTAACATCCATACTCTTAAAGAGACACTGACATCTCCAGGGCTACGTCTTCCCAAGAGGATTGGATATATATATCCGCGTAATAATAACCACATGGGCAAGGAAATAAACATACATTTTTTTTTATTTTTAAATAGAGGAATTATATATTATACTAGTTGACTTTCGTGGTTGCACATTATATAAACACCCAACACACATACACACACACACACGCACACACACACACACACACGCACACACACACACACACACACACACACACACACACACACACACACACGTGATATAATTGTTATCCACTTAGGAAATAGATGAAGACCCGAGTTTAAATGCTACAGGAATATGTTTGCTCATACTATTTGGAAAAGTATTAATCCAACTATTCTCTATCTAGGTAAATAGTAGGCCAGGTAAGGAACTTAAAAAAAAAACCTACAGTCAAATTTGTTAACCTGCTGAAAAATCGACCTTGAGTCATACGTGCTTGTGAGGAGGGTTTGGTCCACACACACACACACACACACACACACACACACACACACACACATATATATATATATATATATATATATATATATATATAATAGAGGGAATAAACAATGTGAAAATTTTAGTAAAAATCATGACGGAAGAGAAAAAAGTATTAATGTCCCTTTAGATGAAGACTAGAAATTAAATTAGAAATTGGAAAAACATGTTCTAACAGTAACAGAGGAGATCATTGCATTGAAAAACTTTTTTGTTGGGATTAAATGTACTTAAAGACAAAATGATCATAGCGATAAGAGAGGGAAGAAAGAACAAATAAACAAAATGTGATAGGGAATGAACCTGCAGCAATACATAAAAATACATACAATGAGATGAAAAAGAACTAAGAAAAACTTAAGATCCCAAAGCAATAAAACAACCAAAAAATAACTCGAAATATATTAATGAAGGAAGGTAGACTCAAAATTACCAATATATGATCCAGTAATATTAGCAAAATAAGACATTTAGAAACAAAGAAAATTAAATCTATGAACAAGTGTACCAGAATAAAGAAAATAACAATACTTCAGTCTGAATTGTTTATCAAGAGTGTATTACAAGAAGATGGAGAATAACAGGAAGCAGAAATATATATTGAATATCTTGAATAGAATCTCAAGGAAATTCAAAATTAAAAGGCAATAGATTAAATTAGAAAACATGGCTTCTAGATAAAACATTACACATTGACAATGGAAAAGTTACTCAAAAACAGCTCAAATGTATATAAGTCAAAATATCACTGAATGACCGACAACAGGTTAAACTACATAGATGGTAACGCCGGCCAAACAAGAACACTCCAAGCAACTACAGAGATATAACCTGACTACCAATGACCAAACAATAACTGTTTATACACGGAAATAGAAGAAATCTATTACCCATTTGAAAGCTTAGAACATTTTAATGAATAACAAGTGCACTAAAAAAGAACTCGATGCACTAATAACTTGATGTGCATCGATCAACACACACTATGACAGTTAAAACAAAAATTAACCGTGGCATAAAGAGACAACGGTAAAATATAAAACATAATCCGGTAATGGTGGATAATAAAAAGTTATGACACTTTCATTTAAGTGTGAAGGAGTTGGCTGGCGAAATTAATTAAAGGAAAATAATTAATTTTATTAAATAACGATAATAAGTATTTTATTAAAAATAAATTCATTTTGGGTGTCCCAGTATTTTTTGAGAACCGTGTATAAAATAAATATCAAGTGATTAAGTACAAAAAAGTTTGAGATCCGATCAGGGCTTGTTGATCTATAAATCTGTCCCCAAAAAATAAACATCCGCACACCTGCAAAGAGCAGTCAAAAGAGCAATCGGATTTCAAAGCGTAAACAAAAATATATATTTTTAAAATAGCTGACAATTTGAGTTGGTGTCACCAAGTTTGGCCCAAGGCCTTGAATCACTAAATCATTGGTCAACCAACCACAGGACTGCTCCTTGTAGCCCCTCCCAATGACTGTGGCTGATTGGCCGATTGTCTAAACCATCAGGGGCAAACCAGGGGGATTGTTACGATGATAGCCATTGGTCGGCAGTCCCCATTGGCTGACCAATCAGAAACTGATTATTCGGGATTCAGGCCCATAAATAGAGGACACCCAAAGCGAAAAACTGAGTTGGTTTAGGAATTTGCCGCTTAAAGAACCAAATCCGTTGCCATTGCATTCGCCATTTTGACACTGCCTAATTGCAGTTAAAACTCCGCCAGTCAACTACTTTCACCCCCAGTTTGCGGTGTTTTACGAAAAAATTATCTAAACAACTGTGTAAATAAACGTTTGTTACTGTTTATAACAAACGCCTTATTTTCGTCATTTTTTAAAATTTGCTTGGCAACTTTTCTTCTCTCCAACACGAATTCCAACCTTCATCGACTGGACCTCATCCATCTTCTCTTTCCTCGGATCTGAAAGTAACGTGGGCGTGGAAAGAAACAGAGAAAAACCAGTCGACACATGTGGTAATCACGAGACCAGCGGCCAACTAGGTGTCGTGAAGCTATAGTACTACAAAGTTAACAATGTTCAACATCTACAGATGATTTGCTCTCAATACGAGAGTTATGGAAAAATGAATAATGGAGTTAATATCGGGAGAAAAAAAGCTTTCAAAAAGTTTGGATACAAAAGGTTATCTTCAGCAAGGACCCTTTTTTTCGCACTGCTGCACACTGTGTCCATCATATTTCTACGGATATTTTATATCAAGAAAAGGCAAATGAGGATATACTTACATAAAAGAGTAAAAAAAAATCATTTTATTACTAAGAGAATGACATATTTTGCAGATAATAAAAGCTAACTGGAAGTCAGAATTCAACCATATAAATTCTTCAATTAATTCATAGTGACAGGATCTGAATTTGAGAAATGTGCAATGATTGTAATGAATAAAGAAAACTAAACCAAAAGGAGAAAAATAAGATTATCTAACCAGTAAAACATCAAAACACTAAAAAAAAAAAAAAAAAAAAAAAAAAAATTACAAATTCCAGGAACATTAGAAGTAGACTCCATTTACATAGAAATGAAAGAATTAAGCCAGAAAAGAGTACCTTCGAAGGACAAAGGAATTACTCGAAGTCAAAGCCTGTCGCTGGAACTTAACTGAATGAAGAAAAATTCTTTTTAAACGAGACAAAAAAGAGCTGAAAATATGGAGGAAAAAACTGGTGACGATGCAGAAGACCAAATAACAGAGTGATGGTTGAGAAATAAAAAGGAAGAACTTGACTTATCAGAATTAAGGAATATGTAGATGCGACAATTTAGGTAGTTGAAAATTATACACAAAGAGGAAAGGAGGAAATAGTTACAGTAGCCGAAACAGCAATAAAATATCACAATGAAAAAACACTAAAACAAGCCTTACAAAATCTGGAATAAAAATAGTCTATCCAATTTTGTAAAAAAATTTAAATATTGGATACTAGCTGACTTATCTATCTATCTATCTATCTATCGATAGATAGATAGATAGATAGATAGATTACCTAAAGAGCCAGAAACCGAAGTTTTTTTCTGCATATATATATATATATATATATATAGAGAGAGAGAGAGAGAGAGAGAAAGAAAGAGAGAGAGAGAGAGATAGATAGAGGAAACCTACAGAAAGTTGCGATTGATCACAGCCCAAGGTAACTCTATAAGAAATAATTTTGAAAAGTTAGAATATATAAACTTCAGTAGAGTAACAACAGTATGGAGAGAGAGAGAGAGAGAGAGAGAGAGAGAGAGAGAGAGAGAGAGAGAGGGGGGGGAGGAAACCAGACGTAAATCCAATAAACTAGCACAAAAGGAGAATAAGAGTAAAGAAGACTGTATAGCACATGTGATCCGCTGTAAAATGCACAAGACAAGCGGTTTATATATCGACTCGAATCGTTCCGGGAAAATGAGACAGAAAATCCAATGGGATTTGAAATAAAACGGATAACACCAGTAGGGCTATAGATCAAGTTTAAAGAAAATTCATTGAATTCCTTTGTCATCCCATAGCATCAAAGAGTAAAATCATTGAAACGCCTAAACCTGGATTTATATGTTTATCTTACCAAAACCTGAAAAAATATGTGGAACTTGAACGTGCTCACGAGTAATCCACCCGTTGCAGAGCATGGAATTTTCTTTTATCAATTTATTCTGGCACTGAGTTTAATTCTTAACATTTCACTTCCATTTGAAACTAATATTCTATTTGAAGCAAACATTCTACTTGAAGCATAGGTACATAGTTAACTATCAAGATATAAATGTACTCATCTTCTACTGAAAAAGGGTACGCTTTTATTTTAACTATAGTTCCAAAATAAATGCTTAATGTTTCAAGATAATCAAGAGAAAACTATTTTTTGACATGTTTACAACCATCTTTACAATATGACAAATCCTCAAAATTCTAGTTTTTTTTGGTATATTTCAAGATTCTAGGTTCTTTCGAGCTACAGAAGTTAAGAAAATGCTAATCTACTCTGTAGTAGAGGAATCCTTCTGGATTCAAGACAATTACAGAAAAAAAAAACACATTTTTTTTAATTGGAAACCGGGTTTATATCTTATATTAAATAGTGTAACGCTTACTTTAGCGTTCAAAAATGGGTCTTACGACACACGTCACTGACACATTCATATATGTATTTTATATTGAAAAGTTTTTAAGTCATGCAATAAAAGAGATATCACGTAATAAAATTGTTAGTATTTTAAATACACCCTATAATAAAAGAGCATATCGGATTTATATATGTCTGGATTTTTTTAAAAAGTGCGATAAAAAATTGAAATGAATTTTAAAGAAAATTGATGTTTTTGCATTTTTAGGTGATTTCATTTGAAACAAACAGACCATATAACAAACTACGTATAATATTTTGTCTTTTCTAAGCACATATTCATTTTTTTCCAAAATCATAAAATGATATAGTAACATAAAAATGAACTTGAAGTGTGCGAAAGAACGCAATTACATATGTCTTTAGATATATACACATGATGGTAAGTTTGTAATTTAATTTGATATCAGATAATAAAATTTGAGGAAATGAACAGATGGCCTAGTGAACTTATTTTAGTTTCCTCTTTTGACGATCTATGATTATATAAACTATCAAATGCGTGTTTAAAGTTTCTGTTATTGATAATAAACACATTACGTTTAAATCTAATCTGTCATACTCCCTTCCTTATCAGTAAAATAGATTTGAAGTACATGATACCTAATTTGCCTTAGATATCTTATTTCAAAATTCCTCTTTACAAAAATAAATGTTGCTGAGATTAATGTCCAATGTATGATATGAGAAACATCTGGAGCCACGTTTAACAAAGCGAGGAATTATTTTTTATCATTTCACCTTTTCTCTTTAGAAAAATGATTGATAACAGATTCGTCTTACAAGATATCACTTCAGCATTTGATTCTTACTGTGCACAATTCTAATATGGATCTTAATGCTTATTTAGGTTTTGAGTTAGCAAATGTATTTGTTATCATCCGATTCTCTTCACATTTGTTCTGCTTAAATGTCCCTTTTCTCCAAAACGAATTTGATAATTCCAGCCGATGGCAAAGGTGTATACTTTGTTGAATCGGAGTGATGTGATAGCAAATGTTTCCTAAGAGTTAGTGATTTATTTGTGATATTTTTTGTTTGATGATCAAATTTCAGTAAAATGACAACCTCTTATAGACTCATGAATATAAAAGAGGCTTATTATTCTTTCTTGCCGATAACGATTGGTTTACAATGAAGGATATTGATAAATGTATTTCCGATGATGATATTGACTCATTAGAACGATTTGAAATTACATCCTTTCCGTATTTACAATATATTCAGCACGTTTAGTGATTTAACTAGATTTAACTAGAGAATACGTCCAAAATCATATAGTCACCAATAAAACTATTTTTATATCATCATCATCATCATCATCATCATACCAGTATGTAAGATATCGTATAATCATATCTATTTGTTCATACATTCCTCCCATTAAGTTTAAATCAAAGTACAATAAAACTGATTAAATGTTGTGGTTTATTTAGTAGAGGAAACGGTTTTAATTTCTTACTTTGGATTAGCATTAATCTTATTAACAATAAATTTAACTTAGGTGTATATTTTAGCATTATCGGGTAACTTCAAAAATGTACCATCAAAGAAATGTTTCATGTTTCTTGAAAATAACTGGAGTAGCCGTTTTTTACAAGCTCTGAGGAAATGAGGTTTTTTTTTAAATTTTTTTAAAGCTTTTTGTAAATTCTTACTTTATTCATAATATTTTGTAAAAATTAGATTATAGTACGTCGGCGTAAGATATAAATTACACGGCGCTAAGTGAAAATTACCTCGTCTGGTTATAAGGATCTTTTTCTATTGACCTATATCCACACAGTGTGGTGTGATCTTGATAGATGTTTCCGTCATTTCAGTTAGATAATGAAGTAACCTGCTCTAAATTATTCTCACTAGAAGTTGTTATTTTTCAATTCAATTTTACTATCTCCATTGAATAAAGATTCTGATATGGTTAGTCATTTTGTTTGTCACATGATTACTTGTGTTCCATATTGTTGTAGAATTATTACTTCTATCAACTTTCAGAATATCTTTTTACGTAAATTTGGAGCAGCAGTAGTTGGTTTCGTCAAATATATGTGGAAGCTATACATTAAAGTCATTGATATATACAAAGTAATACAAATAATTTTCAGCGATTGATTAAGATATTTTGGTTATTTTGACAAATTTCAGAGTCTAGTCGTGTTCACTTTATTATCTTGATTAAATCATCGTCAACATAATCAGGTTACCTGGCCGTAGAGCATCTGTTGACAGTTTCTCCATTGCGAATTCTCACAAACCTCTTTTGACATTTTTACTTTTCTTCATTTTCCCCATTTACTGCGCAAGTTTGTTTTTGTATTAAAGTCAAACTTTCACCTGTCTTATATCAAAAGTAAGAAAATATTACTCAATGTTACATTGTTTTTTCAAATTTAATGATGACATCCACATATTTAATTATTGCCCAGTCAGCTGACTGTTTCTCTGCAGAGGGGTAAGACTCACACATCAAGTGACCTAGATATGACACTAAACAATCTGATGGTGAGTTTCCATTAATGTTGGAGCTTTGGGGCATGCGGAGTACCCTTTCAGTGCCATCGCTCCCAGGTCCAATCTGGTCCCGGAATGGTAGGACCTAATGAGGTACTTTCTATGGGTCAAATAGAACTAAACTGTATACTTATGTTAAACCGAATTGTTAGAAATAGAACTGTTTAAATGTATGGAACGGATTTGACATTAAAAAACCAACAATGGTTAGTGACATAAAACCAAACCAAATCAAACATATTTCATTAGTATTTCTGTCTTTTGTAGAACTAATGCTCATGTGAACTTCAAATTTAATTTCTCTCAAGTGTTTTATAGGCCAATACATAAAACAAATACACACCGCTCTATGCATTTACAGATAAGGTAGAAAAGAGGCTGGCTTAGTGTGATAGTTATCTCCGGAGAAAATAGAATTGTAAAGCAAGTTCAAATCATGGACGAGATTTTTTGAGATTTACTGGATGCAAACGTCATTAGGAAATGCATAAATACCTCAATTCTTCTCAGGTATCGGTAAATAAAAGAGACACGACTCGATTATTTATCCTAGAAGACGCAACAAGTGTGGGAGAAGGAAAACCCGGAATACCAACCAGCTTCTGTAGCCTTAAAAATGACACTGCCCGTGAAGGAGGGGTAATGAAAATGCAGTTAAAGGAAGACCTATAAAACTAAAACGTTTTGTAGATGAGGTAGTTTTTGGTGGTTAACGACATAGAAATCTGAACTGACTGACTTATTTTAATTTTCTGTTGAATCAATCTGTATTCCTTTTGAACTAATTCTCATGTGAACGGTATGTCTTCAATTCTATTTCGAACTATAGGTGTAAGCATCGGAATAATAATAATCGGTTTTAGTGATGAGCTAGACAACCAGTCAATAAGGAGAGGTCTGAATTTAAATCCAGGAGAAAGCATCTGGAATAGACTCCTCTATCTCTCTTAAGAACCGTTTTCTGATGAAAAAAAAGCTTAGGAGCAATGAAATCGCCAACATCCTGAAAAAATGTGACTTGGTGTTTTATTTAATTTTTTTTTTTTTCTGATATTTGATGAACAGAATTATTTTTAAGCAAAAACTTCTACGTGAAGAAATAGAAATCTGATGTGTATATAATATACAAACGTGTTCCTGTGTGTTGGAAAAATAACTTCAAAATCACATATACATTAGCTTAAGATTATTAAATTTTACTTACATGGAAGTAATGTTTCTTTCATAAGAATGTATCTTTTGCGAAAAAGGAAAAAATGTTTGGATAGATACGTATTTATATAAGTTAAAATCTTTTCATTATACAACAATTCTTTCTGTATAGACAAATACATAAACGAAAATGCATTCGCGTTTTATTTGTTTGTGGATACTATTTTTTTGCAACTTAAAAATTAAATATTTTTTTATAACTAAAGGTTGACAAAGCTTTTCAAAGATATTGGCCAAAGAATAATAGAAATATACACAATCATTGGTCAAAATAAATGGAATAAGAAAACACATTTCATTTAAATTTATCAAAACCTCTTTTTTTCAAATACTGAGTTTAAAAAATATACTTGGGAAACAATGATATTATTAACAAAACGTTGTATATTTTAGGAGCATTTTGTATAAAATTATTTCAGCATTAAATGTAAAAAGTTGGTAAACTTTATGAATAAAATTGACTTTGCATTCTTTGGCCAAAACGTTTAAGTGAGGATCTTTCACTTCAAATTTAATTTCTCTCAATTAAAGCCTCTGGGAAAAAGAAGCTGGCGCATAAATCGATAAACATCTTCTCTTACTGGCTCCTGACCTTTCACTGCTTTGAAACCATTGACGAGTATTCTTTAAAACCACTAGAAAGAAATAGAATTTAAGACATTGCACTCACTAGCGCACGCACAAGTGCATGCATATGCGCACGCTCATGTATACACACAGACACACACACACAAACACACGCATAATATATATGTATATATATATATATATATATATATATATATATATATATATATATATATACGCGCACAGAAAAAAAATTATAAAAGGATTCTATTTCATTCTTTTTTTTTTCAAAATAATTTTGTCCCGTTCAATTTCTCCCTGAAATACCGATCGTCGAAATATCTAATTCCATATGCTACTTACCCACTAAGCTTTAAAATATTCCCTGTGGCAAACAATTATGATTTCACAGCAGATGGATTCTTTTAAAAATTATTCTATTGTCTGTAAGCTTCAAGTAAAGTTGAAGTTTTAAACTTGATTTTTTAGGAAATGCAATATAAGAACGACTTGAAACTTTTTTCATTGTCCTAGATTTTGCAAATATTCTTCCTTCAGGTCAAATATTTCGAGAAATTAAATACCTTTGTTTAAAATATCTCACATGGAAAAGGGACATTTCTATATTTTTATATATAAAAACAGAATATAACAAATACACTCAGAGACATGTGAATTAGTTCCTGGTTATGCAAATTTGTTCTCATAAAAATTTTTCTTCTGGATGAAATATTTTGAACAAATTGAGTTAAATGAAAATATTTTAATATATAAATAAAATATTGAATATTTTCTTTGAGAAATTCGTATTAGGTAAATGATATTGAAATTTTGGGGCAGTTAATAATATTTAAAAACAACATAGCTAATTGGCTGAAAGTGTTTTTAAATCAATATACACATTCTGAATCCTAAAACAATATGGTGATTCCAAGTTCGTGTTGATAACCATTCTAGAAATTTATGGTTTTGCATTTTGTATGACGTATATCAGTGATAGACCCACAAAAGTTATTCTTTCTTCTCTTTCACATCAAACTGGCGTTCATAAAAAATTGTAAAAGTAATGACCGACCATGTCTGGGAATATGATGACCTAAGTGCATGATTTGTAGCAAAGTGACACGAATTGATTTCAAGGAATTTTATTGGACCAGTAATTCGAGAATGTATGCCTGATAGCAAGTCCTGAAGGCAACTGCATCCATTTCAGCTGATCTTGTTGTTGAGAAGAATCTTGTGTTTCATAGAACTGAAAATTGCACTGATTTAATTAACATCACGTAAAAAGCATATGAAAGTAAGGAAAATTTATTTACAAAAACTTATGTTGTTTTCTTTTCTCTGTTACGTGTCAAGCGTTGAGATTCTGTTGGGACATGTCTGAATTAGCATTAGGGTAACAATAGCCGTTCAACTCAAACAGAATATGAGATTTCAGTTAGTTCATACAATAGAACAGCAACTCAAAACAAAAGCACAACGAGCACAAGAACCTATAATATTTCTGAAAATGAATAAAGTAATTTATTCAGTAATTCAGCAATTTTTAACATCATAAAAATTATTTTCAAACATAAATTGTGCATTTATAAATATTTCGTTTACCTTGAATATTACCATATTATATACATTTCGACAATGCAGTAATATATATTTTTTCAACATAAATATTATAAACGAATTCATAAATCCAATGTAATAATATTGATATCTCTAAACGCTGACACGTTAGGACAGTTGTGAGTACATCATCAGGATAAGAGTATTCGATGACGTCATTGTCATTTGGCGAAACGGTCAGTTTTTCCGCTAGCAAATTCTTATCAGCCTAATGCACAGCCCTTTATATAAATAGATGAAAGTTTTTCCCCCTCTAAATTCAGTCAAGTACAAGGCTACAGCTTTTGGGAAAACAATGACGTCTTTAACATTTGTACGATTCGGTTTATCTGTGGTTTTTTCTTGGTTTCTTTTTTCCCCAGTGTTATAGAAAAAATATTTTAAAATTGTATCCTTTCACCACATATTTTTCCAATGGAGAATGGGACTTTTTTCTCGTCAAGCATAATTTTCTTTGCCTTATAAAAATGATAGAAATACTTATATCTTAGATGCATGAGGATCTTGCTCGTTTCCATAGACCTCTAGTTCATACTTGTACATCAATCTCCCCAAATAAACAGTTTTACAATACAATTTGACCAGGGTCTATGATATTCGCATTTTGCTGAAAAATATTATTTATCTTTTAACTGCATGTTAACATTGTTTCCTAATAATCTAAGATAATTCATAAGAAAACGCATTCACTGAAAATTAACTGTTTGTCTGGATATATATATATATTTTTTTTTTAAACATTTTTTTTTTTGCTTTTGTTGTGCATTGAGATATCTGTCACTATCGATTATATCAGTTTAAATAATTTAACCTCTCAAGGATTCTTTGGCCAATTTCTGTGTAGGTCAATTGGCTCACGCGGTTGTTCTCAATTATCAGGAAATAAATAAGCTATGTGAATTTCAATCACAACGTTGGCGTTTAGCCCTATCCGAAAAAATCGCTGTAATATACAATTCACTTGCATAATCTTCAACGTAAGGTAGCCCAATGATTATGAGATGTCAATGATGTTATGGTTTGGTTTGGTTTGGTGGGTTTTATGGCATATCAACCCTCGTAGTTTATTTAACGCGAAATCCATGTTTATGTAAATAATCGGTTCCATCTAAAACAATTCAGTTTAGCACAAGTACACAGTTTAATTGTCAAAAACATTTCCATTTCAATCTATTCAAGCAGTTATATATAACAATTCAGTTAAGTGTAAATACAGTTTTAATGTCAAAAAACAGTTCTATTTGAAATAATTCAGTTAAGCATAAGCACACAGTTTAAATGTAAGTACGGTTTAATAGTCAAAAACATTTCTATTTCAAGCTATTCAGCTTACTCAAACTATTCAGTTTAGCATAAGTATGCTGTTAGTTCTATTTAACCCATAGATAGGGCCCTATAAGGTGCTACCACTCCGCGCCAGTGTGAACCTGGGAGCGATGGCAATGAAGGGGTACTCCGCATTCCCCAAAGCTTCAGCATTGCTGGAACCTCACCCTCAGATTGTTTAGTCTCATATCTAGGACACTCGTTAGGGGGGTGATCTTACCCGTCTGCAGAGGTGCAGTCAGTATATTCTACAGCCCCAGCTGACTGGGCAACAATAATGTTATATGCTTTGCATAATTTACATTCAAAGATTGAAATAAAGGTATCTGACCAAATATTATGAAAAATCCTCTTTATCGTTATCAATGGATCAAATTTCTAATTTTAAGTTTTAAGCGGATTAATATGTAAAATACAGCATAAAACATGATTTATGCGTGAGCACAAGCACACCTTTAACTATTCAGACAGGCTGGCGAAGACTTAGCTCATTCAGAATAAGATAGATAGATAGATAGATAGATAGATAGATAGCCGTCCATAATAAATAAAAAAAATACATGTTTTATTTGTAAATGAAGACTTAAAGACAGTTATAGAATGACTCTGTTTTTTCCCATTTGTATCTTACATATCTCACCTTATCCTAGGTTGCGATTACCTATTTCTATCTTTTGCCATAATCACTATTTTTATGTCAGGTTACTGCATTTGAATTGAAGCAACAACATCTCATAATGTTTATTTGTCGTTATCATTTCTTTCAAGCGGAACACTGCAAACCCCATAAACAGCTGTACAAAATAAACAGCTGCAAAACTAACAAACACAATTTAAAAAAAAAAACATTGATGAAACAACATTTTTAAAAACGAGAGAACGCTTCTAACAATAATAAGGATCTTTTATTTTTTTCTTAAGAAATCTTTTAATAGTAACAATGACAAAACGAAACAATAATCAGCATTAGATGAAAAGATATATCACAAATACTCAGATAATTTGTTAGTTCTGAAAGAATACAGTGTTTGATGAAGCAGCATTATTCAAAGTCATAATCTAAATCGGGATTAAAGAAAAATAGGTTACTTTTTTACAGTAACATGAGCATTTATGATTAGAGGAAATCCTGTAAACATATAATTAGACATCAAAATTTTGAAGATGCTTTGCTGTGTGTCAGGATACCTTTAAGTAACATTTTTGAATAGATTTGCTTCCATTTAATATGAAAATATACTAAAAAAATTGGGCCAGGAAACATTCGCAAGTACAGTAATGCTGTGTAAGATCAAATGAATTTCACCCGATTACAAGTTCCTGAACTGATGAAATTTCATCAATTGTCGCTATATATTGCTATTGAATCAAGTGTGTATGTCATACGTTTATGTTATGTGCTTATTCTCATTCATAGGAATACTGACCACAGCATAGGGTGTATAGATATTTCACAGACGGTTGATGATGTTTTATTTATAAATACTCGCTTTATAATTGTGCTATTTCAATAAACATATATATATATATATATATATATATATATATATATATATATATATATATATATATAGAGAGAGAGAGAGAGAGAGAGAGAGAGAGAGCAAATCAGCGTAAATCGGAGAAGTGCCTAGTGAATATTATAATCATCTTCGGTTAACTAACTTATGGAAGTCAAACCTGACTGATGAAATAAAACACGGCTTCTTCTAAGCAGCGGTTGTGTCGATATTGCTGTATGGATGCACTACTTGGACGCTAACAAAAACGACTGGAGAAAAAGCTAGACGGCAACTACACGAGAATGCTGTGAGCAATATTGACCAAATGCTGGAGGCAACACCCCACAAGGCACCAACTATATGGCCACTTACCTCCCATCATGAAAGCTATCAAAGTTAGACGAACCAGACACGCAGGACACTGCCGGAGAAGCATGGAAGAGCTCATAAGTGATGTACTCGAATGGACCCCAACATATGGCCGAGGAAAAGCAGAACAACTAGCTTGAACATACATACAGCAGCTACGTGAGGATACGGGATGTGGCCCTGAAGACCAGCCAGAGGCGATGAACGATAGAGAGGACTGGCGAGAGAGGGTCAGGAATATCCGTGCTGGCGGCATGACATGATGATGATGATGATGATATCAAACAAAATCTTCCCATTTTTATTTTAACATATCCATCTTCAGGATTATTCCCATTATCATTTTCATAATGATCTGTTTTCTTAGTTTACTATATGAGCCAGCCACTTTTCAAGATAAATAATATTTTGGAGTGAAGGGTATAACCTACCATGATGTCTTATGATGATTTAAAACTAGTATTCAGTTGAAACTAATCTTCCTCCTAAAGAAGGTGCAATTTACTGTAATCGTCATCTTCGTTCGAAATGGACACATGGGTCAATGTTCCACTCCAGGATAAAACTGTTAACATTTTACATGGCACAAGTACGCTATGTAAAAGAACGCAAGGGAAAAGTACGCATTCCACTATCCAACTGAATTTATGGTTACATAGTAGGAAAGACTGAGTTCTTTAACCTTGATTGCCAACCAGTCAAAGAGAACGAAAACACTAAATTCTAACCTTTAAAACGTTTCGCTCATGAGCATGAGGGTTGTAAATCCCACCAACAGAGAGATATATAAGCAAATAAATAAACAAATATATATATATATATATATATATATAGATGAGTGGATGGATGTCTATGTTATGAATCCCGCGTCTTTTGCAAAACATCTTGCAATTTGAACTTTTTCGATGAGTTAATCAAACTTATTCCATATCGAAGAGTTAAAATAAAACTGCTTTATCATCACTCCCGTTCGTTGTGGATCGATAAATCTGACAGTAGGCAGATACAATTAACGTAAATTAAAACAGGAAATATTGACAAAATTTTATTCAATCAATCATTTATAAGACGAAATCGACGCGATAAATAATTTTTCGAAGCCGTTATAAATGTCTGAAGATATTCTTTTCTTAGAAAATATTTGCTTAGAGTAATATGATCGTTTTCTTATCTAAGCCCAAGCTGCGGATAACAGCATAAATGTCACGCTATTTGAAAAGTATTTTTAAAACATTAAAGCCAATAAGACAAAAATCTTTGATAGTAGATTTAGATATCCAAATGGAAACATTTTGCAGGTAATATATGGAGAAGTTTGGATCACTATTCAAAGTATAACATTAAACTAAAATGCAATGAATTTTTGGTCATATCTCCTGTATTTACTCACGTATCATAGGTAACATTTGGGGTAGAGGATTGTACGCGAATGTAATTAAGTCATTTCATTTCTGTCGTGTCAAGTAATCAATCAAAAATAATATGAATTTAAGATATGCTCCAAAGCCCTCGTAATCATCATAGAATTATTGATTGTTCAGAATGTCTCTGTATTTTAAAATAGGACAAATGGATAAAGAAAACTCTAGGCAAATTATGGTAGGATTTTTATCTGTTTACCATCAATTTGTACAGCGTTTGTTTTTTTCAGATTTTCATTAATAAACCCTTGTTTAAACATCGTGTATTGCAAGTGAAGGTAGTTTGTATATCAGCTTTTCATAATATCATAATTATTTCTTTATATGAACATTTGAAACAGGAATTTATAATCCTAATATTAATGTGATTTCGTTTTTATTTTATTTAACTAATTTATAATCTGATATGTGTCTCTTTATACAAAAGTAAAACATATTTCAAATCATTTTGTCAAAATAAATTTAATTTTACTGATCAGTCGCAGGTTATCTATGTAATTATTTCTTCTTCTTTTTACCATGATATTCATTCAAATTTGCAAAATTGTAATTGTTAATTATCTTATACACCATGGTGGTTGTATTTATTTTTACCATGCGTTTTTATTGAATGAAAAAATTCTAAAATTAAATTATCATTCATCTAATGTAATATTTATTTCAATTTGTATTAATTTACACTAGTTCATTTCTGTCTAAATTTATTCCTTTCTTTTTGAGAGTTAGTCGATTAAATAAATGGTCAAAATTAATGATGAATCCCTACAACGAAGCTACTTCACATGAAGGAGAACAGAGAGTAGAACTAATTCTATTTGAAGGCGACATGTCATCACTAACTAATGGAAGCGAGGGACAGTGAATCAATTTTCAAATAAATAAACTTAAAAGGTTTCGCCTAGAAGATTTTGTCGATTTGCTATGGCTTCAATTTTAACTATCCAACTTAGTAAAAAGAAACAAATATATATTCTAAATAGTTTTTAAAAATGCGACATTGTATTCCAGGCATTAAAAACGTATTTATTTGTCTAAGACGATTGTTCAGTTTAAATTCTTCTCGTAAAAATGTTATCATTAAATAATTTTTGAACTCCTAAAATGTTTTAAACATAATATATATATATATATATATATATATATATATATATATATATGTAAAAGTACGCTAGGGAAAAGTACGCATTCCACTATCCAACTGAATTTATGGTTACATAGTAGGAAAGACTGAGTTCTTTAACCTTGGATGGCCAACCAGTCAAAGAGAACGAAAACACTAAAGCCAGAGAGAGAAAGAGAGACAGAGATAGAAATTGCTTTCGGTCAAATGATAGAAAGGTAAGAATTTGAAAATTAATAGGCCCTTAATGCTATCATACTCGGGATATTGATTTTTATATTTTAATTTTCTTGTGTTCTACCTGTGTTTCATATTTAACGACTTCCTCAGAAATTGAATGGTTAAGTTAAATATGGGCTGTTGTTTTTTTTTTATAGATAAAATTGCTTTGATTGGATATGATCCTTCTTAATTCTTGGATTTGAGTCCGTAAATGTTACATTAGAGTTAGTTGTCCGTGAAGAACACTGGCTTGAGCAGATCTTTGTATATATAAGTAAATGTTCTTTGTATTTATACAAAACCTCTGGTTCTCTCTTTCTCTATTTCTCTCAGTATATATATATATATATATATATATATATATATATATATATATATATATATATATATATATACGTATTATGTGTGTTTGTTTTTGAGAGCCGGCACACATATGCGTACAACCATGTACACACACTCACCAATACATGTATATTTTCAGAAGTGTAGTGTTATTTCAGTCCTTTTTCGTTTTTATTTCTCTCTCTCTGTTTTACTCGTACTATATAGAAACGTATATACGAATGAATAGCCTTATACAAATACACATAATTATTTTATCAAAGTTGCTGGTGGTGTTTAATACATGTAAGAATATATTTGGCCCCAAACTTAGATTTAAATACACACGCAAACGTGTACACTCAATGATAACCTGAAATACATCAGCATAAGTATATGAAATAAGAAAAGCCTAAATTCCAAATCGTTTACCTCTGCATTCATCTGAATATATATATATATATATATATATATAGGTGTGCGTGTGTGTGCATAGGAAATTGACGACTGTAGTCGAGGGTGACCCATAGACTCCCTTCTTAATAGCTACATTACCGAGGTGTTGGGCAGTTCATTACTCCTTTACCTGGATAGCTCATTTTACTCTTGATACGTACCTTACAATGCTGAGCGTTAAAGGAGGTATCAAGTACCACTTTTTGAGTGTTTTTTATTACTCGAACTATGATGGAGCCCCTGTCCCCCGAGCCATTAGTGAACACTCTACTCACGAGAGCAATGGCTCAATATATATATATATATATATATATATATATATATATATATATATATATATACATGTGTGTGTGTGTGTGTGTGTGTGTGCCAAGATGTAGTCGGGCAGCAGTCTATAACTTAAGCATGTTTGATTGAATAATAAATACACATTTTGTCTACACCATTTTATTAAGATCCTTTAAATTTTCCTGTTAAGTGTCATAGTTTCAAGTTAAAACTGGTGAATTAATTTACCAAAATTATTCCGTGCACTTTCGGATCTTTCATAGGCTATCGGGGGTGGCTTGCATGTGTAAAGAGTGTTTTTAAAGAGTTTTGAAGAGAGAACATTAGGTTTATATATATATATATATATATATAGTTAAATTATTGGTACATGAAGACTTGTATAGCAAAATGCTTAAAGAAATATCTAGTTGCAGTAAGATATAAATGAGAGGAGAAAAGGGAAACAAATAGGTAATATTTTATTATAGATGATACTAGAGCTCTTTAATCCGGTGATTTGTCAATTGATACAAACGGGGGACTTTTAAAAGTCAAAAATGTAAACGACAATGAGTAAAAAAGGGGTGATATGAAATATATTGGTTATAATGTGGTTATAATGTGGTTAAGGTTCAAACTATCTTTACTACCCGATTAGCATTTCGCTCAATCCATAAATATATACTCCCTCTCTTTCAGTAGAGTTATTTTATTTATAAATTTCAATGTTGTTGTGATGCAACGGAAATAGGACGTACTTCCCAAAGTCTTGAGGTAAATTTGAGACAACATGTTCCACGGACAATTCGTGATCGTACAACATACGGATATTCGCAAATGTTTGATTCCGCCATCTACAAACATTTGAATGCTAACCTGTGCGGTTAGTTAGAATGATGTGTGCTTTGCTGTCTTACATAGGGTGGTTTTATTGTTTTTTTGTTATTTGCCTCTTCCTTTCTCGAGCCACCATTTTTTATATCACACCCTTTTTACTTATTTGTCGTTTACATTCTTGACTTTTAAACGTCCCCCGGTTGTATCACTTGACAAATCACCGGATAGAATAGCTCAAGATTCATCTACAATAACATATTTCCTTTCGAATCTTTTCCTTTTCTCTTCACATTTACATATCCCAGTAACTCTCTCTGTCTCTCTCGCTCGCTCTTTATATATATATATATATATATATATATATATAGTAATAGAGTACTGTGCTTTTCGCTGAGTGCCAAATCATTTTCCTTTGTATTTTATTCTACAATCAGATTTTATTGCCTGCAGCCAGTTAATCTAATTAAATGAGATAAATAATTAAAATAATACACATTTGGATATCTCTTCTTTCTTATTTCGTATTCAGTTTTGAGGAAGAATTGAATTCTGTACCCTTCGATACTCGGTTTACGATCTATATAAGATCAGCTGACCTGGCATGACACTAAATTGTCTCTGACTCAATCTCTAACAAGGATGAATGTATTATAGATTAACCCTGCCTAACTTTGTGCTCACAAGTGAACTGTCTACGTAGCGCTACGCAGGTGTAGTTGCTATTCCGTCTACCAGGTAAAAACTAGAATCGTAATTTTAATGGTACAGAAACCGGAAAAAAACTGTGGAAACTGGAGATCAGAAGGAGAATTTAGACCTTCCAGATCAAAACACGGCTGAGATCACCTTGAATACTTAGAAGTGTCCTGGGGAGCAAAGAAGACCTTATTTGGTTAAAAGTTCAGGGGAATTTTCGAGTCATTAATACATTTAAGTAAAAAGAATTCCGAAGAGACGTGACGTATTTTTATGAACAAAAATAAATTATTTTTCATCGGATGGAGTTTATCATTCCAAGGGAATAAAAAAAAGAGCTGAAAAGCTGTGGAACATCAAGATTACATGAACGTCATAGCAAAATGTGTGGGAAAAATGTCTCCTATGTTCAATATGAAAATGAAGTTATTTAACGTACTTCTAAAAGCCGCTATATCAAACATGAGATGTATTCTTGTGATTACACTCATCAGCAAGAGATTCTGGTGTAGACATTACATAATAAAAACCCTTTTTCTTCCTGGCGAACTTAAGACCCGAGGAAAAGAATCAGCAGAAAGAAAAAGTTCGTCGTCTCCTGATTAAAATTTCCCTCGTCTTTTCTTCTGTTTCCTGCTAAAGCCGAATTCGTTTTGTCATGTTAGCGAGAAGACCGACATTGCTGAAAAACTCATTACAATCTTAAATAGCGAAGGGGCCCCCGAGCGCTGGGAGCCGTGCCAGGGCAACCGACCCTTCATTTGACACAGACGCCATCTTTCCTTCTCCTTTCTTGTAGACTTAATTGATATTCGTAATGAAATACAGAGAGGAAAAAAGAAAAAGACAAAAATGAAGAGAGAGAGAGGGAGGGTGGGAGGTAGAGAGAGAGAGAGAGTAGGGTGAAAAATAGAAGAAAAACAACTGTCATTGATTTCGTATTATTTCGCCAACCAATAATAAGGCTTTTTTCAGCAAATATTTCAATGAAGGAAATACCTAATTACGAATCAATCAAAATTTAAATTAGAAAAAAAAATTAATTGCATTTAGATGTATTCGAATATATCTAATAATAAGGTATATTACACGTCATATTGTTTTATATTGAGGTTAATTGTTCGCTTAATTGACACAGTCATCAAATATATCATTAAACATGTATAAATAGGTAGAGTAATAAAATCCTGTTGAAGTAGCGAAAGCCGTGGATGATAGAGAACATTCAACAGATAATTATTCCTTATTGGTTTGCATTATACATTGTTAATTACAAAGCTTAAATTAATTACAAAAAAGTTTAGAATATGTGTATCCCCGGTAGCTGCTGAATGTACGTTCGTGCAGGTCGTCCTGCTTTTGCGCGGCCATGTGTGGGGATCTATAAGAGTACATCTCTTATGAGTTCATCTCTGCTTACGGGATGTTGTCCTGAAGACCAACCTAGGGCGATGAACGATAGGGAGGAGTGACGAGAGAGGGTCAGGGATATCCGTGCTACCAGCGCGATATGATGATGATGGTGATGTATCCCCGGTAATAATTGAACTCATTCAGATGATTTCTATACCTACCGAAGCAAGCAACCATTACGTTACCACAACCTAAAATGCCATTTGTAGTATATATATACATATATATACATATATATATATATATATATTTATATGTACATGTGTGTGTGTGTGTATGTGTGTGTGTAAGATTTACTTTAAGTATTTGCGGGATTCATTATTCCTCCGTCACTAATTTTTATCACCCTCTCCTTCTAACACACACACACACACACACACACACACACACACACACACACACACACACACACATATATATATATATATATATATATATATATATATATATATATATATATATATATATATATTATAATTCCCAAGCTGACGTGGTACGCTTTTTGGCCGTGCGGTCTGATACTAAGTCTAACGCAAAGTTGGGTGGGTTTCGATCCCAGCTTCTAGCGTCCTACGTGTCTAGCCACACTGAAGAGTTGTGATACAACGAAACAGTCTGTCTGTGGATGACAATATATATATATATAAAGTGGATGTGAAAGGGAGTGACATCAGCATAGCTAACTTTATACTTTTCTATTCTCATTGGTTTATAAATGTACATTATTAAATATGAATGGAAATCTGATTGTAATTCATTGTGGATTTGTAACCGAATGCAATTTTTTCAATAGTTTTTTTAAATCTTAAATAGAAACTTATCTGTTTTACTATTCTGCTTCAGTACGTGTCGTGTTTTCTTTGAACGCTGCGTCAATCTATTTAATATAAATAATCCTCGCTTCATTGTTAATTAACAAAAGCCAAAGAAGACCTATATTAAGTAAATCTGCAAGAGATTTGTACATTTCAACACGTTAAATTTGAAGTAACAGCATTGCGTCATTTTACTGCTCTATTTCAATGCCATCTTAGATCACTCCTTATATCTTTAGGGAACAGTATTATTTACCAGTACATATCTTCTCATTATTTAACAATAGGTCGGCAGTATTGCTGTGCTTGAGGTAACTATCAAATTAGCTTTGGCACATTCCTCAACGTAATATTATATTCCATCGCTTGTAGTGGTCCTATTCACTGGCCTTTAAATTTTCCCTCAAAGAAGCCAAGAATCACGGAATAACAACAATAACAACAACAACAATAATAATAATAATAATAATAATAATAATAATAATAATAGTAATAATAATATTAATAATAATTGGTGCCCTCGGAATTATGCTTAGTCTTGTTAAAGGGACTGGAATATTTAGAAATCAGAGGACGAGTGGAGACCATCCAGACTGCAGTATTCTTAAGATCAGCCAGAATACTAAGAAGAGTCCTGGAAACTTGAAGAGACTTTCTATCACTCGAGGTGCCCGTGGTGTAATGGTTATCGTCGTAGGAAATGGACACGGCGACACGAGTTCAAATCCTGGACGAGACTGATTGCATTTCACATAGCACTAATACCCTTGGGAAAGGTACGAATCCAATAATCCTCCCTCCAGCTATGGGTAAATAGTAGGGCAGACTAGGTTCTTCAGCCTTAGTGAGGCAATTAGTCTAGGAGAAGGAAAACTCTGAATTCAAACCTGTTAAACTCCGCTTAAAACTTGACCTTGTGTCATATCCTGCCCTAGCAGAGGGGTTGGTAAATATGGCTATCACTCAGACTCTGTTGAAAGACCATCAGCTACTTCTGGTTTGAAAAATTTATATGATTATAATCAGAACATTGTTGAGATCAACCAGATAACTGAATAGAGTTGTAGGCACTTGAAACAGCCCAAAACAGTTTTACCAAAATGAACCGCCAACATCGGAAAATAGAAACACCACACAACCAAATAACGCACAAGCAAATAACACAGAACTAACACTAACACAAGAATAAATGCAAATCTAGAAAATTTAAAGAGAATTATGAACAGTGAAAAGGCTACCTTACCATCATTAAGAAACAGAATGGAGAACAGTTAAGACAAAAACGAATAAAATAAATCAAGTACTACCTTATATATCAACGATTAATATAACCAAATGAAATGAACTTATCTATGCAGGAGCGAAATTAGTTTGTGAGAAAATTGGGATCCCCTCAAAAAGCACAAAGAAAAATCAAAACCAGGATGGAAAATTCGACTGGAAATGCAGGTAAAAAATCTACGAAAACAGACCAAAATGATAAACAACGGAAAGGCCGTGGACTACGTATGAACGAAATGGAAAAGGCAATACAATGAAATAACAATACAACTAGAAGAAATTAACCACACTTACTGGAGAAAGAAAGATTAAAGAGATATCGACAATGAGTATAACAATACTGACAAAACAGAACATTACAAAACGAAAGAAAATTCTACTAGGAGGAGATGACACGAAAACATACGAAAAACCGGATGCAAAAGAAACCGAACTATTTAGGACAAAATATGGCAACCAAAAAATATAACGAAAAGGCCGAATGGATTAACAATATGACCTGAGAATAAGAAGGGCTCAAAGAAGGTCCGAAAGCGGAAAATTCACGTCGATTTACTCAAAACGACACTAAAAAGATATCAAATTGGAAAATACCAGGCTATGATGAAATACAGGGTTTCTAGTTCAAGAAATCCACCTCCATTCAAAACAGACTAGCACTAGGAATGAACAGATGCTTACAAGGAGCACATGTACCCAAATACAAGATTTAGAAATCAGAGGACGAGTGGGGACCATTCAGACTGCAGTGTTGTTAAGATCAGCGAGAATACTGGGAAGAGTCCTGGAAACTTGAAAATCAAGAACATGATAGAAAATTCGACTGGAAACGCACATGACCAAAGGAAGGACCACATTGATCTAAAAGGACTCAAACAAAGGAACCGCTCCTCCAAAAAATACAGACCCATAAACCGCTTAAGGATGATGTGGAAATTATTAGCAGCATAAACAAAGGAAGACATTTACTACTCGCTAACAAGCTGTAGATTGTTCACTGAAGAACAGAAAGGTTGCCGCAAAGTATCCAGAAGCACAGCAGTGTTACTTTACAGAGATCATCACATCGTAAATGAGAGCAAGACTAAACGGAAAAATCAAACTATGCCTTTGATTGAACACAAAAATGACTAGGATAGGGTTCCCCAAAGATGGATTATAAGTTGCAACAAAATGTACAAAATATCAGATGAAGTCATAAACTTTATCGACAGAACCATAAAAACCTAGAGAGTGGAATTGACAGCAAACATCCGAAGAGGTATTTTTTTCAAGGAGATTCACTACCATACTTACTATTTATAATAGCCATGATGCCACTTAACCACGTAATAAGAAAATACACTGCCAGATACAAAATTAATAGATTGCATGAAAAAAAATCAATTACCTAATTTACATGGATGACATCAAACTACTTGCAACAAATGATAAAGAACTAGAAACTCTAATACACACAGTTAGAATATACAGTCAGGACATAGGATTGAATTTGACATAGAAAAATGTGTTATGCTAGGAATGAAAAGAGGCAAACGACGTCTAACAGACTGAATGGAACGACCAAATCGAGAAAAGATTAGAACGCTCGGAAAAAAGAAAACCTACAAATACTTGGGCATCTTGGAAGCTGACACCATCAAACAAGCAGAAATGAAAGAAAAAATCCAGAAAGAATACCTCAGAAGAATCAGAAAACTACTCGAGACAAAACTCAATAGTAGAAACCTCATCAAAGGAATAAATACTTGGGCTGTACCTCTCGTTAGATATTCCGGACCCTTTCTCAAGTGGACCCGAGAGGAACTTAAACAAATGGATCCCAGAGACGACGTTGACAGGCTATATGTATCTAGAAAAGAGGGAGGAACTGGACTTACCAGCATTGAAGATAGCGTTGACACATCCATACATCGACTCGAATACTATATACAAGAACACGAAGGAGGACTCATTACAGCCACCAGACATGAAACTGAGAACACGATGAACAACTTTATGGGCGCTTTAAACGACTAATAAACAATATCTCACACGACAAAACTTGGACATGTCTAAGAAAAGGAAACTGTAAGAGAGAAACAGAATCTATCCAAATAGCAGCACAGGACAACGCCAGAAAAACGGATCATATCAAAACGAGAATAGATGAGACTCAACAAAATAGCAAATGCAGGCAATGCGTCGACAGAGATGAAACCATCAATCATATAATAAGCGAATGCAGAAAATTAGCACAGCGGCAATATAAGGCGAGACACGACTGGGTCGGTAAGGTGATTCACTGGGAAATGTGTAAGAAATTTCGATTCGACCATACTAACATATTGTATATGCACAACCCAGCACCTGTCCTAGAAAATGACTCGCATAAACTCCTATGGGACTTTGATATACAAAGAGATCACCTAATGCCGGCCAGGAGACCAGACTTAATAATAATCAACAAAAAAATAGAGAAATTGCAAAATAGTCGACTTTGCTGTCCGGGCAGACCACAGGATAAAACAGAAAGAAAGTGAAAAGAAGGATAAATACCTCGACCTTGGTAGGGAACTGAAAAAACTGTGGAACATGCAGGTGAAAATTATACCAATTGTAATAGGTGGGTTTGGAACAGTAACTAAGCGATTACTAAAGGAACAAGAAGACTTGGAGGTTGGCGGACGAGTGGAGACCATCCAAACTGCCAGAAAACTAAGAAGAGTCCTGGAGACTTGAGGAGACTTGCTGTCACTCAGACTTCAGTGCAAAACCATCGGCTTTCGCTGATGTGAAAAGCTCTAATGAGTGAATAATAATAATAATAATAATAATAATAATAATAATAATAATAATAATAATAAGAAGAAGAAGAAGAAGAAGAAGAAGAAGAAGAAGAAGAAGAAGAAGAAGAAGATCACAGTAAAGCCATTGCTATTTGAAAAGCAACCTATAACAAAATATTTGTAGGATATTAAAAAACGAATCTGTGACAATTGGGAAGAATTTTCCATGTATAATACTAAATACAAACCTAATGAAATGCAGACCAAACAGAAATGATTCTAAAAAAAAGGGTGGCGTTCTAAACATAAAATGAGAGGAATACAAGTCGTGAAGAAAAAGACTAAGTAAATATTCAGAAGAGATAAAAGAAAAAAGTTACAACAGAACTCAGATGCAGCACCACTACAATTACTTTGATTCAATTGGAAATAAACCCAGTGAAGATGATGAAGTGAAGGATAAACAAAGAAAAGGAACTATTAACAAAGTTACAAAAAATATTGTGAGATCCCAGATTCTCAGTGACCATAACAGGAGGAAGAAAATTTGCCAGCATTTATTAATGTGTAGATGCAGTTATTCAAAGACTTGAAAATATATATAAACGAACGCAACTGAGATTGATAACATTAATCAGTAAAAGTAATAAAAAGTAATAAAAGAAATCAATTGAGGACAAATAGGAAAATAACAATCATATGACCTAAAGAAAAAAAGTGTCGAAAGACAATTTTAAGTGAGAAATGAATGGCATTGCATATGAGTGGACTTATACATGGCTGGTAAGGGCAAAATAGGGGTCAATTTTTATTTTGCGAAAATCAATATTACACAAGGGAATAGAGTGACATGGTATGCCACCGAGAGATGAAAAGCAAGATTAATTTCCCCTACCTTCTGTGTTTGAACTAACAAGTCCCAAGACTGACTGTTAAAAGGGAGATATGAACGAAAGTCAAATTACTCGCACTCCATGACCTGTAATCGGTTGGACAGAGAAGGGAATGTAGGTCATTGTAGTAGTATGACCGGATGAAATAGAGGAAGAAGAAAGAGCCAAATGATTGGCTAGACCCTTTTGGCAACGAAATAATACCTTTCCGTCAGAGGAAATTTGGAAAAGGATCTTTAGTTTGAGGACAGAAGTCGGCGTGAAAAGATGTGCTGACTTATAGCCAAAACTCTGGGAGGTCCCTCGCCCGCAAAATTAATTTTTAGTTCTGGATAGGCATTGGCAAGAGATGGACGCCAAGTTAGCCAAGCACCGGGAGAGAGTAGAACAGAATCTTTGGTCAGAAGATAGCAGAAAGGCGCCTTCAGCCATATTTTAGAGAAATGCCGCTCGCCCGTAAAAGAAAGGAACCTGAGAACTAGCCTTCGAAAAGATAAGTACAACTTAAACTGCTTTTCCTTCTACCCTTCCTGAATATTGAAATTATATGCATTCAGAAAAGGAAAGAGAGAAATTGAAAGGACTCGGTTTCGTCAACTGTAAACTAGATAGTGGACTTAGATACTTTCTCAAGTAAAAGAAAGAAAATTAAAAAGAAAAAAAAAGAAAAAAGGGAAAAAGATGAAAATAACTATGAAGAGAGAGAGAGAGAGAGAGAGAGAGAGAGAGAGACATTTGTGTTTAAGACTGTCTGCTGGTTTAATATAGCCGGTACCTTAAAGAGAAAGAAAGAAAAAAGAAAAAGGGAACTGTTGATTAAATCTCATAATTATTTATTTGGTCGTCGCTTATTAAAGCTTTGTTACATCTTAAATGTTCCCTTGTGTTGAAATCTATTGGTTATGTTGTTTATCTATCGAGTCCTCTTCTTTTGCACATATATTTTTCAGCTTCGTATCGCTCTCATTTATTCTCGGTAAATGTCTTATTCGCCTTAAAAACATTACAAGAGAATTTTGGAAATTTGACTACAGTGAGATATATTTTGTTTTAACCTAGAAGTCGATGCTTTCCGTTATCCGAGGGCATATGAAAACGAAAGACTTGGTGGGATATAGGAAAGTGGAATTAGAAACCCCCTCTCCAGCGTTGCAGATGAGTCTACCCCAAATTAACCCCCACATTATTTGCCAGTACCATATGCCCGCAATAGGAGTCTTGACTAGGACTTATTTGGCGAAGGGTCAAGGGCCAGACTGCCCCCGACGTTAAATGTGCATAAAATAAACTCTCGTCCTGAGATAAATATTCATGCAACGTTACAATAGCAGTCTAGGTTATACGAAAACATTGATGGAACGATTTATCACAGTATTCGATAATCAATCAATCGATTACAAAATGAATACAAATCTTGGTATGACTAAATGGAAAATATGATCCAATGAGAATAGTAGAAGGGATAAGAATTTGGCCAT
The DNA here is from genome assembly GCA_963585895.1 of Sepioteuthis lessoniana. Lineage (NCBI taxonomy): Eukaryota > Metazoa > Mollusca > Cephalopoda > Myopsida > Loliginidae > Sepioteuthis > Sepioteuthis lessoniana. Next base: position 127,939,111 of record OY757909.1, on the reverse strand, counting down.
ACAACTAAATTGTGTATGCACAAATCATTCTAAAAATGAGACTCATAAAATAATCTGGGTTTTGAAATATAAACGGCTCAACAGAAACACAGACATACTGATAATTAATAACAAAATTGTTGTCTTTTAGTTTTGCCATTCCAGCGAACCAAAGATGAGAATAAAAGAAAACAAAATAAAATACGTATACTTGGATCTTTTCAGAGGGCTAAAATGAAGTGGGACATGAGGGTGCTGTTTATACAAATGGTTCATTTGGAACGACCCACGAAGGCTTCGAAAAAAGTCTGGAAGGATTGAAAATCAGAGGAAGAATTGATATAATTAAGATAATAGCATTGTCAAGATCAGCTTAAATACTCAGAATGGTCCTAAAATCATCAGTAGATTTGTATAAAAATTTGCGCATAATATATTTTCGTAGAAACTGACAAATTAACTAAATATTGTCGTTTTAATATCTTTCTACCTAACATATTTCTAACACAGTGTGTCTCAATATACATGGGGTTCAGGTGACAGTTAATAAGTCTACTAATAATTAATTTGTGTTCTTCTTTTTGTTTCAGATTTGAAAATTGTAGGCTATTATCACAATTAATTCTCGCTCACATGGCTTTGCAAAAAAGAGGAAAAATAATTTGTGTTACTATTTATTTGGAGACAAAATCATTCAAAACTGTCTCAAAACAGATGTGACCTATTAATATGATGATAATTTATTATTGAGACTAGAAATTCAAAAAATATTGCATGATTTGGAAGCTGATATAATAACGATTCTTTTTAAAATTTGATTTGATGTCTCAAGCTCTTGGGATGCATTTTTTACAGGACGTGTTCCAAATGACTGCCATTACGTTTGTCTCAGTGAAAAATCATTATCATATTAATGGGTTGCATCTGTTTTGTGACACTCAATATAACATAACAAAAACTCAATATGTTTTAAACAGATATATTGATATTATTTCCGTGAAAAGTACCAACAAAGAATCCTTAAACATTTTTAGATTGCAAAGAGGAAAACAAGACATTCCGATATTTTAAAATGTGGATGTTATGGTTCGTTTTTGCACAGACAAGAGGACAAAAATGACAATAAATCGAATATTCGAGCTAGAAAAAGTATTATGAATATGACTTTTATGCACAAGATATTCTTACAAAATTGTGATAATATTATAAAATGGAAGATAACTGCACTTTTGTTTTGTTAGATTTTGTTTTGCTCCCCGAAGAACAAAAATGATATCACATATGTGAACAAAATAAACAGGAGGTCAACTATACATTGAACAACACTGACGATAAAACGAGAAAAAATAATGTAGAAATGACGTGGATTGACTAGAAAAAGACATACGATATGGTCTCGCAAAGCAGGATAATAGACTGTTTCAGAATGTACAAGAAACAGACAATCATAAAGTTTATCGGGTAAACCATGTAAAAGCGGAGAGTGGAGTTGACTGCGAGTAGAAAAAAATTTTGCTTGGGTGAAAATCCAGAGAGGTATATTCCAGGGAGATACGCAATGACCATTAATATTTTCAATAGCAATGATACCACACAACTATATACTTAGGAAAAACACGCAGTAGCAAACTAAATCATTAAATAGACCAATCATGTAATATACATGGACGATATCAAGCTGTTTCCTGAAAAATAAAAAAAAGGATTGAAAAGCCTAATGTTGGTAGTGAGAATAGACAGTCCGGATATAAGGATGGAATTTAGCATTGAAACCTATGCCATTACAAGTATTTGGGAATAATGGAAGGGTACACAGTCAAATAGAGCAGATGAAAGGAAAACATATAAATAAGTATCTCTAGGGAACGTGGAAAATATTCAAAACCAAACATTATAGCAGAAATCACTTTGCATGCCTCTCTTGTAAGATATTCGGGACCATTCTTGAAGTGAATGAGGGAAAAAATTCAACAAATGTACCTGGGAACAAGAAAACTAATTAGGATACATAAGCCCTTTCATCCAAGAGAAGCTCAAGACAGATTATATATGTCAAGAAAAGAAAGACGAAGAAGATTCAGCAGCAATAATGATAGCGTCGATGCGTAGGTACGTAGACACGAACACGATATAAAAAGAGCAAAGACTTACCACAGCAACCAGAAATAACAGAGTCAACACAAGGAACAAAGGACAACAACAAGAAAAAGAAAAGGAGAAGAAAAAATAACTATGAATACTTCAAACTACAAATAAACAAACTCTCACACGTGAACACTCTGGACATGGCTAAGAATGGGGAACCTTAAGAGATAAACTTAATCTCTTCTAATCGCAGCCCAAAACAACGCAATAAGGACCAACTATGTCAGAGAAAAAATTGATCAGAAGCAACAAAATATCAAATGTAGGTTATGTGGTGATTGAGACGAAAAAATCTATCACATGATAAGCGAATGCAGTAAATTAGTGCCAAAAGAGTCAAATACTACGCACAATTTAATGAAGTTGATCCACTGGGAATCATGCAAGAAATTGAAATTTGACCATATGAACAAATGGTATTTATATAACCAAGAATCCGTCCAGAAGAATGAGACGCACAAAGTTGTGTGGGATTTTGAGATACAAACTGATCGACTAATCTGTTCCAAACATCGAAAATTAGTGATAGTCAACAAAAGAAAATAAAGAAATAATAGAACCAGCAGACCACTGGGTAAAATTAAAAGAAAATGAAAAGATGGAAAAGTAAATAGACCTTACTTGAGAACAGCAAAAAATATTGAACATAAAGTTGACGGTGACACTAATCGTAATTGTTGCACTGTGAACAATCCTGAACGGTATGGTAAGGCGACTGGAAAATTTGTCAAAGTAAAAATGAAGACAATGCACCTTACAGCATTATCAAGATTGGACTGAATACCCAAGAGACTTGAGGAGACTTAGTATCTCTCAAATTTTGAGTGATTGAGAAAAAAGTAAATTCAATACAGGGTGGAACGATAAAATTGCAGACCATCTACTAGTTGGCCAGTTGTGTACAAATCCCAAGAGCGATAGGAGCCTTCTATAATGTCTGAAAGTGACACAATGTTCAACGTGCGAGATCGGAGATAGCCCGATGTACAACTCAAGCCCCCTACCGATCCAAGTTATGACAACGGGACCATTGCCAGCACCCTCAAAGTGCAAATCCGGACGGTTTAACGCTTAAGGGCACAGCTCAACGCATCGGACGACCCTTCGTACGGCTACGGTTATGGTCTTTGGTGTGGTTTCAAGTGAGTGCCACATCATGCCACCTCAAATCTTCGAAGTCGGCTTGAAAGTCAACACCAAAGTGTACCTAGATGTGCTGAAGAGTGTGGTGATCCTCTGGTGCAATCAGGTGGCCGTTGGCAGACCCTGGGTGTGGCAGCAGGACTCGGCGCCGGCCCCCATGTCCAGACTTGGCTTCAGAAGGAGTGTTACGACTATGTATCATTCTCTCACTGGCCCTCTCCTCCCCCGACCTGAACCCGCTGGACTACTTCGTTTGGTCATACGTCGAGAACATCACCAACATGACCTCCCACAACACCAAATCCAGCCTGATCGCCAACATCCGCCAAGTATTCACCGAGCTCCCGTTGGTGTTTGTGGAAAAGGCATGCTACTAGTTCCGGATCCTTATCGAGGCGGTGATTGAGGCAGAAGGCGGATACATTGAATAGATGTCAGCTCTACTACATAATCAAGGTACCTGAATTGATGTTTTCAATAAAAGTTTAAAAATAAAGCTGTAGTATTGTTTTCTTTAGGACGACAATTTTATCGTTCCACCCTATAACCAAAATAAACACATATGATAAAAATGATTAAAATGCAATATTAATTTATGTGCGTGTGTATGTATGTAGTAAACACAGGTATGGCCTGTTCAATAAGAATGATTTGTTCGCCCGTGTGTGCGTGTTCATGTTGAGAAAGTCTATTGAACCAATGTGGCCATAGTTGGCCGAAGTAAAGGGGATAAAAATTGACTTTACTTACATACATGTATATGCGTGTGTTTATATATATATATGAGGGACAGTAAGTATGGCCCTTTTGTTTTCTTAAGTCCACACGTGTGTATGTTTCATAATCTTTTGGCGACAACGTGTCGCGTTCCGGTAGTCGGCAAAAGAACGTCGCATGCTTCTTTGCTCCGTGTCCTGTGTTTCTTTGCCTCTCTTCGTCTGGTATAGGAATACTTAAGTTAATTAAAGTCCTATTATTTATTTCATTGCAGGCCTTAAAATTAAAGTGCGTGGATATTTCTTGACTATTCAGATTCGTATATTTCCTTATTTATTTTGGAGCCAAAATATCTTTCTCTTAATTAGTTTCCAAGCTGGGTTTTCTAGAATGTTTTTATTTTGTGTTTTTAGCTGATTGGTTGAAAAATATAAATGTGTAATATCAATTATAATGCGATTTTGACCAAAAATTTCTAGAATTTTTTAATGTATGTTTTTGAGGTTGATTATTTAAAGGCTAAAAAAGTGTATTATATATAGTAAGAGTCCTCAAAAACCTGGAAAATAAATTGTGGAAACAGAAAATTAGGGGAGGATTCAGGATCATCCAGATACAGCAGTGTCAAATCTGCTAGAATAGTTAGAAAATTTCAGAAGACAAGAGGAGACTTGCTGTTACTTCGATTACAGTGAAAAGCCATCTGTTAAATCTGGTGAGTAAAACCCTTCTCAATTACAAGCTGACATAAAAAATATTTCTAAAAATCTAAAAAACACAATTAGGAAGAAAAACAACTAAAATTGCTTTAAAGGGAAAATGCTAAGGATATTGTATGACGTAGACATAATGATGAACCTGGACATGTAAAGAGAGAAACTGAATCTCTATTAATAGCTATTCAAAATACTGCAATAAAGATTGACAATATCAAATCAAATATTGATTATACACTGAAGAATAACGTGTAAATTTTACGTTTAGAAAATGGTCAAACAATCAACATAGTAAATGAATGCAGCAAACTAGCGCACAACTGGGAGGCTAAAGGGGTCCCTCTGGAATTTTGTATCAAACTGAAAATTTATCGTTTTAGAATATATTATATGCACCAATCTGGATCTCTCCTTATAAATATAACGCTTAAGATTATCTAGGACTTTCAGATACAAAGGTATCAGCCAATCTAAGTTAAAAAAAAGACAAAACAAGCTTTAATTGGCTATAAAAAGAATCTGTTATATAATGGATTTTGTTGTGTAAACAGACCACAGAGTAAATGTGTAAGAAGGCTAAAAGATTGACGAATACCTTAACCAGGGAGACAAGCTGCAGAAGCAGTGGAATACGAAAATGTCAGCTATACCAATGGTTGTTGTGGCCCAAGGAACAATTATATGTAAGTGAACTGAGTCGAAAAGATCCAGCTTAAAGCACAACTAAAATCAGCTGGGGTACTTAGAAGCGATCTGGAAACGAGGAATCTTACTGTCAGACTCTAGGAAAAACGATCAATTAGAACAAATAATAATAATGATAATAATACTGGGGGGAATTATCACCATTACTATTCGTAAGAGTAATGATGCTGTTCAACAACATACTCAAGAAATACACAAACGGATACAAACTTAGTAAATCGCACGAAAAAACAATGACCTAATTTGCATTGACGACATCAAACTCTTTGCCAACAACAGAAAAGAATTGGAAATCTTTATACTCGCAGTGAAAATATACAGTGAAGACATTGGCTTGGACTTTGACATAGAAAAATGCACCATGCTAATAATGAAAAGCAGGAAACGTTACATGACGGAAGAAATGGAACTATCAAATCAGGAAGAAATTAGAATGTTCGGAAAAAAAGGAAGCGTACAAATATTTGGGAATATTGGAAGTTGACATCATCAAAAAAGTGATGATGAAAGAAAAAAATTAAAAAATAATATCTCTGGAGAACAAGAAAGCTACTCAATACCATACTACACAGAAAAGAAATATCTGGGCTCTTCCCCGCGTAAGATACTCAGGGCCAATTTTGAAGAGGACCACAGAAGAAATTAAACAAACGGACCAAAGAACAAGAAAACTAACGACTATGCCTCAGGCCTTATATACCAGAGATGACGTTGACAGACCATATGTGTCAAGAAAGAATTAGGAAGTGGACTTACCAGCATTGACGAATCAATACAATGACCCGAAGATAAGATCCAAAAGCGCGGCAGAAGACTGATTACAGGCACCAGAAACAATACTGACAACATGAGGATCTACAGAACGGAAATAACCAGAAAAAAGGGAAGGAAAACAACACTATGGAGGTGTTATGCGACTAACAAGCAAAATCTCACATGAGAAAACGTGGACTTGGCTAAGAAAGGGAAACCTTAAGAAATAACTGAATCATTTCTGATAGAAACACAAAACAGCGCCATAAGGACCAATCATATGAAACAAATGCAGTAAACTAGCTCAGAAAAAGAACAACACTAGACACGATTTGGTGAGTTAGGGGTTCCCCAGGATTGTGCAAGAAATGAAATTTGACCATATCAACAAATGGTATATGAATAACCTATAATTTGTCCTGGAGAATGAGACGCACAAATTTCTGTGAGATTTTGAGATACAATCGTAACACTTAATCGCGGCAAGACAATCACACCTTGTTATTTAAAAAAAGATTGAGAGAACATGCCGAATTGCAGACTTTGCAGTCCCGGCTGAGCAGAGAGTCAATTGAAAGAAAATTAAAATAAAGATAAGTACCAAAAATTTATTAGGGAACAAAAAAAAAAAACGAGCACATAAAATTGACGGTGATACCAGTTATAATTAGTGCTCTTGATACAATCACTAAAGGATAAGTACAAGGACTGGAGGACTCGGAAATAAGAGGACGAGTGGAGACAATCTAAACTACTGCATTGTTGAGATTAGCCTGAATACAGAGATTAGTCATGGAGAATTGAGGAGACTTGTTGACACTCAAACACCAGTGAGATACCATCGGCTTACACTGGTGAGAAAAAAGTCAAGAAGGAGTAAATAATAATAATAATAAGCACAAAGATAGTATAAGATTAATTGGGAATGGATGGCAAAAGTGATCCGCTATTAATTGTGAAGGAAAGGTCAAATTGACCGTACGAGCATTTTGTACGTGCCCAACCCAAAATCTGTCCAAGAAAATGAGACGCACACACTTCTCTAGGATTTTAAGATTCAACGGGATCATCAAATCTCGGCCAGACGAACAGACCTCGTGGTAATCAACAAAAAAGAGAATCTGCCGATTAATGGACTTTGCTGTTCCTGCATAGGGCACGGTAAAACATAAAGAAAGCGAAAAGAGGGATAAGTACCGAGAACTTGCCAGAGGACTGAAAAAATTATGACACTGATATCAATTGTAATTGGCGTGCTTGGTACAGACACCTAATGATTGGTAATGGGACTGGAGAAATTGGAAATTGAAGGACCTCTAGTGGCCAGCCAAACTATAGCGATGATGGGATTGGGCAGAATACTTAGAAGAGTTCTGGAGATTGAGGAGGCTTGCTGTCATTCAGACTAGTGGAAAATCAATACCTAAACCTGGAATGAAAAGCTTTCAAAAAAGTACAATACTGATGGAACTTCATGTGCATTTTAGGTGATATATGACAAAAAATGGATGGCGGTGTTCATGGTGTAATTATTGTCGTTTTCAAAAATGGACACGGAGACTCAAGTTCAAATCCTGGATGAGGATATTCTCCCTCCAGCTATGGTCAAATAGTTGGGTAGACTAAGCTCTTTCATCCTGGTATATCAACGTGTCTAGGAGAAGAAAAACTCTGAATTCAAACCTGTTAAACTCTACTTAATTTTAGCGTTTTATCACATCCTACTTCCTGCAAAAAAGTTGGGTATATATATATATATATATATATATATATATATATATATAAGCAAATTAAACAGATATTGCAGCGTAGAGGAAATTTGACGAGAGAAACAATGTCGATAATAATTAATACCGAGAATGAGACCATAAGTGTTAATGATATTACATTTAGGCTCGATTGAATGCATCAAACCTTAAGTATATAAAGAAAGAGGTGAGACTGTTTATCGTACAACAAGCAAATGCAAGAATTTCTCTCAGAAGTATTACATAAATAGATTAGTCGACGAGGTAGACAGATTAAGCCACTGAAAATCTTTCTCAAATTAATGATAGATTCACAAATCAAATCTATCTTCCTTAAAAACGTATTAATGTATCTGGAAGATGATATACAAAGCCTGAAAAGAGCTTAGAAATTCAACATGCGGACAATTAGTCCTTTCAGAAAGTGATTATATATATCATCTATGAAGCAGTTCCTTCCACTTGTAGATATTGAAATATGCTTTACTGTTACATCTTAGGAAAGCATCTGTGAAAACAGATCAACAATGGTAGAAGTAGGATCTCTATCCACCACTCTTCCGTTAATACTCTCTGTCTGTCTGTCCGTCTGTCTGTATCTCTCTCTCTCTCTCTCTCTCTATATATATATATATATATATATATATATAATCTTCGCTTAGAATGGTGTGCTGTGAACTTTGAAGTCACGGCATAGTTTTCGGAACAAGATAAATAAACATATAGTTAGCACTTTGGTTATAAGGCGTCTCTAGTTTAGTAAAATGACATTTTGAAAAGGCATTAACTAGAATAAACTCATTACGTTTGTGAATTCAAATTGAAGATGACCTTGCTTTCTATTGTACTACGGTAAACACATGTTGGTTTGATCAATAAAGAGAAAGTTAGCAACCACAAAAGTCTTTGCAATGATCAAACTGACATTTTTTGTAAGTTGGTTTACTTTTCTGTCAGTAACTTATATATTATCTGATTGTTCTATCGAGGAAAAAAACTATGAGAATATACTATCTTTTGTTCTGGAAATCAAAATAAGTATCTCTAAAAACAATCTGAATTACAATATTTGTTGTAATTAGATAGATAGATAGATAGATAGATAGGATTCCATAAAAATATATTAAATATTATACTATTTGATATGTTATCTCCTTTCATATACATGTTTAAAATATCATCGTTGTCTTTAATTAATGAGGTGGGAAATTAACTTTCTTAAAAACCTGTTTAAAAACGTTTTTTAAAACATCCTTTGAGGATGAACTGAGGTCCAGTCTAGTTGCGAACATTTAAAAGATAAATTGCTTCAAAAATATTCCTATCGTGTTTGATTGATTGATTGATCTATCTATCTATCTATCTCCTCCTTATAGCTTGTATTAATGATATTATATGTCATAAGGGCGACAGAAAAGTGAATGCTAAAAATGAAAAGCAGCAGTATTTTGAAAGCTTTTGCTCTCATCCACTCATAGTTATTCGGCCAATAGCATATATTTGACCAAATAAGTAAACAAGTTGTGTATATGTACCCATTCAACCTGTGGAATATTTTTTTTATCGTAGAATGATTGTCAAGACTATCGGCAATCTATTTTCACTAGCGACTCCTCTATTCTTACTCAACCAACAGTAGAATTATCATATCAGGATTATGTGAATTGTGGACAAAAATCGGTGGTAAGTGAGACTCCATGTACCATCGGATAATATAAGAATGTATAAACTCAAATGAAAGACATAAATATTAACCACTCAACGATGAGTAAGATTGTGTAAAATTAGACCGTAATGCCACACTCCTTCAGTACAATGTGTCTGAAGTTTCTCAGTCGTTGACAAATAAGGGCACCGTTATTGACATAGTGACAACATTAATTTCATTTAATTTATACCAGAGAAAATTGTAAGAGGACCATTTAATACCACCTATGTATTGTCTAGTTTGGGGAGTAGAATTTTCAACACTTTCGGTTTGGTGTCTTTGTTTAATGGCACATCAACCTTTGTAGGTTATTTAATGCCAAAGATATTCTCCTAGAAGAACAGTAGTTGTACTGGGAGGATAAAAATGGTTCATACCTTTCCTTTGGGTATTTGCCCGAATGTGAATGTAATAGCGCGACTGGAGTTCGAACTCGCTTACTACGATTCTGCAATCCATCGCTTTAACCATTACACCACGAGGATACCTCTCAACACTTTCGGTTTGACTGTCACGTTTGTGTATGGAGGAGACCGAAAAATCCAGCTTGTTAGCTGAGTTTTGCGCAAGTTGGTATCTGCTCTTAAATCCTGTGTGATGCTTCCAGTCTAAAGTCACAAAGATCAAGAAAAAATCTTTAGTGTGACCGGAATTTTAACTCTAGGGTCATTATACCTTTATGTAAGTAAGGATAAAATTTACTCCGTACATGTGACTAATGTCTTAAAAGTGTCAGAAAACCCTGACTCAACCCTTTATTTAAAATGATGCAGTTCTGCTCGAGAGTCGACTAGGTGGACTATGTTTTCTATCACGGTATTCTTAAGGAGACATATAGATGAAGACGTGGTGAAAAAATGCTATATTATGACCACAGACCCAAGAGCGGAATACAAAGCTCTAAAAACCTTACAGATATTGTTCTCTGATCCTCATCAAAATTGTTGATCGATATCATTTGTAAAGATAATGTGGTGATTATTATGCTAAGAGAAAATGACTGTTATCTAAAGACAATAATGACTTTAGTACAGCTTGTTGACCTGCATCAATTTTATATAGTCGTTCAACGGAGAAGGGATATTGTCACGGTAATGAAATATATAGTGAGTAAATCATAGTCAGTACAAATCTATCTATCTATCTATCTATCAGTATTTTGTTCGATGCTGGCATTACCAGGCATTGATTTATAAATAGCTTACTGCTTTGATGTAATTGAATACAATCAACACAAATACGTTGTACTGTTTTCGATGCGTTATGCTTGTATCAACAATTTCACATTAAATTAAATTTTTCATTTACTTTTACTGGGGCCTGGCAATTGAATTAGCTAAACAAATTGAAAATCGCACTCTGATTTTTTTCAGTGATAAACAAATAAATTTGACAGAAAGTGCAATATGCTAGGGTCCATTACCACTCATCTTCGAAGTAATTCAGTCTATGAAACTGCAGCATTGTGATTTTTCTGAATGCAGACTTTTAGGTCACGTGCATTTAATGCAGTTTTATTCACTGCAAGTGTTCTTTATACATAAAAACAATTTACGCTATTAGCAACCATTTCTAAATACACGAAAAAATTAAAATTCCTTACGCTCATGACAAAATTATAATGGATTAACGTAAGATAATCATTGCGAATATACTTCTAACATAACTCGTGACAATTTCTTGTGGTCAACCGTATTTTATAAGATAAGTAACTTGGCTGACCGAAGTTGAAGGCGACCCGAAGGAAAGTCGAAGGTGACCCGAAGGCTCTTTTTTCAATAGTCACTATACCAACGTGTAGAAAAGGGCGCAGCACCATCCCCTGAATTTCTCCACGTACACTTGACTCGTTCTTTATAATGCTAAGCGTTAAGCAAAGAGGTATCAAGTACCATTATTTGAGTTTTTGAGTTTTCTGGGATTGAACCTCGTTCTCTCAGACCATTGGCGAACACTTATAAAATGCAACTTCATTATTAAATGTAATCCCCAGGGAAATAATTCTATTTTATGTAAATGGGTCGTATGTAAGAGTAAATTAGATTTAAAAAAAAACACTTACTTTCATGATTTATCTGACGATAATCTGCAGATTTGAAATGAAATATAATTCCTATCGACGAGACTGCAATTGCGTTGACTGTATCATCAAAGTGGGTGTCCATGGCACGTCAGAAAACTACATCTGATATTTCGGATCCAGTTCTAATAGATCTGGAAAGTGTGGATTACCCCTTCATTGTAATTACTCCCAAGATTAATCTGGTATTTCGGATCCATTTCTGTAGATCTGGAAAGTGTGGATTACACCTTCATTGAAATTACTCCGAAGACTAATCTGATGTTTCGGATCCAGTTCTGTAGATCTGGAAAGTGTGGATTACCCCTTCATTGTAATTACTCCGAAGACTAATCTGATATTTAGGATCCAGTTCTGTAGATCTGGAAAGTGTGGATTACCCCTTCATTGTAATTACTCCCAGGACTTATCTGATATTTAGGATCCAGTTTTGTAGATCTGGCAAGTGTGGATTACCCCTTCATTGTAATTACTCTCAAAACTAATCTGATATTTAGGATCCAGTTCTGGTTGATCTGGAAAATGTGTATTACCCCTTCATTGCAATTACTCCCAAGACTAATCTTATATTTAGGATCCAGTTCTGGTAGATCTGGAAAGTGTGTATTACCCCTTCATTGCAATTACTCCCAAGACTAATCTGATATTTCGGATCCAGTTTCGTAGATCTGGAAAGTGTGGATTACCCCTTCATTGTAATTACTCCCAAGACTAATCTGATATTTCGGATCCAGTTCTGGTAGATCTGGAAAGTGTGTATTACCCCTTCATTTTAATTACTCCCAAGACTAATCTGATATTTAGGATCCAGTTCTGGTAGATCTGGAAAGTGTGTATTACCCCTTCATTGCAATTACTCCCAAGACTAATCTGATATTTAGGATCCAGTTCTGGTAGATCTGGAAAGTGTGGATTACTCCTTTATTGTAATTACTCCCAAGACTAATCTGATATTTAGGATCCAGTCCTGAAGATCTTCATTGTCATTATTCTTAAGTTTAATTTGATCCGGTGTAGTAGTACCTGTTAGAGTACCCTTCATGTCTCTAGTAGTTTTCTTTAAAATTTTAAGAATTTGATAGGAATACTTGATACCGCACCAGTGTCGAATATTTATATACAAGATAAGTAGTTCTAGCGATAATTGTTCATTAAGGATTATGATTAATCACTTAAACAATATAACTGAAGATGAATTATTATATTATGTTAAGCTACATAAACCCTACAAATCTAAGGAAATTATTTCTATTTAAGATAAACACGTGATATATAAATGCGTGTAAAAATCTCTTAAATAATCACACAACAAATATACATATAAACATACACTGAACATGAATACCAAACTCCCAGGCATAAAAAAAAAAATCACGGATTATTGATATGCCGTTAACGGCAATCGATTCAACTATCACAGTAATGAAAGAGCTAAAGAAATCTGAAGAAATATCTTAAAGTTAGATTCTTGCGCATTTTATCAACACAGATTTCAACGGGGCTCCTGTACTGAAACAAACAAAGATATAAATTTGGAAGGGAAAAGAGAGATAGAGAGAGACGTGGGGAATGATAATGATATTGAAGAAAATATATATTCGAATGAATCAAACAAGGAATTGCAAAGAAGAATGCGGGGAAATTTTGTAAAAAAAAAAGGGAATAAAAGAAGCGACATTTATTTGCAAAGTTTACAGAAAAGTGATTTTTTCTTTGTCCAATTGTGAATTTTTTAGAAGGCTTCCGGCGGTCGCATAAAAACTATAGCTACCATGTTTAAATTAAAACCCAACCAAGTATAGCAAAATGAACGGACGAGCAATGAGTCGCTATTTTCCTGGTTTATTTCTAGCAAATCGATAACCTCCGTATCCAGAAGGCGGCTTTTCAGTTAACCGTAGAAAAATATTTTCTCTCTTTCTCGTTTCATTGAAAATTTGCCAAGACCTGAAGATAATAAAAGTGAATGAAGTAAAAATAGGCCCTGCATAAAACATTTTGGTTCTATTTTTTGGCATATTTAAACCTTGCCTTCCTACACAATATTCTAAACATATTACTTTCCATTAGTTATATAGAAGTTGAACAGTGTTAGTAAGGGCATGTGTAAAAAACTTGTCAAATCTGTGTTAGTTCCGACATATTTTTCTCTTATTCTTTGTTTGTTTTATCTATCACTGCTTCTCTGCCGACCTCCGTCTCTGAGGGGCTCTACAAAAGGTCCCTTTATGTGAAGATGAAAAGAAAACTTACCCCTTCAAACTAGACCCCATTGGCATTCATAGAGTCACTTCAAAAAAAGAAAAAAATCGAGTATACTGAGTTTGCAAATGCTTTTTGAATTCCAGAAAATTTCAGACACCAGCATATATCCAACCCGACAATATATATATATATATATATATATATATATATATATATATATATATATATATATATATATATATATATATATATAATGCTTCCTGTTGAAAATTATCAAGGAATATGGTCTCAAAAGATAATAACAAATGAATTTCTTCCCTTTTTATGATTTTCCCCAAAAGGTTGATGAAATATCCATGCACACATAAACAGCGAATGTGGCGTAGTGGCTATCATCTTGGAAAATGGTTACGGCTATTCAAGTTTAAAACCTCGATCGGGCTGTTTGCATTTCACATTGAGTTAATACCCTTGGGAATAAAATGAATCTAATTAACTTTTCCTGCCAGTTATGGTTAAATAGTAGAGCAGACTGGCTCTTTAGCCTTTGCATAACAACCCGTTGAGCTGAAGGTAATTTTTGAAATCAAATCAGATATAATCCACCAAAAATAAGCTTTTGTCGTACCCTATTCATGCACACAAACATATTGATGTGCCTACACAGATATACGCTCCAAGCATACACACAGCATATTTTAATGATCTGTGTGTGCTCAAATAAATAATTGTTGCATAACCCCATAAACTGTCACACAGTGAGATATAAAATCACTCTTCATAATCAATCATTACATCATATAGTATTCGAAATATGAACACATGGTCGGTTCCTCTCTCCCTCTCCAACTTCCTCTCTTCTCACTCTCTCTCTCACACACACACACACACACACACAAACTGCAAAACGAGCCAAAACATCATTACTTCTAAGAAGTGGCTAAGAATTTATCATTATTTTCTTATAACAAACGCATATCTCAATAGATGCAAAAAATAGGATGGCTACTTTCATTTTGTTTCATTGCTGTTGTTATCTAAAAGATTTAAGAAACTTTAATAACAGCCAACTTTTTCTTCTCAGAAAACTAGATCAGAAACTTTCTGGGATGGATTTTAATGGCTACCTATCATTGGTTGAATCACGATCCTTTGACTAACAATTGGGTAAGTAAATTTGATTGATGCAATATGTTATAAAAAGCTTCCTGGTCAAATACGATTCAACAGAAGGAAGATTCTTTTCCGAATTCCATATAACTGGGATCAAAATGAATGAAAGAATGCCTCGAAGTAACCGATTCCTCGATCCTTGGTGCATATCGGTGAGTAGTGAGAAAACAGTGAAACAGTATGAACTTTCCTGGAATTACTTTCGGAACACGAAGAAAAATTTGTTGTGATATTCCGATCGCAGACACTCAAAATGTCATTCATATTCAATATAAATGAAATGCGTTAGCACAACAAGTTCAAACTTCAATTTCAAACAGGAACAAAGAGATAACTATTATTTCTGTTATGACCCTTCTATTAGATCTAATGGAAAACATTTGAGATCAAGTAGGGTCCATACTTGAACAGAGAAGATTTATTCTATGGACTCAAATTACGTTGGTGTCGGTGTTTATTCTATCTTGAGTCATATATGTTTGCGTCTGTGTGTGTGTGTGTGTGTGTGTGTGTGTGTGTGGTTAGGTTTATTTGATAAATAAAGAGGATATTGCCTTTGTAGTATGAAAATTGATTCTTTGTATACAGTAACAATTTTCACATGGATATCAATAGGGGTGGTTCAGTCATATTCTAGAAGACTGTCTTACTGACGGGTGTGCTCTCAATTTTTTTTTCTTTACTCAAGAGCACTATCCAAAGTTAACATTCTTTTTTATTTCAGTTTTTAGGCCCATAACCTTATATGATTTAACAGAAGCAAATAAAAGGAATATCATCCTATATTTGCTATGTACATAATGTTTCAGTGTCGTTAATGTTGTTTAGACTTATATCAAAGCTTTATATCACATATTCGCATTTCAGTTCGCCATATATACTAAAATCGGACATTTCATACGATATAAACTAGTTCTCATTTTTTCTTGACATATATAAATCGTGTGAAATATTGTATTCTCAAATGTAAACTATTTGTAATAAACCTTATTCCGGCAGGAGTAAACGAAAACGAGGTCTAAGTAATAAATTTGAAGGTTGAAATCTTGCAAGACGGAAATTCCGATAAGACGCGTCTGGAATGATGAAGAAAATATGTAAAAGTGTTGGATATTCAGGAAACGTGTTTGGAAGTAAAGGTCAACGAATAAATCTATCAATTGGAGAAAAGACTTGGAAATGAAAATATGGAAGTTGAAAGCTTACTTAGATAGGGAGCCGGAAATGAAAGAAATGAGTAAAGGGAAGAGCCATTTTGACGGAAGTGAGCCTCACGGGAATTATTGGAGTTATAAGTAAAACTCTCTCTCTCTCTCTCTCTCTCTCTCTCTCTGGATATGTTTGGTGGGTGTCCTCGTGGTTTTATGGTTAAAGCGATAGACTGTGGAATCGAAGTAAGCGAGTTCGTACTCCAGTCGCGCTATTACGTTCACCTACGGGCAGCTACCCTTGGGGAAGGTATGAACACCCTTATCCTCCCAGCTATGGGTTAAATAGTACAACTACTGTTCTTCTAGGAGAATAACTTTGGCATTAGATAACCTACAAAGGTTTATATGCCATAAAAAAAGAAACCAAACAAAACCTGGATATTTTTATGTGATTATGGAACAGATTTTTAAAAAATCTATATTATCAATTTAAATTTTCTTTTTTCTAATTTTTATTCATTTGTCTCCTTATTTATTTATCTATTTATCTGTATGATATATTTCATGACATTTACACGCATTGGACAGAAGCACACTAACACAGGCATAAATATTCATAATACAATAACGTCTGATATTAGAAAATTATTTTTTAAATTAAAGAAATTAATCTTATTCTACGGTGTTAAAATTATGGAAGCTGTAGTAAAAACTGTTTCGTTTACACTATCATAAACTTGTATGAAAATGAACCAAAGATAAAGAAAGATATAAGGCAAATACAATTTAGAACAAGACTGGTCAATACACATCTAAATTAAATCAACAACAGTATTGATACATCTTAGAAACACAATGAATTCTTTCTACAAATCTGCAGACACACAAATTCATGAATTTACTCCTGACGTAGTATGTTGAATCTGTTTCTTAAATTCAGTGTTGGACAAATTTGTTTTCTTTTCACTCCAACCTAATGTACTTGGGAAAGGCATCTATCCATATCTTCTCCCTTACCCAACTAGGGGTTTATAATAGGTTATTTAACCTAGGTTAATCTACAAGTCTACGAGAAAGAAAGACTCTAAAACCAAACCATATTTAATACGCTAAAAAATTGACCTTTTATCACATCCAACTCATGGTGGGGTGAGTATTATAGAACCTTTTTTAGACATATCTTTCCTATTTCTTTTGCACTTTAGATAAAATAAAGTTACTTTTGACAGTTTCCTTGCTCTTCTGTTGTCGACAATAATGTTCAAAAGATTATCAGTTTATGTAAGATTTGATGTAATTGCATTTATGATGACATCTCTTTAAGCCATTTAAACATATTTCAATATCATAGATAACGGAAGAAAACTAATTTTAAAATATATGTAAATTACAAAATCAATGAAAATAATTCACAATAAACTGAATACTGGTTAGTAAAGTTGAATTACTTGCAACAAATGCCATCCTGTTTCTTTATGTTTAAAATCTTTCAGCTGTGATTTATGTAAATGTGTAAGGATCATTTTGAATCACAATATATTTAAAAATTGCCCAAAGAAGTATTGACACGTGATGTAAATCTAAGCAAAATAAGAAAAGAAAAAAGTTTCTTCATGAAAAACGACCAAGCTTAATTCTGCTAGCGTATGGCATAATGATTGCAATTTCTCAATGTTGCTGTCATTTAGTACAATATGATCAAGTGTTTTATATTGCACGAGAAAAATATAGATGTGTGTAACGGGTGCATAAATTCAATCATTCCACTAAGCTTCCTTTGGGCAGAAGAAAAAAAATATATATAGGTGGTGCATTCAATAAGGTTCAAGACCTTTTTGAAGAGGCATTTAAATATATATGTTCAGTATGTTATTGCTATACATCTTATGAAATGCCTGACCAATTTTTATGATATCAAGTTGAAAAGAAGAGTTACAGCAGCAATTGGAATACACCCTAGTAAAGCCTGATTATCAGAGCTGGTGAATTTCAAAAATGCAATCTGACTCTTGAGAAGAACGACATACAATAAAATTCTGTTTTAAACATGGATAAAATGTCACAGAAACGTACGGAATGCTTCAGACTGCTTTTGGAGCATCTTGCATGGATCGAGCATCAGTTTTCGAGTGGCGTAAGAGATTCTACGAAAGCAGGGAGTCTGTGAGGGGTGATAAGAGGTGTGGGAGATGAAAGGAAGTCAATACACCAGAGTTGATTGGCCAAACGGTTTGGGTTAGGGTTACTATGTTGAGGTTTTAAGGCAGATAGAGGAAGAGATTCCGTCGGAAGGGGCTAGCACTCTTCAAATCGGGTCAGTGGCATTTTCACCAGGACAATGCACCAGTCCACAACTCCATCCTTATCTCAGACTATTTGACCAAGATAGGCATTAAGACAGTTCCTCACCGTCTCTATAGTCCAGACCTTGCTCCCTGTAACTTTTGCTTATTCCCGAAGCTCAGAGGCTATCGTTATGAGACAATTGAGGAGATGAAAGAGGCTGTGACGAAGATCATTGACATACTCACTCAAGAGTACTTCCATGGGGTCTTCCAGAAGTTGTTGGAACGGTACAACACGTGCATTGCTGCCGGAAGAGATTACTTCGAAGGGGACTAGAGTTTATGTGTGTACAATCAATAAAAGTGCCAATACGAAAAATGTCTGGAACCTTATTGGATGATCTTCGTATATATATATATATATATATATATATATATATATATATATATATATATATATATATATATTGGATAAAACAAACTGTGTTTATTTATGTATGTAAAATATTCCATTTATCTTATTTTATTAACTACTAGTTTCATTTTTTGGGATTGCCTTCCTTGTATTTTTTCTGTTTTCTACTTCCCTTATTTCGACTTCTTTATATTATTCAGTTTGCTATATGTTCTTGCATAGCCTTCCGTGGGAGTGTGATGTGGTGCAATTGTTTGATTAAAGAATATATTTTGAAGATGTGTGAAGAGGTAGCATTGGTAGGTCAGAGGAGATACTCGCTCAGATAATTTTCATCTTTCAGAAAGCCTTAGCTCTCCGGCTGACATTTGACAACCATTTCATGTGTATAACGTTTTGCAGATTAGTGGGAATGGACCCTTGGAGTCAATCATATTTATTCAGACATCGGCCACGAATAATCAGCACAACTATGTCCAGCATGTCTAGAAAATACAATATTTCAAGTCAAATAATTCCCCTTTACTTCTGATGTTTTCTCTTTCCGCTTGTTAAATAATTTATCTATTGTTATAGAACCCACACTCTAATTATTGGTCTTTTAAAATGATTTCAGTCGACGCTAGCTAACGTCGGAATTAATTCACTGGTTACCATCGTCTTTGAATATTTTAGATTAGATGCTAAGGATTCACATTGATACATATGTAAAACATTTTCTTTTCCAGTTTCAGAATATTCATTCAAGATTTCGATGAATTACTTAATTCCTTCTGTGTACTGACTAATAGTGTTTTTGTTTTTTTTTTAATTCGGTACTTCGAGTCATTTTTTTACACATTTTATATCTCATCATATTTTACCTTTTTATAATGTTATTCACATTAAACAAAAACTATTTTCGAAATAAACACACGCACACACTCTCAACCTCCTCCTCTCTCTCTCTCTCTCTCTCTCTCTCTCTCTCTCTCTCGCTCACTATTTTTGTATATGTGTGTGTGTGTCCGGTTGCATAAAGTTTTTCATTGAATCTTATTCGCTAATAATCCTGAATATATTTCCGATAGAATTATTTTCTCTCTCTCTTTCTCTCTCTCTCTCTCTCTCTCTCTCTCTCTCTCTCTCTTACTCTCTTTATATCTTCCCCTCGCATAAATAATAATCATTTCTCTCAAAATCCTATTTTCTCTAAATTTATTCTCTTAATAATTGACTCTATCTTTGTCCCTGTCTATCTATTAGTCTGTTTCTTCTTCCCAAGATCTATGACAATTTAATCCGCTATCAAGCATATTTATTTTCTACTTTTTGCATAGCCCCCCAAAATTACTCGCTAATTCAGAGACTTACATTTGCACTCACTCTATATCATGAATATGATCTCTCTCTCTCTCTCTCTCTCTCTCTCTCTCTCTCTCACACACACACACACACACACACACACACACACACACACACACACACACCTACATGGACGAACATTTTCCTTATAATGTATAAAACATCTCTTTTTTCCACGCCTTATTTCTCTTAGACATATATATATATATATATTCTATCATCACTCTTGATTATACAATGTATCTCAATGTACGTATATACTCACTTATATTAATACTCTTGTCTTCTCTCTCTTTCTCTGTTTCTTTCCCTCTCTGTCTCTTTCTCTCTCTGTCTCTCTGTCTCACTTATGGGAACACACATGTATATGTTTACCCAGACTACGCCTTTTACATTAAAAAGACGCATACATTGACAAAAAAGGCAGCGGAGAATAGAAGAAATGTGAACACTCAGCAGCAGCCAACTCCTCTATCGCTTTAGTAAAATGCTCTTCTGGTCCACTATTTCGTTTTCCTGTGCACATATTAGCTCTCCAGATGTTTTTAAGGAAGGAAATGTGCTAATTTGGAAGATCTGGTTAAAATGGATGAAAGAGTTATCCAGATAGACAAAAGGAAAAAAAATTGACCACCAGAGAAAAAAATATCAAGAAAAGAATGAAAAGATGGAGTAAAAAATGAATTGAAGAGTAAGGGGTTTGCTATTAAAGTGAACGGAAGGTAAGAATGTTTGGAGGAAGATTGAAGAATCGAAAAACACAAAAATGGAATTAAATGTCAGATGGTGAAAAGAATATAAAAAAATAATCGAAAGAATACAAAGTATTTCGAAGAAGAATAGATAAAGAAAGATAGGAAAAAGTGAAGAAAAGAAGAATACGAAAAATGAATGAAAAAAAGCAAAAACAAAGTTAATATAGAAAATGTTGGATAAAATAAAAACAAAATCAAGGAGAGAAAAAACAAATACAAAAAAAATAGCAAGGGAAAGTTTTAACGAAAGAAAGAAAACTTTCCATTAATAAATAAAAAAAAGATGGATAGAAAAAGTTTTAAAATAAACTTTGATCTAAAAATGAAATTAGAGAAAATAGAATAAAAAAGTAACAAGAAAGAAAATTCGTTTAAACATGGAGAAAAAAGGATGTACACACAGTTAAAAACAAGATGAATTTAAAAACTAGTAAGAGTAAGAAGAAATTATTGATTTATTTAATATAAAGCAATGTAAAATGATTTAGAGAGATAGAAAAGAAGAACTATTAATGATGTAAGGACTTTTATAAAGAGGAACATAGAAATATATATGAGATAGAGAGAAGATAGAAATCCAAAATATTCAACTCTTAATGTACAGAAAGAACACGAATAAAGGGTACCAAGATTGAAACGAGTGAGACTGTACACATGAAATGAAGAACCTGAGGAAAATTTCCGCAATGGCGTATTTTGACATGATGGATACAAAGACCTATCCCATATACTTTAGGCAACTACATATATATATATATATATATATATATATATATATATATATATATATATATATATATATATCTTTATTGTGTATCACCGGTTCATGGATTTTGCCTTCGTGTTTTAAGTACTCGCTTTATTCCATAAAGTCCATTAGTGTATTTGTTGCTATTCCTAACTCTTATTTTCCATCGATATATTCTTGTTTCATATTTCATTATCTAATGTACTGGGAGGAACAATTTTATTAGCCCTATATTTTTCAGATCTTTCACTACTTTATCTTCAGAAGTTTATTGCATCTGTCCTCTCAATTTTTTTTTCTTTTCTCTTTTCCTTTATTTCTCTGCGTATATTCTCTTTCCGCTTTAATGTCCGCTTTTTCCACAAGTAAGTTCTAGCGGGTACTGAAAAAAAATGGCTGAATTAGGAATGAAATTATATTACTAAAAATATTGACATTTTTCATGAAAGTCCAGAGAAAATCTAGCATTATATGATGAATGACATCATGTATAATTCTTGGGTTAAGATCGATCGTTTTTGGTTGCTCTGATAAGTTTTAACCCAACGTTCACACAAGTTAAATTACACAAACATAATTCAAACATGGATGAAACTATGCTAATAATACAAGTTTGAACTTTGGGGATAATGAAAAAAAAATCAGAAAGAAGCTATTTGTTTGTTCGTATACGTTATGCCATCATTAGCTTACGTTCATCATTAGGAAGCTATTTACATCCATTTGCAGGGTTAGAGATAGTGCGGGTTTATAGATAAAAAGGTCACTAGTAGGTCTTTCTTATTAGAAAGCTACAAATCAGAGACTTTGTTATATCAGAATACGATGGTATTTTCGGGAAGAATAACACCATAATTTTCTATCAGTTCTCTGACTCTTGTTTGGTCATGCATATGTTGAAAATTAGTTTACACCACAGAGAAAAGATGCATTTGAATTAAATATTTTATTCATATTAAACATAATATGTTGTTTTTGTGTCGTCCATCACATTAAAAACACAAGAATAAATTGGTACTAATATCTCATCACGTAAAAAAAGTCATGTTTTACTATATCTAATCGTAGAAAGAATCTTTGTGGTATGTCAAAGACCAGACCTTACTTGTCGACAAGAAACATGAAGTTAAAAAAGATACTGCTTCTAAATTTCTTAAATTTTTCTCTGCGCAACGCTCGAAAGAAAAATGTCAATTTGATTCTTCGGAAAATTAAAATAAACGGCTTAAAATTTTAGTCAGACCTCGGATCTGAAAGCAAATCAGCCTCAATTATATAAATGTGTTTCTTCGCCTATTACATTTTCGCAACACAACCAAGGATAACTGGTAAATAATAGCGATAACAGAATAAAAGAGCCGTGTTCAAGTTCCGGCTTGAACGGTTTGCGTCACAATTAAGAATGGTCAATAGAAAAAAGATGGATCGATTTATCCGATCTTCCATCTAAATTAAACAGCAGGACGTAAGTAGACATTTATCCTTCAAAAGAAAATCAGTCTTCGGCATCCTTTTATAGGCCAGGTAAGGTGCATGCTCACTGAAAAGAAAGCACGTGATTACCATGACTGCATTGTGAAAATTTGTGAGTTGGAATTACGTGATATGTCAACAGAGGGATCTAAAAGCCTGGTGGCTTTATCAACCTCACCATAAGTTGAAGTTTAATATCTGAGAGCTTACATTTATGTACAGAAATAAACGAAACTTTTTTCTAGCAGTTTCATAATTTTAATTTTTGAATGTTTCAATCATCAGGAATAAGCACTTATAGTGAAATGATGTAATGCTGTCTGGATAGAGATTCTGGAACAGGGAATCATATTAATTTCCCTTCACCGAAGGCGAAAGAAAGGGGTTATATCCGTAAAACTTCAACTCCTTACTTCCATGCCAATAAAAAGTAAAAGAAATAAATAATTATTTTCCCTTTTTATTGATGAAGTATCTTATATAATAATTTCCAGCATGCCTTCAGTTTTCTTTTTGTTTTTGCGCTAAAATTTATCTTCTGTAATTTGAGAAATCGACCATTAAACAATAGTTATATAGAACAAAAAAAAACTCTTCCGAAAAACGCAGAGAATCAAGACCCAAAATTCAGGAGAAAAAAAAGTATTGTAAGATACAAGGTTTGAATGAAAACATACAAGCAATGAATGAAAATAAAACAGGAAACTATGAGTAATAAAAAAGAAGAAAAAACCCACATGGAATTTTCAAAAATACGAAAAATGGGGTCGCAAACGTTGATTAGATAAAAGAGGCGTAAAGGGAAAGGGAAAAAAAGAGAGGGGTGAATATAAACAATTGAGGGCAGGAAATGGAAAACCCAGCCAAGGCGAGCGGTAGGAAAATAAAGAGATGTTACAAAAGACGCGTTGAAATTAGAGATTCGCAAAATCTTTTTAAGAAAGACTTCTAAATAGAAAAGGAAATATCTGAAGACACACACACGTACACACACACGCACCTATATATATATATATATATATATATATATATATATATATATATATATATATATATATATATAAAAGCAGCAATTATATGAGCAAATACAGTAACAACAAATAAATGAAATATTGAGATGGATAAAAATAAATATCTAGAAGTTTGAAGAGTTTACTAATAAGTAAGTCAGGAAGGTTTTTCTCGGTTTAAACTTGACACTTGACCTTATACCGATATTCTATCCCGTGATATTTTGGTCAAATTTTACTATTTCAGAATGTCCTGTCTCCCTTAACAAATCAACAGTGAAAAGTACCGAATTGCTGATAAGAATTCGAACGAACAACTTTAATGTACATGTATATATGAAGACGAAATCATAATCTTTGCTATACTAGTTTTGACAGCAGAAAGATCCTCAATTTACATGAAGATAATGGTTGCAATTTCTCATCTGTCATAACTTCTGACAGCTAAATCAGGATAGTTTTATATGGCAATCCAGAATTTTCCTTTGTGGTTGAATTTTGCATAGCGAACAGCAAAAATGTTGTTAGTTATGACATCGTCGGGTATTTCTGGTAAATTTAAGCAAATGTTTCGAAAAAGTTGTGACGGATTATGTTCACTTGCTTAGCACTGAAGGGCACAAGATTAAATATCTCCGACTGGTGCATTTTTAAAGCAGGGTCTGTTCATTTAGCACAGTATATTTCATCATTTTCCTACTTGATTGAGACTAAGAAAAGTTAACTGAGTATGCTACAATCCACTTAGAGTTAAGCATAGTTGTATACAAATGTGTACCTCAGAATTACTACAATTACTTCTCTTCAGCTTACATTATAACCAATGCGTTCTTTCAGTCATAACTCAAAATCAAAGGATTGTTTTCAACTAACTATTAGGTAATGGAACATGAGTTTTACTAAAACTTGTCAGATTTAGAGTTCGTTTTAACATTCATTTTCTTTAACTCTGAGACTCCTTCGATATCTAATCAATGGTCTTACTTATGGCATCAAAAATTCTTTCAAGATTTTTATAACTTAAATTTGTTGAACCAGTGACCAGAGTTCAAATGTTGGATATGGTTGTTTACGTTTGACTACTTGCTCATTGACTTATGAAAAGCGTAAATTCATCTCTTCTCATAGCCTCGTGAAAAGCATGAATTCGTCTCTTTTCTCCCCAGGTTTGCATTAAGTACTAGAGTCAACAGAATACTATAGCCTTGGTAAGGAAACCAATCGAGTAGTTAAAATATTTGAATTGAAACAAGTTTTACTTCGTTTAAAAATGTACATGCTATTAATCCTGTCCATTATGAAAGGGTTTGGTAGATAGATATTCTAGTGAATTAAATCTTCACTGATTGAGCTTCACTTATATGTTATTCAAGTGAATTAGATCTTCACTGAGTGAGCTTCACTTATATGTAACACTAATAAATAATTCTTTTAGCTTCGTCACTGTTTTTGTGATTTCGGAACTTGGGTGGAAAACCGTCGATACTCGTAATGTTCATCGTTTGCCTTTTCTTTATTCATAAATTAAAATTCAACTTCTGTAGGAAGAGAAATGATAAATGAGGGAAGAAGAAGAAAAAGTAAGTTAAACGAAAAATAGGAAATAGAAGTTTTCCCTGAAAAACACATTCACTTTTTTGTTTATTGTTTGTTTGTTTTGTTTCATTTTATGTTTTTTATCAACTATCAATAAATTTCTCAGGTTGCTTTCTTATACGAAAAATGAAGCACATACACACAAAAATAAACAAGAAACAAAAGTCTTTCCCGACTCTCAAAATAGATCAGAGAGTATCGACCCCTCTACATTGAAGTAAGTAAAATTGGTGACCTTATTCGAGGGTCACCAGAAGGCTTCCTTTTCACTAGCTACTACACAGAGTTGTAGGAGAGTGTGTTACTCCGTTCTGTTGATAGCTCCATTTTACCATTGATGCTTACCTTATAAGCAATGCGGCATCAATACCACTTCTGAGTGTTTGGTATGACTCGACCTGGGATTGAACCTCAGTCTCCCGGACTATTGGTGAACACTCTACTCATTAGACAAATGGCCCGGTTAATGGAGTACTAAACAACTGCATCCATTCAGTGTGTCACATTTGAATACAAATTCTTTAATTATATTTTGTATTCATTTTTGGGGATAAAAACCTCTTATATCATGCGAATGCCAATAGGTGGTATTCCCTTTTAGATAAACAAAAAGAAAACGTAAAACACAGGATTTGAATAGACTTTATACAATATAATTTGGGGCGGTACGATTTTCTTACTCCACATTTTAACTTAATTGACACTGTTTTATAGAAAATCCGTATTTTCTCATTTGGTATCACCCACAGAAATAGATTTTGTAAAGCTGCATCACAAACTTCACAAAGTTTTGAAATTGAACACATTCACAAATGCTCACAAAGGAAAGGATAACTGCAAAAGCCTAAATTGGTTTACTACAATTGGTCAGAAAAATGCTTCCTTTGTCTCCATGAGAACCTGGCGATTATCACTAACCCATCACAAATCACCTTGCTTTACAAAACGTCCGAAATATAATTCAAATGCCGACATGAGAACAAACACCTACTTTCGCATAATCTACCTCCACTCTAACCATCCGTCATACCATTATCACCTCCACCACTAAAAAAGCTGCACAATCCTTCACGAAAAAACCCACAAAACACGCACAGCACTGTAATTAGCATTTTCCTCCATTGAACGATTATATCTATCCCCAAACATCCTCACTGCCTGTTGATATAATGTTCTCCATAATTCCATGATTATACCTCAAAATACAGTATATTTAACATTTTCTTAATGTGCATACGCATATTAATGTTTATAAATTGATTTTTAATTTAACAGAAATTCATTCCTACGCCAATGTCATATATATATATATATATATATATATATATATATATATATATACGCTAAGTTGTTCAATAATGTACATCCTTACTAAAAATGATTACTGTTCACAAATGACTCGCTATTTGCAGATGATTGAAGAATAATAAGCTAACAAATCAGTTCGTAATCTTTGTATTACAATTTTTTTATATTTGTATCTGTTGACATTATAAACAATGAATTACCCCCTAAATCCACTATCAGTAAAGGTGGTCGTGGTGTTGGAAAAATCTATGAGACAGAAGTAGAATGTAAAATAAAAAAAGTGTTGACTGCGTTACTAGTCACTTACCGATTACAAAATATTGGAGAATTGTAAATCACGAAAATTCGTATGCTTTTACGTCACTGTTTTTTTTTGTATCTGTTACTATTAACATTCTTTACCAAATTTGTGTGAATTTTTTAAAGTTAGTAATTTCTCGAATTTTTTCTGTCCCGAAAGAAATGGTTTATTTCTTCGAAATATACCAGATCATATCTCTGACAGGAGCTCATCCTATAAGCAAAGCCTGAGTCTGGTGTAGCCATATTATTACTCAGGACAAATAATAAATCAAAGTCCAAATAAACGTGTGACTCAAATGATAAATCTCAGAATCATGATGAGCAAGGGTTTCCTCGATAGCCAACACTAGGGACAAGCTCGTCGTCCTGAGAATGCAGTCGTTCTAATTTCAAATACACTCACAACGACCAAAAACAAAACAACTGAGAGAAATCAATACGAAATATGCCATAGAGAAGAAAAAAATTATCCACTTTAATTTTAAGAGCAATACTGCTCAAAAAGGGTATTGCAAGGTTTATGTCAAAGACAAGTTGTTTTTCTGATATTGAGATAGTACAAATATGTAAAAAAAATGTCACGATGAATATGAACAAGAGTACTCTACATAGATTGAAAGACAAAGTGCTGTAAACAAAAACACCACAGACCCCAGAACTACAATGTCAATGTCAACACAAGACAGAAAAATATAAATTTTGTAAAGAAAATCGTTACTGAAAAGAAAACTACATTATCATACCTCAGGAATATAAACTGGCAAAAAGTGAAGATAAAAAACGTAAAGATTGAAAAAAAAAACTTTCAAAAGATCTCAAAACAGTCAACATGATTGATCTAAACGGGAGAATTTATATTGGAGCAAGACGAGTCTGAGATAAAATTGGGATTCCCCTAAGGAATCTGAACAAATCATAATGGGAAATTTATCTAGAAAGACAAATAGAGTAACTGTGGCAACAAGTGAAAGTGCCAAGAAAGGAAAAACGTATATGGATATATTGATATGAAATTACCTAAATAAAACAGAAGACAAGTTTGATGATACAACTTGAAGCGATAAATCAAAAGATATTGCAAAAAAGGGAATCTCAAATAATATTGGACAATTCAAGAAATACAAACAAAATAGGAACTTACAAAAGAAAAACAAGAAAGTTTCACCGATTTGGTGGAGAATGAGCGATAACAACCAATAACCTGATTCCCAAGAAACTATATGACTTTGAAGTAAAATATGGATACAGAATGAACATAACAGAAAGGCTGACAGGATAAACATCGTGACAAAAGTAATGAAAGGACTCGACGATAAATCTCAGGCGGAAATACTCCTGGAATAGTCAGAGAAACATTTAAAAAATATACCGAGCTGGAAAATTCCAAACCATGATGGAATATATGGATTCTATTTTTTTTTTTAAGTCCGTCCGTCCTTGACAGACTGGCTTTTCAGCAGTCGAGATGAAGCAAGTATACCTGAATGGATGACGAAGAGGACAACTTCTCTGATCCAGAAAGATCACCAAAAAACGAACCATCCGAAACAACTATAGACCAATAACAGGTCTACCTATTTTGTGGAAAGTCCTGACTGCACAGATAAAGTAAATATTAATTACTCGCTTGAAAGCCACAAAATAGAAAATATGCGCGCGGTTACAAAAGAAAAAAAAAAGATTTACTGTACATAGATAAGTACATCTTCAAAGAGGCCAAAACCAGGTAGAACAAGTAGCCATGGTATATATTGAATACAGAAGAGGCTACGGAATAGTCCCTTAAATTTTAATCATTGATAGTCTGAAAATGTAAAAATATTCGATAAACTAATGAACTTGACGAAACCTCTGAAAATCCAGAGAGCAATAATTTTGGGAGACTTGCTTTTGCGACTAATATTTGTAATAACAATGATACAATTTTATTATATAATTAGAAAAGGCATTGGAAATTGCAAATCTACAAAAGCACAAGTTTAAACACCAAAGGTACATGCACGATATTAATTATTTGCAAATAAAAAAAGAGAACAACAAGACATATTTATACAATAAAATATAAAATCACGTTGAAAAGGAAAAGTAAGAAAAGACAAACGAAGGAAGGAAATTAAATGCCAATCACAAAGGAATCGGAATGGTAGAAAATAGCAATATTACATGTATATACAAGGTTGTTGGAAGCGGGCACCATCAAACAAGCAGAGAGTGAAGAAGAAGAAGAAGAAGAAGAAGAAGAAGAAGAAGAAGAAGAAGAAGAAGAAGAAGAAGAAGAAGATTTCAAAACAAGCTCAGCATCCAAAATCTTATTAAAGTGATGAACATCAAGGTAATTCCTTTTGAAAGATGCTCAGGACCATTCTTAAAATGGATTAGTCAATACTAATAGATCAAAAGAAATATAAATGGATAACTATGCTCAAGGCCTAACATCAAAGAGATTACAAAGACTGTCTTTATGTCAAATAAAGAAGAAGGAAGATAACTTGCTAGCATTGGGGATTACGTACATGCACCAATAAAAAGAATCTAGTTGAACATAAAAAAAATTATAAGTAACATAAGAACTAACAGAAACAAACAAATATAAACCAGAAAACCGAAATAAGAAAAAAATCACTGTATAGACATTTTAAGCTACAAACTGCTGATATTTGACACACAAAAACAGAGAAATTGTTGTGAAAGCGAAACCTCATTAAAGAAACTGAATGTCTTTTAATAGCAGAAATCCATGCCATAATAGGTCAGAATAAATAATTGAGACCATTTCAACTACAGCATTATTGAGATCAGTCAGAATACTCAGAAGAGTCATTGGTACCTGAGTGACTTAAGAAGACTTGCTGTCACTCAAACTCCAGTGAGAGACCATCAACTAACGCTGATGTGAAAAACTCTCATGTGTAAATAATAATAATAATAATGCCAAAAACGAAAAATAATTGGAAACCTTAATACACACTGTGAGAATATACAGTCAAGATATAGGAATGAAATTTAGAATAGATAAATGCGTCATACTAGTAATGAAAACTGGCAAACGACACATGACGGCAGGAGTCGAACTGCCTAATCAAGCAGTAATAAGTACGCTCGGAGAAAATTGAGATATTGGAAGCTGACACCATCAAACAAGCAGGAATGAAATAGAAAAAAAAACATTTAAAAAGAACATCTCAGAAGAACCAGAAAACTACTCAAGGCAAACTTCTATCGTAGGAACCTTTTCAAAGGGATGAATACCTGGGCTGTTCCTCTAGTAAGATACTCGGGACCATTCTCGAAGTGGACCAGAGAAGAACTTTAAAAAATGGACTAGAGAACAAGAAAACTATTGACCATGCATAAGGCATTGCATACTAGAAATGATGTTGACAAACTATATGTATCAAGAGGAAAAAGGACTTGTAAGCATTGAAGACAGCGTAGATGCATCGATTCAAAGACTCGAAGACTAAATACAAAATCGCAGAGGAAACTGATTGCAAGCACTAGAAACAATACTAACGACATTAGGACCAGCTAAACGACAATAACGAGAAAACAAAAGTGGGAAGGAAAACAACTTTTTGGACGCTTTAAGAAACTATAAAGACATATCACACGAGAAAACGTGGACGTGGCTAAGAAAAAGAAACTTTCAGAGAGAAACTGATTCTCCTCTAAGAGCAGCACAAAACAACGCTATAAGGACTAGCCATATCAAAGTGAGAATAGATCAAACACAACAAAACAGCGAATGTATGTTATGGGAAACGATTCATTACTAATAAGCGAACGCAGCCATTTAGCACAGAAGGAGTATAACACTAGACACGACTTAGTAGGCACGATGATCCACTAGGAATTGTGAAATCTGACCATACAAACAAACCCAGAATCTGTCTTAGAGAATGGGACGCACAAACCCAGAATCTCTTCTAGAGAATGGGACGCACACACTCCTTTCGGATTTTGAGATACAAACGGATCAACTAATCTCGGCCCGACGACCAGACCTGACAATAATCAATATGAAAGATAACTTGCAGGATTGTAGATTTTGCTGTCCCGGCGTACCACAGAGTAAAATTAAAAGAATGCATAAAAGAGTGATGAGAACCTCGACCTTGCTAGTGAATTGAAAAAAATGTTGAACATGAAAGTTACAATAACACCAATTGTAATTGATGCTCTTGGTACAGTCACCAAAGGATTGGCATAAGGACTGGAGGAAACGGAAATAACGGGGCAGGCGGTGACTTCCAAACCACAGCATTGACGAGATAGGCCACAATACTGAGAAGAGTTCAAGAGACTTGAAAAAATTTACTGTCACTCAAAATCAAAAGGAAAGCCATCTGGTAACGACGATGTGAAAAATCCTCAAGGAGTAAAATGATAATTACTGTTATTATTATTAGTAGTATTAGTATGATTATAGAGTTTTCTACATCAGCGTAAGTGGGTGGTGTTTCACTGGGGTTTGAGTGACAGCAAGTCTCCAGGACTCTTCTCAGTATTCTGGCCGTTCTCAATAATGCTGTCATTTGGATGGTCTCCACTCGTCTGTCAACTTCCAAATCCTCCAGGCCCTTTACTGATCCTATAGTTACAATGCCAAAAGGACCAATCAAAATTGGTACAGTCGTCACTTTCCTGTTCCATAGTTTCTAAAATTCTCTAGCAAGGTTGGGGTACTTATCCTTCTTTCATCTTTCTTTCAGGTATATTCAGTGGTCAGCCGGGACAGCAAAGTCGACAATTTTTCAAATTCTCTTTTTTTTGTTGATTATCATAAGTTCTGGTCTTCTGACCGAGATAAGGTGATCCGTGTGTATATCAAAGTCCCATAGGATTTTATGTGTGTCATTTTCTAGGAGAGCTGCTGGCTTATGCATATACCATTTATTCATATGGTCAAATTTAAATTTCTTGCACATTTCCCAGTAGATCACCATGCCCACTCAGTCGTGTCTAGTGTTGTACTCCTTTTGTGCTAATTTGCTGCTT
This sequence comes from Sepioteuthis lessoniana, assembly GCA_963585895.1. NCBI lineage: Eukaryota > Metazoa > Mollusca > Cephalopoda > Myopsida > Loliginidae > Sepioteuthis > Sepioteuthis lessoniana. Next base: position 127,906,653 of record OY757909.1, on the reverse strand, counting down.
TCGCTTATCATAGGATTGATCGTTTCGTCTCTGTCACTACATAGCCTACATTTGCTATTTTGTTGAGTCTTATCTATCCTTGCTTTGATATAGTTAGTTCTTATGGAGTTGTTTTGTGCTGCTATAAGCAGAGATTCTGTTTCTCTTTTAAAGTATCCATTTCATAAGTCACGTCCAGGTTTTATCGTATTAGATGTTGTTTACTAGTCGTTGAAAGCTGCCATAGAGTTGTTTTAATCTTATTTTTGTTTCCTATTTATTGTCATTGTTATCTTTCGCGTTGTCAGTATTGTTTCTGATGGCTGTAATCAGTCCTCGTTCGTGTTTTTCTACGTAGTCGTCGAGTCGTTGTATCAATGTGTCAACGCTGTCTTCGATGCTGGCAAGTCCTCTTCCTCCCTCTTTTCTTGATACATATTGTCTGTCAACGCAGTCTCGCGAATGTAATGCATTGTGCATTATCATTAATTTTCATGTTCTTTGGTCCATTTGTTTAAGTTCATGTCTGGTTCACTTGAGAAAGGGTCCCGAGTATCTAACGTGGGTTCGAGCTCAAGTATTTATTCCTTTGATAAGGATTCTGCAAGAGAGTTTTGTCTCATGTAATTCTCTAGTTCTTCTTCGAGTCCTTTTAGTTCTCTTGTAATAATGTTTATCCATTCAGTATTTTCGTTATGCTTTTATGATTGCCATATTTTCGTCTAAAATCGTTCGACTGATTTGGCGTCTGGTTATTGATATGCTTTTGTGTCATGCCCTCCCAGTTGCTGGTAGAATTTTCTTTCGTATTTTTTTTTTTTTAAATGTCTTGTTTTGTCTATATTGTTTTACCCTTTGTCGATATCTCTTCTTTCACCGGAACTTTCGGGTTTATATCCTGAAGTTTTACTCTTATTTTTTCTCGTGAAATCGTTTCCTTTCTGTTCCCACATATACCAGGATCTTTTTGTTTTACCATTTCGGCCTGTGTTCGTAGATTTTTATCTGCGTTTCCAGTCGAAATTCCCGTCTTGATTTTGACTGTTTCTTCGTGCTTTTTGAGGGGATCCCAATTTCCTCACACCCTAATTTCGCCCATGAAAGAAATTGGCACAAAAGGAATATGATATTAGGAACAAAAAGGTAAGAAAACGGATCCACTAAGAATTGTGGAAGGGATAAATATTTGACCACCCGGACAAATGGTATATGTACCCACCGGAATTTGGCGTAGAAAATTATTTCGCAATTTTTTTCTGGAACTTGGAAAAATTAACAATCGTCCAGCTAATCTGACATAGTACTAATAAACAAGACAAAGAGACCTTGTCATCCTGTGGATTCTGCCATTACTGCCATTTACCGAAAGAAAATGAAAGAAAGCGAAAAGAAAGCCAAGCGTCTTGATTTTTCCTTGGAGCAGGAGGAAATATATAGCCTGAACGTGATGGTATTACTATTCAGAGATTTTGCTCTGGGAACGGGCCCTAAATGCAGAGAAGATTCGAATTAATCCAAACCATAGCAGTGTTAAAAAAAAAAACTTGAATACTTAATCGTGTCTTGGGAAGTTTTGAAGATTGTTGTCACACCAATTTCAGTAAAAATGCACCGATTAAATCTAGCGAGAAAAACTCGCAAGACATGAAATGCATTGAATAGTTTGTTTTTAGCCATGTTCACATCAAACCTTATCTTATGCAAGTACATAAAACATTTGATGAATCATTGTTACATATTAAGATGTGCCAGAATTATTTTTACATGTTAGTGAAATTCTTTCTTTAAGAATTTAAGGAGAGAAGTCCTAAGATCTGCAAGGAAAAAAACAATAATTATTCCTCTATTTATTTTAATATTATGATGAAAAAACGCATATGATCATTTTTCTACAGGATTTAATACTAAAATATACAGGGAAATAATAATTTTACTTTCAAATTTTCCGGTGATGAATTTGACTAAATTGAAAATATCGCCATGTTAATTCAAAAATCTTTTATAAATTGTACCAAGATTAAAATTCTTTAAGTTTGCAAACGTAAATGTTCTTTACAAATGAGCATAAACAAAATAAGCATCATTTGATATGAATTAACAAAACCAACTATTAAATAAACGTTAGGAATTAATATTTAAATGCCGCCAAAAAATAGATTTAAACTCATAGGAAAAAAGGTTAATAATAGAAAGATTGATCCTGATAATAATAGCAGGATAAATTAAAGAAATCAGTTTTACTATTGAGATTACTGGTTAATGTCATAACGGTAACAACAACAACAACAACAACAATAATAATAATAATAATAATAATAATAATAATAATAATAATAATAAATTACCAATAATTGTAATAATAGTCACTTTTCATTATTAGTAATATAATTATAAATGCTGAATAATCATTATAATGATAATAATGACTTGAAAGGTAATTAGAATGACAGAATGAAGAAATAAAATAAATATAAATGTTAACAAATTCAATAAAAACTAAATTTCAAATGAAACTTAATATTTTTTAACTAAACAAGATAAATTTGATATAAGTAATAGTGCATATGGCCAAGTTTTCCTTAATAAATAAACAAATAAAAAAACAAATATTGTGATTTTTTCTTAAGATAAAATACGTTAATTTATTAAAAATATTCTAATTTCTGAAGGTTTTGTGAGTTATGTTAATTTTTCTTTTTTTTATCCATCAGGATACATGAAATCAAACGAAGATATTACATCTGATTTTGACCCTAAATTCTCATTCATATCTTTCTTTACCCCACTCGACCTCTATATTTTTAATGACAAAGAATCCATTAGAAAAATATTTTTATAATTTTTAATACGTTGTTTCTCTACATTGTTAGAAGGACATCTAAAGAAGTTGGTTTCTTTTATGGAGTGGCCAACTGAAATACATTCATAGAAGACAATTGTTACGAAGGACGAACATTATTTTGAATTTTGTATTTTCAATATTTCATATATTTGTGTTCCACACGTCTTTTGGATGTACTCTTTACGAAAATCCAATGAACATTTAAATTTCCTGAATACAAGGTAAAATTTCGAAATACGAGTAGACCATAAATATATAAAACAAATAAAAATCAATTGCAAATTTGAAATCATTTTACACCATACTCATTTAAAACTATTTACTTTTATCTCATTGAACCAAAAACAACTTTTACACATACACACACACACACACACGTATATATATATATATATATATATATATATATATATATATATATATATATATATATATATATGTGTGTGTGTGTGTGTGTGTGTGTGTGTTCAAGAAAAAAATCTTTTAAAATATCATTTAAGTGTCAAGTTCAGCCGAAGCTTCAGACATATTTTTTTAGTTCTGATATTGACCTTTTCGTATGAAAATTACATCAAACGTTGTTACTTACAATAGGAGCAATGGGAGCAAGACGACAACATCTGTATAGTGCTCTGGTTGTTTGAAGAAGTTCGGACAAGGAAATATATTTTTTATTTATTCTCTTACAAAATCAAATAAATAAAGCAAAAGAAAAAATACCAAAGTTGTTTTTCTAATGTTACAACAGACCTTAAGGGAGGATTTATTTTAACCCTATGCAGTGCCATGATGTCATTTATAAAGCTTACTTTAGTATGGCACAAAGCCATATTCATGTGGTAACCAGAGCGGATTGAACCTAAAAATTACCTGGTAGCAAAGTGTGCTAAACCCTTTACAACGCAATACACTCGTATGTATGCAATATTACACAGGGTGTCCGTAAGTATATATATATATATATATATATATATATATATATATTATAACCATAATATAAGCAATACGATAGGCAATACACGCATATAGTTCCAAATGTCACCGTTCAGTTTTCGGCAATGCACAAGACAATGATAGAATTCGACCAAAGCTGTGGGAGTTATGACATGGATTTCTTCATTAAGCGCATGACTTTAAGCGGATCAGGGTTCCTGTTTGACGCCTGAGTTTTGACCCTTTTCCTTCAGGCGCCCGCGTAAAGCAGATGTACATTGCTTTGCGTTGCTCATTGAAAGGAAAAAGACTTAAGCCGATCTTCCACGGAAACAACAGACTCCAAATGGATTTATGAAATCGTCTTAAAGAGACTACGGCCGCTCAGCTGTTTGCATTTTGGACAATAGAAATGGAAGGTAAGATAGTAACAAAAAAAAAAAAAAGAAAAAAAAATGATTAGAATACAAAATGATGCCAATGGAACAGGATTATGGTCAATAATACTTTTTTCTATATGAAGTGACTAGCATGATTTTTTTCCTTTCCTCGAATGTGGAATCTAAAACTTTCATCAATATCATTCAAATTTCTTGGAAAATATATGCATACCATATTTGTTCACAGCAGATATCGTTATTGATGAATTGGTATCAAAATCTATAATTACTTTTTCTAGCAACCGATTTGGTACTTTATAGACATCCAAAATAATAGTATTTTAGAGTGTCTGGTAATAAGGGTTATCTTCAAAATGTATTTTCATCAAACACCTTTCTACACCGTATGACTTTTATCGCATTCTTGATAACCTGTATTTACACTGGAAGAAACGGATACTTTTGTCCAAGACAGAAGATGGATATAAAATGTTTCTTCCGAAAAATAATTTCGTACAATTTTGAGGTGTAATTAGCTACAATAACATCTTTTACATTTAAAATGCCTGTCATTGAGAAATACAGAAAATATATCGTCGTAAATGATCCCATTGTTTACATATGAATTGTTTCTTATCCAATGGTTTTTAATTATGGAATAAAGTTTGCTTATTAATAAAGAAAGAAACGTCATCGGACTACTAAAAAGTTTGAAGTTTCCAAAATAAACGGAAGAAAGAAAAGAAAAGATGGAAAATAGATTTGGTAGCAAAGAGAAATTTAAAAGAATTCACCGATAAGAGAATAAAAGAGAAAGATTTTGAATGACCAAGAATATGACTATGACACAGACGGACAAGGACTATAAAACTACGTTGCTTTGAAATATCATGTATATATTTGAATTTTGAAAATTGGTCGCATTTGAATGACGGTGGAATGCCTTAATACTTCGTTGTTAGACAAATTTATGCGGCCAAGAATTACACGCTGAAATATTTATCATTCCATTTAATATTTTCACAATACATTTCATATTAAGATAAAATGATGGTTAAATTGCCCGGATATCTTTTCATTTCTATAGTGTGAGTCTCAAGTATTAGTATACCACTTTATTATTTACCACTGATCAACATTTTAGAAAAGCGCACATGAGTTTATAATTAGACATAAGTTTCAATGATAAAGTTTACAAAAATATTCTAATCTAATTCCATGTCCAAAACTGGAATAAAGAATTGTTTTATTATTTTTTATGTGGTCATTGTTAATTTTCATTTTATAAGTCTTTTCAGCCATTCTTCTATTGATTTATTTGTTCTATTTTTTACTGTTTTGATTGTAACATACAGCGATTCTTACCATTCACCATCATCTGTTCCTCTCAATTTTATTTTATTCTCATATTCATTTCTTTAAAGCAATGACCACACGTTTTCAATTGTTTTAATTTTCGTAACTATTTCATTTTTTCTTTTTTCGTCTTTGAATACACTCTTTAATGCTTACGATTGTGATTTGTATCATTAAAAAAATGTTTCTTAAATGTATGATAATTTCCCACATTTACATTGATACTATCATGGATTTTTTTTATGAGACCTGTTATTCTATTTATTTATTTATTTATTTTTTGCCTACAACACGGAAATAAAATATTATTCAATTTCTACTTTTGTCTTCTAAGTTATATTAGTTGGCTGTTTCCATGAAAGATTCATTGTTTATTTAATGATATAGGTGTGGTGCTTCCATGATTGTAGAACAAGTTCTTAATATTCTCTCTCTCTCTATTCACAACGCAACCTTCTTGAAATATATTCTTACTGGTCAATCCAATTCTCTTGTATATTACATATATGATATTTTCGCAAATCACCATGTATCACATTTTTAGCCAATATTTTTTTCTTGTTGATGTATTTCCAGTACTTTCTAGTTCATTTTTATAAATCGTGTCATCTTTTCACGATTCCGATGACTCAATAATTAAAAAGATGTATTTTTAAAGGTCATTTCTAACTTACGATCAGATATAAACATAATTCATCAAAGAAAAGAAGTAAATTTAACTATAATATCGAACACGTACACACACAAATACACACCTAAATAAGCGTGCTAACGCACACAAATATATATATATATATATATATATATATATATATATGTATATATATATATATACATATATATATATATATATATAATAAGCAACCAACCAGTTATAAATGAAATATTACATAACCAAAAGAGTTATAATACATAAAGCTTATTATATAGCCTCATATTCTAACAATATGAGTCATCTTTACAGTAATCACACACACACACAGACACACACGCGCGCACACGCACACATATACACACACAGGTGTATATATATATATATATATATATATATATATATATATATATATATATAATCAAAGAAGACTCACGCATATACACACACGTATATATATATGTATGCATATGTACGTATCTTGAAAATTTTACAATAACTTTTGATTATTACCTTTCTTCTGATAAAGAATGACTTACACAATATGTTACACATGTGAGAAGAAATATGCTATTTTGTGTAAAAGTAGGTTTTTCAGGAATAACAAGTAATAAACAACTTATAAAACAAGTTATTTTAGGGTTTTGTACGATTCGTTTTATACCACTGAGGGCGTCTCTTGTAATTTTTTTTTCACTAATTGCCTCGATATTTTTCGATGAATATATATGTGTATTTCTAGTTTTGTCGGTAAATAAGTTTTTGTTTTGTTTTAATAAGAACTTAAACATGGTTATATCGATGTAATTAAAACAGCTTTTTTCATGTTTCATTATCCGAAAACAGTAAACATAAGAGAAAACTTAATTAACTTCTAATGAAATACATTAATAAATACTGAATAATTGTTCTGTTGCACCTTTAAGAACTCAATACTCCCCATATATATATATATATATATATATAAATATATATATATATATATATATATATATATATATATATATATTAATCTTTTATATATATTAATCCTTATATTTTTGTATTATTCTGTTGGTGTTTACGTTCATATCAGTGCAAAAAAATTCGTAAAAAAAAAAGAAAACATGAAAAACACACGTGCTCCTTGAAAATAATCAAGCTGCATGCATGTCTAGTCAAAAGAAAAAAAAATGACAGAATTACCTAAGCTAAAACTTAATAAAGTGCTCAATACATAAGATAGAGCTAATATTATGAAAAAAATCCCTATTTGGCCAAGAGCCAGTCTACCTAGGTTTCAGCAAATATCTCTTCAGAATTACTCTGGCTATAACTTCAATGTCGAATTTATTTATTCGGACATTGAAACCACCACCTACATGAATCATCATTATCATCAGCTCGTGCCGCCAGCACAGATATCCCTGACTCTCTCTCGCCACTCATCCCTATCGTTCATTGCTTCTGGCAGATCCTTAGAGCTACATTCCGTATCCTCGCAGAGCTGCCGTATGTAGGTTCGTATGTATCCTTCATGCCTGGTTCATCTAACTTTGATAGTTTTCGTGATGGGCGTTAGGTGGCCGTACAACTGATGTTTTGTGGGGTGTTGCCTCTAGGACTTGTTCAAAATTGCTCGTAACATTCTTGTGTAGTTGCCGTCAAGCTTTTTCTCTATACGTTTAGTTAGCGTGCATGTAGTGCATCCATATAGCAGTATCACCACGATCGCTGCTTGGAAGAAACTGCATTTCATTTTCTCGGTCAGGTCCGACATCCATATGACCGATAGCCTATCGATAGCTGTTCATGCCTTTGTTAGTCGCATGTCGATGTCTTTTTCTGTTGATGAGACACTGCTTCCTAGATTGGGGAACTTGTCAACTACTTTCAGATAGCTACCACCTAGTGTGGAAATATGTCCAGCGTGAAACTATAGATTTTTTTTTAAGTGTAAATCTAAAAATTTTTTTTTTTTTCCCTCTTCTGTTTCTAAATAGAAAAAGTTATGATTGATTATATCATTATCATACATATTGATCTCATAATCCCATTGATACATGTATATATATATATTGTGTGTGTGTGTGTGTGTGTGTATATATATATATTTCAGGGTGTAACGAAAGTTCACTGTGAAGTTTTCGGCGGAAAAATGTGATTAAGTCCAATTTTGATTGATACTTGTCGATGTTTATATAAATCACATATCTCATTCATATTCAAATTTTGTGAAGATTATTTGAAGAAAAAATGTTCAAATTGTACCAACGTTTCCATTAAGTAAGGAACACTTCTTCATGCTATACGTTATGAATTTCACAGAGAAATTAATGCATAGAGAAGGTCTCTAAAGTGAACTTCATTCTGAGGTTTCTAAGCTCTTGTTTAAACCAATCAGCACTACGTGTTTGGATACTTTATTACTACTTCAAAGTAAGCAATAAAATTGCCCACAACCAAGTACGTAGAAAGACCCGGGAACGTATCGCGTATTAGAATGTCGGTTCTGCATAAATTTTTAGCTGAGAATTGCAAACAACTTATCGGTCATTGTGCAACATTGTATACCAGTGAGTTTCAGTCACTTTTGAAGAACAGAGTTAAGGCTTGGGATAATTAGGCGTCATTGATTTTGACGTCATGGAAAGTCTTTTTCACAAACCTGAATCAAAAGAAGATTTTCTAAATAAGACGAAATAGGCACGTGATAGTTTATTACAAGCTATTAAACAATTATCAACCAATCACAACCGAAGATTACTGCTAAGGAACTTTGGACAAAAACCTCCTTTGTTTTAAACAGAAAAGTGATCATCCATCACCAAGATAAAGCCTGACTCTATACCGGACTAATGTACAAAGATATGGAACATCTCGTTTAGCACGTAACGCTTCACCTACCATGTTTCTCGGACATTTCTTAAATCTGTCAAAAAGTTTCCTAAGAAAATTCGATGGGATTTGTGCAACTTAAAAAAAAAAAAAAAAGATTGCAAATAAGCCAGTCTCTTACATAAACTTAAAACCCCAAGAATTTTAGTCCCCTGCATAAAGAAGTTTGTTATCAAATGGATTTATGTCACTGAAGATAATGTCAAGATTATTGATAAATTAAACTTTAGTGACCAGATTTTTTTTCACTTGCGATTGATACAGTCAACTGAACTTATACAACATACAATAGAACTAGATAGTTCTACCTTGAAATATGTAAGAAATTCAAACAATAACAAACAATAAGAATGTGAGTTTACGTTAAAAAGAAATAAAGAAAAAATGAAAACGATAAAACAACACAGAAAGACAATACATGATATACCATTGAAGAAAAGAGAAAGATATGAAAATTAAAGGTCACTTTTTTGAAGTAAGTGAATAGATGTAACAAAAAACCGATAAATAACAAGAAAAAAACTGTATCAATATATTTTTCAATCTAGCCTGAAATGCATACGCAGAATGAAATGACAGTGCCATAAATCGAACGTATTTCTGCCTGGGGAGACAGGACAACATTTACTAAATATCGTGCTTGTAACTCAGTCTCGACTATATACAGTTTATCTTGTCGAATATAGCAACAAGAATTTTCTAGTTATGTTATATCTACGAAGAAATATACCGATATATAAATGTACAAAACCGGTTAAGATGCAACATGAATTCAGGTATAAATCATTAAGCAAGAATATTTGCACAAATGGAGAGAAGGTCTCATGCAACTAAAAGAGTTATAGCAATGGTAAGAGAATCAGAAGATAACAGTATACTAGCAAAATAGCCGCGAAAAGTGCCAGGTTTATTTTAACATCAATCATCACTCGCTGTCCAGGATCAGTGTGATATAATATATTACCAGTCATATGTTGCATTTATTGCCTTCGTTTTTTTTTTTTTTGAATAAAGATTAGTTCTGATATTTTTTCACATTATTCTTTTCATGTAAGTTATGTGAAAATGCTATCTGTAGTTTCAATTTTATCTTAGAATCGATTTGTTTCATGATTACATAGTATATTTTGCTTAATTTTCAAGACACATACAAGTTTCCTGCTTGGCCTCAACAGTCATTGTGATATTGTCCAGTTTGTGAAACGATTACTAATAGAAGTATAAGTAGAAGACTTTTGTATTTAAGAGAGTTTCTGCCAAAGATCGATAAATACATCAGATAGATGTATATGATTCATTTTAACGATATGCCAAGCCATCTCAGGTTATTTTAAGCATATAGATTCGGGAATCACATATATTTTACGTTTACGTTCATATATTTTGGTGTATTTTCAAAATAGATTTTGCACATGGTTATATGATATGAAACATTCCAATGTAATAAAAACAATTTGCAAATAGAGGTATTAGAAACCTCGATTGAAACCTAACTGGTACAACCTACTCGTATAAAAGTGAACTTGAGAGTAATTGCAATGAAGGGGTAATCAACGTGACTCATAGACCAAAACTGGAGCCTCACCATCATATCGATTTCAAAGTAATATCGAGGACGATCCATTTTTGCGGGGAAACCTACACCCCCGATGTGGATGAAGTTAGCGTATAATAAGCCCCGCCGACATGATGCGTGTGGATTAGGAGACGGAGAGACAGAAAAAACAGATATAACATGTAAAAACTTTATTTGAATTCATGTCAAAATTTGTTGACTTATCTCGTATATGATCAAATTTGTTGTACAGGATATACATGAAGAATATACAGAACATTTAGGATAAGTTGATGATATATGAAACCAGGAAAATAACACGATAATTTATAAGAAAATATAATGTATACATATTCAGTATTAAAACATATTAATTCAAAGTGTATACACTGTAATATTTTCTGTATAGACTTTGATATTGAGGGCTGTCGACAATGTACTAAACACATCTTTATCTTCAAATATTCATATAAACACGTGCATAGAATGCAATGATTATATATATATATATATAGAGAGAGAGAGAGAGAGAGAGAGAGAGAGAAAGAGAGATAGGCAGACAGACAGAGAGAAAGAAAGAGAGAGAGACAGAGAGAGAGAGAGACATGATTTAAGATAGATAGATAGATAGATAGATTGTTTTAAGATTCAACTGTGCCAAACATTTTTGAGCAAAATAATGTAATAATAAAAATTATACTTTCTCTCTATATGGTAGGCTTTAGGCTAAATCCAATTCAAATGGAGTCAGTTTTTACATTATTTATAACATCTGCCCTCATAACATGAAAGAGAATGTAATCTTGAAAACTTTGTCGCCATATATCCCCAAGAAACGCATTGAGTAGTGCCAATCGTATATCTTAATAAAAGATCTGTCACCTAATTTCGTTAGCGTTCTCTGTCGGGGTTTAGTTGCATATGGCTGAAAAGTAGTTAATTTGCCGCCAGCCATTCGCTTTGCAAAACTTGAGGAATTCAGAGCTTCTAAAATTTTGCCGTAAACTAATTGATATTTGTACTACTTATTAAATTTCAACCAACACTAAAGAGAATTTATTTCATCTATTCTTAGTATAATTTATGTGCCAAATATATCGTATAAGTTTGCAGTTATTTTGGAAATTTAAGAAATAAAACAAAATGATTGGTGTCACATAAAACGGATATAATGATCGAATTGATCAGTATATTTATCAAAGTTGCCCAAACTGTCTCAATACATTCAATAGTAGAATGAAATCGATGAAGGGTAATTGAATTAGATCTTAACATTTCGGGGTACCCAGTTTTTCTTAAAAAACAGAGAGGTGATTCGAAATATTTCAAACAGTACTTAACCGATTAATTTATATCAGCTTAAAAAAGGTTTCATTGTTGTATACGTGGTGCATTCAATAAGTTTCCAAACTTTTTTTGTAGGGGCATTTAAAATTGTCGTAGACTCTTGAAAGTTCATTATGTTATTGCAATACATTTTATGAAATGACTGACCAATTTTTATGATTCCAGGTTCAAACGAACAGCTACAAAAAGAATTGGAATACACCCTACTAAAGCCTGATTGTCACAGCTGGTAAATTTCAAAAATGCAATCTGACAATTTAGAAGAACGATATGCAATAAATTTTTGTTTTAAACTTAGAAAAAATACCACAGCAATACACCAGAGTTAATTGGCTAAAGGGTTAGGCTTAAGGTTACTATGTTGAGGTTTTAAGGGAGTTCAGGAAGAGATTCCGTCGGAAGAGGCCAGCACTCTTCAAATCGGGTCAGGGGCATTTCCACCAGGACACTGCACCAGTCCACAATCCCATCCTTGTAACAGACTATTTGACCTAGATGGGCATCAAGACAGTTCATCAGCCTCCCTATCGTCCAGAACTTGCTCTGTGTGACTTTTGGTTATACCCTAAGCTCAGAGGCTCACAATTGAGGAGATGAAAGAGGCTTTGACGAAAGTCATTGACATGCTCCCACAGAGGACTTCCATGGGGCCTTCCAGAAGTTGTTGGAACGGTACAACAAGTGCATTGTATCCGGAGGAGATTCCTTCGAAGGGGACTAAAGTTTCATGCGTGTACAATCAATAAAGGTGCCCATACGAAAAAAGTCTGGAAACTTATTTAATGACTCTCGTATATCTGTATTAAATTGAAATGTTTTGTAGAAAGTCGACATTGAATTTCACGAACAATGAAGGGATAGGTTTGTGTTAGCCCTCAGTTCAATAACAGCTGAGTAAAAACTTTACCTACCGGTGTACAAAAGGAAAACAGTAATTTCTACTGCTTGCTTCTTTTCTTTTCATTTTATGCCATTCTATTAGTTTGGCATAAGACCGATATTGTGGAGCAGGTGATCCATTAAACACATCCTCAGTTAAATTGGTTATGCCAACTATCCTGGTCTCCGACGAATGTCACTGATAACTGGTCCCTTTAAAAATCTATTTAGATAATTGCAACTTAAGGTCCGTTTTTTTCGATGATGATACACAAAGTGCCTATGTTATTCTACTGAAATTGTAAATCTATGACATTATTTTCTATGACATAGCGAATATTGAAGATATCTTTGAAATACTGAGTCAAACGTTTTAAAATATTTTTCATATTTTCTGACAAATTGTAACCATTTGTAGATGTTAAGGGAACGACAGATGACAGATGAGTTTGAACAAATCAAACAGTTTTAATTTAAGGTTGAATATATTAAGCAGTACTATGGATTATTTAAACATTATTTGATTTAAAAATAAAAGGCTTTCAATACAAACGGCCAAGCATTGAAATTAAGAGCTCTTTCGTAAAACTAGAAAGTACAATATGAAGCCATAATAACTTAACAGAGACAAATGGGCAACATTTCAGTTAGGAATAATGAATGGAAAGTTTGATCCCACAACGGGTACAGTGATTTCAGTTATTAGTGCACCAAACAGGATTTATAGAAATATAGGGACAGAAGGTATTAAGCGGTTGAATTTTAATCGGGTCGACGAACGAAAAGGATATTACATAATATATGTCGGGGATTTATTTTCGAAAACCGGGTGTATGAATCATGTGGTTGGAATGTCGAACTTAGCCCTTTATTTCGCTCACCGGGGTTGACTGTTATAGTTCCACGAGCCATGTTTAAATGGATGTCAGTTATCAGTTACATACTGTTAATTTTCCCTCCGAATGTTCTCCACTGACTTCACCAGGTACTGAACTCACATTAGTTGGGTATGTCACCAACGTCTTTGTCCACGATGCCATATGTCCTTGAGGAAATCTGTGTATTGATTTCTGGGTATTTAAAACCTAATGCCTTCAGCAACATTTTTACCAGTGCTCATATTGCAATTTTGCTGTTATCATAGAATTTTTTCCGACAGCTCATATTGCAAATTTGTTGTTATTATTGCTTTTCTCTGACACTCTTTAATACTGGTTCCCATATTGTATTCATTTCTATGCTTGGTCGGCTCAGGAGATTTTGTGGCCTAGCCTATATTTTAATTTTATAAGTTTATGAATTTTCCAATGTCCTTGTCTATGATCTCAACCTGGTTCCACCGATGGTGGTGATTTCCCTCCTCTCCCCATATGCGGTCAGCCCCGCCTGATTTTTTCAGATCCCCATGTGTTACAGCCTTCTGGCGATCTTTTAGCTTCATCTTAAAGAGGCGACCTGTTTCTCCTTTATATTACCTTCCACAGCTGCACGGGGTAGCGTACACACAGTCTTTAGTCATGGTCTCCTCTATGGGGGGTCTTAATCGGGTGAGATATCTGCGAAGTGTCGTCAAACTTTTGAAGATTTTTCCCGATTCATTGCGAATTGCTTGCTTGAATACGATGAAGATAATTTGGAACTATTTGCAAATTGCTGGCTGGAAAAATTACGTGTTCTTGTATTTTAGTCCCATAAATATAATCTGGAAGAATACACTTACCAACAAATGTATTTTAAACGACAGTTATGCCTATAACTGTTTTCCATACTGAAAAAAGGGTAACATTTAGTTTTAAACTCTGAAATACTTCACAGATGACAAAATTGTCTAAAAAATTTTGAAAGATCAAACTGAAAATAATTTAAGAAATCTTTCGCAACAACAATATTAGTGATACATTTTCTAACCATGTAGAATCATACGTAAATCCTCAAAGCGAAGAGAAAAATAATTTTTAGGTAAGTATGGAATTGTCTATACTTTCTCTACCTTTTCTACTTATTAATTTTGATTGAAAAGTTGACATTAATTTTTTACTATAATGCATTTTATTAAACTATACTTTATCTATCATAATATTGAGCGAATTTATTAGCACTTACAGAGAATTTATTAATACTGATATTGCAGCATTATATTGCTGAGGAAAATAGCAACAACACCCGCATATATGTTAAGGCATAAATACGTTTTCTCTCTCACATATTTACACACGCAAAGATTTTTACACACACACATACACACAGAGAAAATATGCCACTTAATTTAGGCTAACAATTATTGCTATACTTCATTTACGAATCTTAACTATTTTAACTATCATCTATTAATTTTTTTTCCTTCTGACAAATATTTTGCAACAAAAAATACTTCTGATTTTCAACAAAATTTTCAGTCAATTTAAAGAAATAAAATTAATTAATGTGACAATGGGAATTTTATTAAATCATTTTACCCTCTTTTCCCTTACACCCATCTTATCTGTTTATGTAGGAGTAAATAATGGTTTCAAATACTCTTAGTCCCACGTTCATCTGTATCTCCATTGTTGGACAAAAAATAACTGTTAAATGATATATGTATTAAACAAAAATATTTAAGAAAACAGATTAAAAAGATTATTATCAACGCTAAGATAAAATCATCCTGAAATAAAAATGAAAAAACGATACGTATTAAAATATACCAAGAAATAAGGAAATACAAAATCCAACCAAATCTTTTATGACTTTGGACATTAGAACTGTATTGTACTGTAGAACTATATAAAAATATCATTGGAAAAAACATCTTATTCTAGAAAAAAAAAAAAGGTTCGCTAAATTAAAACAGAATCAAAAATGTTGAATTAAAGAAGCAAACATCATTTGTGTTTATAATCTTTCTATGTAACTTTTATGAATTTTTATTTGGGTGTATGAACTTTTCTTTTAAGAGTCAATCGACCTTTGGCAATGGGAAAAGCAAATTTTTGGCGCGTCTTTATGTCTAAGAGCAGACATCTTGGCATGTACCTACAACCATTGAATGAAACAGATACTCATACGTTTTTTCTAAATTTGTATAAAAAACTTAAGAAATTTATTCTTTTCAGTGAAGACAGACTGGAATCGTCTACTTGAGAGTTCATGTCATTTTGCTTATATTTTTACTAATAAGAAAACTGTAATATAAAGATAAAAGGAAAAAAATGAGATAATAAACATGAGAAAGAAACAGGAATTCAATTGTAATAGATACATGAAAGGTTTCTGGATTACTGTAAAAAAATACATATTTTTCAGCATAAGCATTTACCATCCTTCCCTGTCAACGGACTAAATTTCGTTATGCTTATTACATGCATAGCTTTAACATTATTATAGGGAGGGTACATTTAACATCAAACATCGACTTTTACCTCTGTGTCAAGGTACACTGAACGATCCATCTTTGATTTAATATTTCGAACATTTTTGAAATAAAACAAAAAAGGCTCACGCAGATATTCACACACGCTATCTGTGTCATTCACACACACACACATAAACACACATCTATCTATCTATCTATCTATCTATCTATCTATAAAATTTTGCATCAATTATGAGAAAGCGTTCGATATCAATGTTTGAGTTTAAGTGAATTTGAATTGTGTACACTCTGAAATAAACACAGTATTGTGACTGTCAGTTTTGTGCTTTCTTCGATCATCACACTAAATGAACACTCTTGCTGAAATTAGTTGAACAGCAAATATATATATATATATATATATATATATATATATATATATATATATATATATATATATATATATATATAAATAATGAAAAATAAACGGAAAAAGTGGATATACAAAAAACACAGACTACAGATTCAGTTCAAAATCTTTCGTTCTTATTTATTGAAAATAACTTTTTTCAACCGAGAAAAATAGATTTTTCTAAAATTCATCAAAATGAAGACATAGATAAAAATAAATAAATAAAATAAATGTGAAATTAAAATAAATGTGAATATGAAAGGGGGCCGGGTCTAAAGACAAAAAAAAAGAAAAGGGAAGATGTTTAATACATCTAGGATTGAATGATGGCGGTAGGGGTTGTTGGTTTTCACTTAATTTCAGAGAGAAAAAGAGAGAGAAAGCATGAGGAATTGGGAGATCTTGAGTGGGAGGAATGGAAATAAAGTTAAAAGGGTTTTATGATATGTATGTTGAGGTGGTGAAGGTGGAGGTTTAAGCATACCCAGTTTGGTTAAAAAAGTTGATGACATTGGAATATCTAATTGAAAAGGAAAATTAAAATATGGAAGCACTAAAGAGAAAAAAAAAAGGGAGGCAGTGTGGGAGAAAAAATGTGGTTGTGTTTTTTTTTTTTTTTTTTTTTAATCCTCGATCTAATACACCTCTTCCTTTATCTGTCTTTTGTCTTTATACCCTACCATCTTTCATATTCACATTTATACACTCTTATCTATTTCTTCTTTTTGCTAAAAGTTAAGAAAAACATATTTTTCTCATCTGAAAAAGTTGTTTTAAATAAATAAGGTCGAAATATTCTGAACTGAATACGTAGTCTCTGTTTTTATATGTCCATTTTTCCATTTATTTTTCATGCTCTAGTCAGATCTACCAAAAATATCTGGCTTTTTACACACACACACACACACACACACACACACACACACACACACACACACACATATATATATATATATATATATGTGTGTGTGTGTGTGGGTGTGTGGGTGTGTGTGTGTATGTGTCTGTGTTTTGGGTGCGAGGAGATAATGGTTAGGAGCAACTCTTCATATAATTATATTTTTGTGGTCAAGTCTCTTTTATTTCATTTTATTTCATTTTGTTTTTGTTTTTGGCACATGAAAAATCGTAGAATCGTTTACATAGATGAAAATTGATAGACATCCAAAAACATCAACAATTCCTTAGGGTTGGTGACTCACAAAGTGTTATGCTTTAGGCGATAAGATTACTTTTAGTGTGTTCAATTCTTAATGAAAATAACATACATTTATTTTTGTTCTCAAATTTAGTAAGTGAAAACAAACGATTAATGAACACCTCTATGTCAGAACCAGGACATAAATTTGGAAATAAAGAGATTCTAAGATAATCCAATTGAAATCAAGTTCGTAATCAGGGATAAAACAAACTATTTATGAAAAAAAAATGGATTAATAAAATCCTGCAACAAATCCATCACTTTCCAAAGAAACGTAGCTTAAATACGATGAAAAGAAATCATCAAATCAGAAACTAGTCGATTGCATAAAATGCATTTAAAAATGGAGACTTTCATCAAAAGATTAAAAAAGAAGAAAAAATAAAATAAAAATAAAAACTGATAGTCTATCCCAAGACGCACACTTCAAAAACTTCAACTTGATGTCATAAGTAAATTTGATATGTCTATTCTCAAGTTCATGAAATATTTTATCCTGTATTTCTATATGGTTGGAAAGTCACATATGATCCTCAAACTTGTCTTAGTAAATACATAGAGCCACATGTCGATCTTAAAACAATGGAAAGGTTTTTTAAAAAGTTATTTTTGACTATGGGAAGATAACTGTAAAGTGGTTGGATTATACATACTACAGAAATTTGCTCATATAATTATCAAAAATCAATGATGCATAAAAGGACAATAGAATAATAATCTTTAGAAGCTGCGACAGGGAAACAAATGACTAACTTCAATGAAAAAAAAAATTATAAAAATTTCAAAGAAACAATTCAAAATCCATATAAAATCTAAACTAATACCAGAGCACCGATTCGTAAATTTTAACTTTCTAAGAAATGCAGATAATAATTAAGGAAAACTGTTGGTTGCTCATTTTATATACACTTAACTTTCAAACAGCTAAAATCAAGCTCATTTGCGCGTCCATCAACCGTTGATAATCTGAAAGCTCATTAAATATTGCAAGAAAGATTAATAAAATTTAAAAAAAAACGGCACTAGTATTTTTTGACATAACTTATATTCGTACCTAGTTGACCGAAATTATTTTTTTTATAAAAAGCAATCATATCCCTGGTGTTGAACGGTAAAAAAAAATTCGGAAAACAAATGCTGTAAGAATTTTCATCGAACTAATTAGCCAATATTTCCCGGCAACAAACAACACATGTCTAATAGGGTGGAATAACTGACAAAAATAAAAGACCGACAGGGCATCACAACCCCCAGAAACCTCTACATATAACTACACAACAGTTAAACACCTAAAAACAAAAACGTTATCCAAAAGAAACCGAAAAATAGTACATATTGAAGTAATGGAATATACCTGGACACATAAAAACTATACACGCGTTTAATAGCAAAAACATGTAAATAAACGAACTTTGAAAAACATGAATAATAAAATGAGAAATTATTAAAACAATGCCACTATATATTAATCTCTTAATGGAATTCATCGTTTTCTAAAGTAAAGAATCGCAGTAACCTTAAAAAATGCCCTGGATAAAAACGAATGAACGCTGATTTTCAAAAGCATTCGGGAAAATAATTTGCTATAACCCTAGTTCAAACTAAATCAAGACTCTAAATACTAAACAATTAAACTGAAACTTAGTATCAATAATCTTGAAATAAAAATGTTAAAACTTATGCCAGAAAATGCACGTTGCTGAATAGAGATTTAGAAGTTCAAAGCCTAAATTAATGATTAAATAAAGAAATAAATACAAAACAAGCTGATGTCATTAAAATAATAAATCTAATCTATTTTAAAATAGTCCCATTAATAAATAATTACTCCAAATTTTAATCTAATTTGACATCGAATCATTAACACAAATATTCTCTTTAACAGTACGAATAATAACCTCATCAAATACCATCTATCAAAACGATAAAATGTTATAAAGCATCAACTACTTCCAGTCATCTCCTTAACCAGATGTGACTGTTTGGTCTAACGATTACTGAGAGGGTGGATATGGCAGTCCCCAAGCAACTTTGATTTATCTGTACACAGACAGACAGACACACACACACACACACACACACGAAGTTTAACAGGTTTGAATACTGAGTTGTCCTTCTCCTAGACTAGTTGCCTAAGGCTGATGAACATAGTCTACCTTACTATTTACCCATAGCTGGAAGGAGAATAATTTGATCCATACCTTTCCCATATATATATATATATATATATATATATATATATATATAAGTGTGTGAGTATGCATGTGTGTCATTATATATATATATATATATATATATATATATATATATATATATATATATATATATGGGGGTGTATCAGGGTGTCTATACGTACGTTTACGGTGTGTGAGATTACGCGTGTATATATGCATACATATGAAAAAATCGTGAATGAATAATCGTATGTGAAGCTGAGTTACAATATGTTATGCTTGCTATGTATTTCGACATATTTTTCTCTTCTTCTTTGAGAGTTAACAGCATTTTGTATTCTAAAACGAGAAACTAACGTAGTTACTTTTGTGCTTTTGTTTTCTTGTTTCACTTGTTTTCTTTTTTTGATAAATGAAGTAGACATGAAGCTTTAGCTATTCACCAGCCAAGCAAAAAATTTACCCACAATATTCCTCCCTCAGGTTTATTCTAATACAACGATTCCTCTCGATATCGAAATTAATTCACGCAGAAATGCAACTTTCACGGTCGATTAATAGATTCTGCTCATATTTTGAGAATTGGGTTGACATATCAGAAAAAAAAAAGGTTACTTCGTGAGTTCAAATGTCCCTTCACCTTTTTTTTTTCTGGAACATTAACGAATTTGTCTTTTCTCTGTTAGGGGTCCCCAGCCAAGGCCATATTCATTCTACCGTTTTTCCATCCTGATATTCGACAATTCAAATTAAAGAATAAAACCAAGCAAAAAATTTGATACTGAAATCTGACAGATTTGTCATCGAAGACTGGCAAGGTTCTACGCATTGAAAACGTATATTAAAAAAAAAAATGACTAATATCAACCAGTAACTTATAACACAACTTTTATTTACACGGATTCTGATTCTCTCTCGAATTCTCCCCTCTCAGTTAATGTATGCGCAATTGTTTGAACGATTTTGACCCTTCCTATGGCTTTTTATGCTAAGGTACACCTAATCTTACTTCATCGCTGTTGTTAATTATTTCTAAACTGTTTTCTTAGAATCTATCTTGGATTAAATAGCAAACAAAAGTTAAAGTAAAAAACAACAATTTTGTTCACTAAGTTTGCTAGTTTTGTTTTATATCTCAAAGACTTTTTAGAAAGTGTTTAATTGATAATATCCTGATAATTTGATATATATATATATATATATATATATATATATATATATATATATATATATATATTGATAGTCAGTTTATAGCCACTGACAATCAAAACAAATTCACAATTGCACATTAAATATTTTTGAATTTTGATAAAAATATACAATTTAAAAAATTTAACCCTTTCCAAATTAATTTAGTTAACTACCGAATAAAGTACCAATTGACCATAGATATATATTGATTACATGATATCTTTTTTAAATATCTTTTAATATCGGGTATATAATACCTTTTTAATATCTGTCAAAAATTAGTTTTCTAATTTATTCCATTTTTAATTATCTTAAGTTAACTTTGGGAATAATTTCTATCTGTAAAGGGTCAGAAAAAGGAAAGAAAGGGCGGATTAGACTGCTGGCCGTCAAAGATCTATGAAACTGAACTAAATAATTTTTAATGTTTTCTTTTTTTATGACCTCCTGGAATATATTTGATGAGAATGGTTCAAAACAGCGGTCACCAAACATTTTTAAAAACTTGACACGTTTCAGGGCGCGTGTATTCACAATAGACGTTTATACGTCTATTTCCAGAAAGACGTCAAGAAGGTACATCAGAACTGATTATTACACAATTTTTCTTGAATAAAAATGTAGTCTGAATGGTTAAAATGTTCAACTCTTACAATGAAACATTCACGAAATATTTTCCTGAAATTAGTTTATGATGTCAAAATTGTTTTGTAATATTCACTGATATTTATTGATTGATATAATTTAAGTGAAAATTAAATGTTATATGGATTAAATATTTTTGTTCCTTAAAAGTAATGTTGGCAATGATATGTAACTATTTGAAAATATCTGTATGAAGGGTTTTCGGGCTATTGTCTTCAATGTTATATTCACATCGTTTCAGCCGATATGTCATCGAGCCCTCTTCAGGTGTTTGTCGAACTCGGGAACCTACACGGAAATTCGAACTACGTCCTTTATTGAATCCACGGGGGTCACCAGTTTCGATTCCGTTGGCCACAACCGGGTAAAAGTGTAAAATACTGGTGTAAAAGTGATTATTGTCGCCTCGAAAGCTTAGGGAACCAACGTCTATAACAGTTACGCTATGTGCCATGCTGGTCAGTTCAGAGTGAATTTTGGGAACTTATAAAGTTCACGTTCTTACTTGAGTAGGATTACTAATATTATGTATGATTTTTTACCTGTGCTTGTATTTAGATTTTTTTTCATCAACCTTCGTTTGAGAAATTTAGACAATTAATTTGTTTAAAGTTTTTAATGTCAAGTTATGTACAAACAGTTGTTCCCAACAGCAATATTGATTCACACTTTATTCTAATTGTCATAATCCATCCTGGGTGACACTTCAGTTCTCTTTGGGGAGAACAATGAATTTTTTTTTTAATTTTAAAACAACGCCCAAAATAACCTTTTCGATATCCGTATCATATACTTTTGGTAGATTAGGTTAAAATTCAGATTGTAGTAAGCATTAAAATACGTACAATTATTATTTGAAATGATATATTCAGTGACTTATAAATAATGAATATACTGTTAGAAATTCTATAGAAATTATAACAATTTAATCGTTAAAGAATACAGTTAAATAAGCATTCGGTGCTCATTTCCAAAGGAACTGATAATAACATTACCGTGTAGAACTATATCTGATAGGCATCAAATAAATATATTTTTGTTGTATAAATAAATTGTTCCTTAGTCTAAAGAATTTCAAAGAAACAATGGATATATATTTAAGAATGAAATAAATAAGCATTGTAATATATTTTATTAAAATTCAAAATTTTACTGTATGTTATAAATTATACTTTGCAATAGACTATATGAAAGCAACGAGGCAAAACAAACACACACACACACACACACACACACACACATATATATATATATATATATATATATATATATATATATATATATATATATCTACAGAAACACAAAAGCAAACGGGAAAGTACGTTCGTCAGATTGAGACACGGAATACTTCGACATTGTCGCAGGAGTACTACAAGGAGACACTCTAGTCCCGTACCTCTTTATCATCTGTCTAGACTACGTGCTCAGAACTCCGATCGACAAAATCAGAGAAAATGGCTTCGAGCTGACTAAGAGAAGAAGTAGAATATACCCCGCAAAAACAATCACGGACGCCGACTACGCTGATGACCTGGCGTTACTGGCGAATACACCTAATCAAGCAGAGACACTACTGTATAGTCTGGAACGAGCCGCAGCTGGCATTGGCCTCCATGTCAATGCACACAAAACTGAATATATGTGTTACAACCAAACGGGCAACATTACCACACTAGATGTAGCCTCTCTGAAACTAGTAGACAAATTCACCTACATAGGAAGTAGCGTCTCATCAACTAAAAAAGACATCGACACACGACTAACGAAGGCGTAGACGGCTATTGATAGGCTCTCGATCATATGGAAATCAGACCTAACCGATAAAATGAAACGCAGTTTCTCCCAGGCAGCGGTTGTATCGATACTGCTATATGGACGCTAACTAAACGGCTGGAGAAGAAATTACACAAGAATGTTGAGAGCAGTATTGAACAAGTCCTGGCAACAACACCCCACGAGACACCAACTCTACGGACACTTACCCCCCCCCATCACGAAAACTATACAAGTAAGACGAACCAGAAACGCAGGACACTGCTGGAGAAGCAAGGACTAGCTCATAAGTGATGTACTCCTATGGACCCCCACATATGGCCGTGCAAAAGCAGGACGACCAGCTTGAACTTACATATAGCAACTATGTGAGGACAAAGGATGTAACCCTGAAGACCTGCCGGAGGCGATGAGTGATAGGGAGAAATGGCGAGAGAGGGTCAGGGATATCTGTGCTGGCGGCGTGACATGATGATGATATATATTATATATATATATATATATAAGTAAATATACATGCACTACATGGACGCTAACCAAACGGCTGGAGAAGAAACTTGACGGCAACTACACAAGAATGTTGAGAGCAATATTGAACAAGTCCTGGCGACAACACCCCACGAGACACCAACTGTACGGCCACCTGCCTCCCATCACGAAAACTATACAGGTCAGACGAACCAGACACGCCGGACACTGCTGGAGAAGCAAAGACGGGCTCGTAAGTGACGTACTAATATGGACCCCCATATATGGCCAAGCAAAAGCAGGACGACCAGCCCGAACTTACATACAGCAGCTATGTTAGGACACAGGATGTAACCCAGAAGACCTTCCGGAGGCGATGAACGATAAGGAAATGTGGCGAGAGATGGTCAAGGATATCCGTGCTGGCGGCACGACATGATGATGATGATGATGATGATATATATGTGTCCGCTTAATTTACAGAGCTTTGTACCAACACTGGTTTCGTCGTCGCCGCCCTCGAAATATGGTAATAAGCGTAAGTATTATATGTTTCTATATACATTTTTCTTCTGATTTGAGATTTAAAATGACAGAACATCATGGTGAGTAAAGAGAAAAGAAGAAAAGCCTCTCCTGGTATCATTCTTTATCGCCATAAAGAAAAAAACTAGCAAGACTTTTGAAAACCTCCTGCCAGCAACAGCAATAATTTGAATCATAATCTAGTAACTGGAATCAATTTGCTTTGACATTATTACAGCACATTTGTTCTTGAATCAAGATGGCAAATCTTTCGAATTGCATACACCTGGAAACGATAGAGTATATTATTTATTTAGCTATTCTGTAACAATTTTTCTGTTGCTAACTTTTCCAAACGTATTGTTGGTTGGATTATCCGTCCGAATTTCATATTTACTTCACATGGAATGCTGAAAAGAAACGATACTGTATTGCATCAAAAATTAAAATAGATATATTTAATGTTAGAGAATGATAGTAAATAGATATACTTGTTCAGGAAAAGATTACTAGTATAAAAACATTTGTATGCTTTGGATTATTATTTTGCGTGAGTTCAAATCTTAGACCCACAAGCTGCGTTCCAGAGGATATTGCGTAAAGCTACAGAATGCTTTGATAACCGGTTTGATTCAATTTGCCCTTTACCTGGTGAAAATCCCTGACTTTTCCACTGGCAAAACCCTCGTACACTAAACTTCCTCCTTTAAAGTTGGTTTGATACCGCGGGTTGCAGCTCTCTCATCAACTCTTCACTACAGATAGACGCTCCTGTTTGATTTCAAACTTTCATTCGTCAGTCAAAAGAATTTTATTCAACTACTCTGTTGCCCTGTCTTTGCGCGCTTTGCCTCCAAGAGCTTTATGACATTGTTCTGCTTCCTTAATATTCTTTCTTGATTGCCAAATTCATAGAGCCTTCTCTTCAAAGAGGAAGCTGACATATTTTTTCACGAGATTAATTTAGTTTCTCAGTAATATTTTGAAGAGTCAGTTTTCTGCCACGCAACCTGATGACTCTAATGAAATTGTCCTCTATTCTTGTTGTTGGTTCAGTCTTGTTTTGTCCTGTTTCTGGATGTTTCTTAATAGTAAAAACCATTGTAGTTCTGGGAAGTTTTATTTTTAGATCTAAAGAAGAAAAATGCCATCCATTCAATTTTTCAAAAGATATCTGGTTATTCATAGGTTCAAGTTACTGAGAAAGAGTTTTATTTAGGATAATAAATAAAAACATTGTAGTGCTTAAAATATTCAATTACAAATGACACTTATAGGATAAGAAATAGAAATTTTTGAGGGTTTACAAATACTTTTAACTGGTAGTGTGTATATATAAAGAGGGCGAGACAGAGAGACAGAGACAGAGACAGATCTAACTTACAATAGCGTAGAGAAAAAGTGTGTGTTACTTGAAGACAGATTTGTTTGTCTCATACGATCATCAGTCCATAGTTGGCAAAAGAATTGCCTGTTGTCAAACAGGTGTTTGTGGGATGAGAGAGAGAGAGAGAGAGAGAGAGAGAGAGAGAGAGAGAGAGAGAGAGAGAGAGAGAGAGAAGAATTCTAGCTTTGAACTAAAATAATGGCTATGAAAACTTACATGTATTGAGTTCGATACCTAGAGAGGACCAGGGGAAATAAACAAAAGCAATGACACCTGCAAGAATAGAATAAACAATATTTATATATTATGAATTCTGTTTAAAAATTGTCCGACCAGCATATGTAAAACTATGTCATTTAAGGTTTTTATTTTCTTTTTTTGTTTTTATACACTCATTTGCTGATTTGGTCCGTTTACATGCATTCAAAATGGTGATAAATACAATATAAACTGTCCATGTAACAAAACGGCTGAACATGTAAAATATATAATTCTATATTGCCAGAATGTTGAATCATTTAAATCATTACTGCAACTGGAATCTACGAACAGGATTCACAAATTGTGGCCTTCGTTTCTACTCTATCATCAGTATTGCGTTATTGGAAAAATAACAGATTTATTTTATCAAATTGATCGAGTAACTCAATTTGATAGAAATTCAAGTACGCATGAAAAATACAACGAGAAAATTGAAAAATTACTGAACTGATCTAAGATGTTATTTAGTTTGATGTTTATGAAACAGAAAGTTTTATCATTATTATTGTATGTTTTTTACGGCCAAACTTATCCATTTATGTTATTCATACCAATTTGCTATAATTTACTTAATTGTCAAAAGGCCACAATCCAGAACCGTACACGTAGATCAATCTTATTACTCAATCTGTGTTATCCGAAATTAGCATTTTAAGTTCTATTCGATTATGTGTCATTTTCATATTTACTAAGCAAAGCTTTGATGGCCAAATCCCACAAGCGTCGGGGAGATAGAAGATCGAATTCGCTACGATAATCTTTTTCTAGAAGACTAGATTCTTAAATATTGCTTCATGTCAAGGAGTTTATATTCTTTTAAGTAATATATCAGCTGGTGTACGCTAAGTTCTTTCTCGTTGGATATTGCATTTAACAACTACTAGTGGCTTCTGAACTGAATCTTTATTTTTAGTCCGGTGGGACATCTACTTGATCTATTTATTTATTTTTTTACTTCATTTTTTTCCTTGTAACGTCGATGACTATCTACATAACCTGATATTTGAGTCGTAATATCTGCAACAAATTAGCCAGTTATAAACAGAGAATGGCAATATGTGAAGAAGAGATTTTTTTAAAATCGAAGAAGAAGAAGAAGAAGAAGAAGAAGAAGAAGAAGAAGAAGAAGAAGAAGAAGAAGAAGAAGAAGAAGAAGAAGAAGAAGAAGAAGAAGAAGAAGAAGAAGAAGAAGAAGAAGAAGAAGAAGAAGAAGAAGAAGAAGAAGAAGAAGAAGAAGAAGAAGAAGAAGAAGAAGAAGAAGAAGAAGAAGAAGAAGAAGAAGAAGAAGAAGAAGAAGAAGAAGAAGAAGAAGAAGAAGAAGAAGAAGAAGAAGAAGAAGAAGAAGAAGAAGAAGAAGAAGAAGAAGAAGAAGAAGAAGAAGAAGAAGAAGAAGAAGAAGAAGAAGAAGACTGCTTATTTTTTGTATGGATATAAGTAATGTATTATTTTCTCTGTCGAAAGAGCTCTCGGAAATTTAAGCTTTACCCGGGTTAGCTTTGGCATGTCTCGCCATGCTATATTTACACAAATCTGTTTCAGAATAGTCACACACTGAATAGAAAATTTACTGAAAATAAAATACATTCAAGCATCATCAAACCTTTACTTGAATTCGAATTCATTTTGTTCAATTTTATAAAGCAGACATCGAGTTTCAAGTGTCGTACACAGAAACCAAAGCTGTGAAATTACTTCGAGGATTTCATACGCCAATGATTTTTTCTTGAATAGCTTCAGTACGATATTTTAAAAAATTAATAAGCAGTTCAAATCTATGATCTTTAATTTAGACCAACGGCCTTTCGTAGTTACTGGCCAAACATTCCAAATGTAATGTGGGTTTCCTAAGGTTTTATTTTAATTCTTAATTTTGTTTAAGTCATGAAGATACCATTTAAGCATGAAAGAAGGCTTGATAATAATGTACCCTAGTGTATTGAATGAAGAGTTTGGGTTAAAGTTTCAGAAAGAAAAAAACCCTGGATATTACTACGGCTGAATTGAATGTGACTAAAATAAAGTTACTAGTATAGAATATACATTTTCTAGCCTTAAAATAATCAACCCAAAAACATACATAAGAACATGCTAGAAATTTTGAATCAAAATCGCATTAGCATTGAAGTTAAATTTTTATATTTTTCAACCAATTAGACAAAAACATAGAATAAGAACATTCTAGAAAATCCGGATCAGAAACTAAGTAACAGAAAATTTCTTGGCTCTAAAAGAAATAAGTAAAAATACGAATCTGATTGGTCAAGAAATGTCTACGTGCTTGGATTTTAGGACCCGCAATAAAACTATTTTTGATCCACTACTAAAGTATAAATAACGAAGAATTTAAACAACCAGTCATTTTTCGGTCATTCAATTCATTTCTTCCACAGCCAAAAAGTCATTCCGTCTACTACCAAAAATACTTTTCACTATGGGCAGCAGAAAGCCACGATTAAGACTCAAAGAAAAGTCATGCGACTTTCTTTTATCAATGCAACACATTGTCGCCAAAATCTTAGGAAAACACCCGAGCGAACTTAATGAAAGCTAAAACCCATACGTACGGTCCATCATTCATATACACACACATATGTAAGTAAAGCCAAGTATTTTTACCCTCCTTATTTTGGCCAACCATGGAACCATTTATTTGATAGACTTTATTAACATGTAAACATACACACACGTGTGAACATTTCTATTTTCATTTAACTGGTCATAACTGTATTTCTACAAAGGCCGCTCGCACATGTTTCTCATTAATTTTTATTCCTGTTTTGTCATGAATATTAAATTGTTTGTTTCTTAATGTTCTTTGTTGTCATATTTCATTTGTTTTACCCCTTGTAAAATGTGTGTTGTATTTGTGGTGGAACTAATCGTGAAGTAATACCCGTAAAATACGGACGAGAACTCACTCTTACTCGATAAAAATTGGAGAGTAACACATCTACTTAACAATAACATGCACCCACTACACTAGGTCGATTAAATCAGTTTATAACAAATGACTTTTAACTTGTCAATCCAATTATTTTAGTTAAGATTCATTAAACACATTAGTTAAATATTGTACTATAACATTCTACTAATAACAACATATCAAGTCACACCTTTATTGATAACAAAGTGAGAGCAAAGGAGTAAGGTGAAATGATATGGAACAAAACTGATTTACATGACCTTAACAATTTATTATATAAAATGTAAATTAACCAAAATAAAACAAACAAAAAAAAAAACCCACAAAAAACAGAGTATTATACATAATATATTCAATGAAAATGTTTAAAAAGCGTTGAGTGACGTCAATCTAACACTAAGTATAAAATCTTGCTGGAAATTATTGATCAATTTCATTTTTACTGGGTGTTCAATGGTTATGACATTATGCCATATATATAAAAGCTTGTCAAATATCTGCCAACATACAAAGAAAACATATTTGTTCATTTTATACATTCGTTAGACTTCGTATGCACATCTTATGAAGACATTATGTGTCCATCTAATAAAATGAAAATATAAGTTTTCCCGGATTAACAATTATACTTACTGAGAGTAAGTTTAGATACTCGAAATACGAACACACACGCACACACATACATACACTCACCCACATACAGGTACACACACTTAGGCGCACAAGCATGTATGCTCACACACACAAATATGCTTGTGTATACATTTGTATACAGAGAGAGAGAGAGAGAGAGAGAGAGAGAGAGAGAGAGAGAGAGAGAGAGAGTGTGTCTCTGTGTGTGTGTGTGTGTGTGTGAGAGAGAGAGAGAGAGGGAGAGAGAGATGTAAATGAGTATATTACCACAAAACATTACAAATAGTTAATCGCACGATTATGTTTGTCAGTGGTGTAGAGTTAAAATCTTCTACCCTAGAATATAGAGAAACCTACACACAAATTTTCAGATTTCAAAAAATCGTATAACTATTAGTTGAATTTACGTTTCCGCTTATATTAATTAATCAATAGAGATGGATTTTAAATTATAATTATGCAGTTTTTTCGTCTTCTTTATGTTCGCTCGGTCAATCTTAGTGTTAATTCTCTAAGCTGAATGTAAATCGATATTAAACCTGTCACAAATGGCAATTTTATATGAAAAGGTTTAACAAATAATGCATTTCTTTCAGTTTTTAAAAATCTAGAAATGCACTTTTAGAAGTAATGTATCAAGAAAGCGTGAGTTATAAGGACAAGATCAGGAGCTAATTAAAATAAAATTAAATCAAAAATGGATCGTTTCCTTTCATCAATGTCAATTATCCTTGAAATGTGAAACCCCACGGACTGTACAGTATTTATACCCATAGTTATATCTTTGCAAGTGATGGGTCTCCTTATTTTATTCAATGAAGCGTGAAACAGAAAACAATTTCACGTGGATATTTTCGGTTTACATATTCACTTTTAAAAATAAGAAACAATGAAAAAACAGAATTCATGGAGCAGTTGTTATGATTATAATATTTTCAAAATGTTATTGCAATAAACCAACCTACATTAATGAAAATATTAATACAGATGTGTTATCAAGCGACTAGTACTTAATAGATATCATTTTGGATAATATGATCCTACCTTATTGTGATTATCAGAAAGATTGGTTACTTGGTTTCCAGTATGAGTAAATTGACTGAATGTTGGGATCGGTTATTATACCATCTCGACCAAAAAAACTTATTCCATAGCTGTTATGGGGATATATCGTACCATAACCTAAAGATGGACTCGTCCAACCTAAACGTATTTTCCGAGCTTAGCTCGCTCGGGGGAGACAACTTCTCGTTCCTTACGAGACATTTGACAGACGGACTGCTAGCCGAGCACGGCTATTACTTCCTTTGTATGATTTCCTTTTTCTGCTCATACAATAACGTTTACCTATCACCTGTTGTTTCAGTTGTTCTTCCACCGGTCTTATCTGAAGACCACAACAATAGCATAGCCTATCTCGACTCATTTACATAGCATTTGTCATAATAAAAAATCATTGGGTTGATATCGTTGTTTTTCATTAATAGTAACTGGTGTGTGCAACCAGATAGTTTGTAAAAATATACCCGGTAGGCAGATAAGTGTTCATGTTTTAAAGGTCAACCTGGAAATAAACCTCGGTTCGTCTATAAGAGTTTCCCGGCTGATAAACATTTTACCTCGCACCTCTGGCTATAACACTTCACACGATAAAAATGAATAAATGCATGAATAATAGCCATATTGCTTTCCCTGTGACAGTAACAAGAATTTTGGTTGGTATTATGGTATATATTTTTCGACCGGACATTGGAGAGGTTATTTTGGGGGAAATACCAGCTATACGACTGCGATGCTGAAATTGTTTTCGCGTCTATCAATTAATTTGTTGTGACATAAGTGATACAATGTTTGATCAATGTATTGGCACAAAAAAGAATAGTCTTCTCAAGGAAAAGTTTCAGAACATAATCGATAAGAAAACTTTGTTAATACGTAATGTTATGTGCATTTTCATGACTGAATGTTATCAATTTGAGGTTCGGAAATGTAAACTGAGATAGAACATCGACTATTAACAGACGAGTTCGGGGAAGGGAAAAATATATTATCCAAATTCTCTGTGGTAACAATTTTAAATGAATTTGAGTTTTTTATATGATATGGCTTAAAATAAAAATTTATCAATAAGCAAAAGGAACATCATCTGATTCAAATATATGTAAAGTAAATTTGACGACCGTAATCGAGGTTCCTTTTTCAATAGCTACTACACCGAGCTGTAGGGGAGGGCGCTACTCCATTCCCTGGATTGCTTCACTTTAACCTAGATCCGGACCTTACAATGCTGAGTGTTAAGCAATACGGCATCAAGTACCATTTGTTGATATGACCCGACCTGGAATTGAACCTCAGTCTTCCGGGCCATTAGCGAACACTCTACTCATTAGGCCATGGGTATTATCGACAAAAACATAATGTTTTCAAATCAGTAATAATTTTAGTTTCATTTAATAACACACATGCCCTGATGGATGTCTAAAATTTGAAACTTTCAACGTGAGCAAATATTTCAATTAAAAATCATTCTCTGAAAATCTTGAATTTTTCATTTCCCTATATTTTCGAACAGTCGGAGTCATTTTTTCCATCTCTCTCTCTCTCTCTCTCTATATATATATATATATATATATATATATATATATATATATGTGTGTGTGTGTGTGTGTCTGTATGTGTCTGTGTGTGTGGATAAAATCTTTTCTTTGACATTTTTGTTTGTAAATTCGTGAAAAAAACTAAAAGTAGAGATCAGAAGTTAACATCTGTTAATATAGTTTAGGTTCAAAGTGTTCCGTTCTAGCACTATTTTCAAGGATCAATATGCTCTGTTCGTACCCAGTGGAAATATAAGTGAATCACTTAAATAAAACAAAATTTATATATAGAAAATTAAATTGAAAGCATATGAATATAGCCATCTTTATATGTTTTCTTTTTTTTATTTCGAATTTGTTCATGAGAAGGCATAAAATTTTAATATCTTCGGAATAACTCTCATTATTTCCATATATTAGACAGCGAAAATTCTAAAATTTAAATATATATATATATATATATATATATATATATATATATATATATATATATATATATAAGCTTCTGTGTGTGTGTGTGTGTGTGTGTGTGTGTGTGTGTGTGTGTGTGTGTGTGTGTGTGATATCTCCTGCCTAAAATTTAAAAATTTTAATCCTCTGCCGTCAATTATCCTGATTCATGCCATTTTATTCCTGAACTTACCTTGTTTTAGATCTTTAACGGAAAAGCTAGGTATCTCCCTAGTGTCTGTTCAGCTATATCCATTTGTTTAGGGACTTCTTTTTGAAAACAAGTTGCTTATTTCACTATTGCAGATAGTAAAGATGAAAATAACTGAATTTAAAATTACAAATGAAAGCTGTAATTCCTCTAATATATTCAAACAACTTCAGTATATTTTATCAATTAGAGCTACGTGAATCAAATTAATAAAGGAAAAAAGCTAAATAAAGTTTGGCCAAAAAGCATTCTTATGGTCTCTCGGTGGCAATCTAACATATGATCAGTACATTAAGGAAAATCCACTTATCAAATGCTCTAAATTCTGAAATATATGCTCATAATTTCAAATTAGAAAAAAAGAAATAATCTTTTCTCAAAACATTTCTTTGTCAAATTAGCTTTTCTATTTCATTTTAGATATAATTTATCCACATAAATATACTTTTAACAACTTCTGAAAAGTGTCTGCAGTTGTATGTGGTAAAGTTTCGACAGGACTTTTTTAAATAAAAGAGCTTTCTACCGGTTTTTTCTAAATCGACTTTGACAATGTGTCTTTTTTATAACAATAAGATTATAATTTTGCTGCTGCTATTGAGATCAATAAAGAAAGACAATAATTTGAGAATAAGAGTCTGTTATAACATTTACTTTTTGTGTAAAACCGATAGAATTATTACATACCCATCTGGTTTGAAAGGAAAAATATTCACATAAGGAAATAGTCGAATCAAATTAAGGATAAAGAAATTGATCTTCAAATTTCACTTAGAAAAATATCTGGAATGATTTATGATATTGGTCAATTAAATAATGATTAATATCATATTATTTTTTCATCGCAATTATACTCTGCTCTAACACACACACACACACACACACACATACATTTTCATTATATTTCTTTTCTCAATGAATATATAGATATACAAGAGTGTGTGGAGTGGTATATATGTGTTTGCTGACCAAGAGAGAAAAAGATAAGTTTAGACGGAAGGGCCTCATGGCGTAGTGGCTAAAGGAGTGGAACGTGACATCATAGTTAGCCACTTCAAGCACAAGCATCCAGCTTATTACTTCCACTTTTCTACTGACACCTGTGTAAAAGATAAAAACTCTTACTTCCTCTGCTGTGGGTTAGATATTTCAACTACTGTCCTTATACATCAATGGCTTTGGCATAAAAGAACCAACAAAGGTTGTTATGCCGATAAAGCAAAGAAATAAAACTATATATATATATATAAGGATCATAAAATAAGTTTCCAGACTGTTTATAGGCACTTATATTGATAGTACACACATGAAACTCTAGTCCCCTTCGAAGTAATTCTTCCGGCTGCTATGTACTCGTACCGTTCCAACAATTTCTGCAAGGTCCCATTCAAGTCCTCTCGAGGGAGCGTGTCAATGACCTTCGTCACAGCCTCTTCCATCTCCTCAATTGTCTCATAACGACAGTCTCTGAGCTTAGGGAATAACCAAAAGTCACAGGGAGCAATGTCTGGACTATAGAGACGGTGAGAAACTGCCTTGATGCCCATCTTGGTCAAAGAGTCTGTGACAAGGATGGAGTTGTAGACTGATGCATTGTCCTGATGGAAATGCCACTGACCCGATTTGAAAAGTGCTGGCCTCTTCCAAGGAATCACTTCCTGAACTCTCTTAAAACCTCAACATAGTAACCCTAACCCTTTGGCCAATCAACTCCGGTGTATTGACTTCCTTACACCTCCCATACCTCTCATCATCACTCACAGACTCCCCGTCTTCTTTGAATCTCGTATGCCACTCAAAAACTGATGCTCGATTCATGCAAGATGTTCCAATAGCAGTCTGAATCATTCCATGCGTTTCTGTGGCATTTTTCCAAGTTTAAAACATAATTTTATTGCATATCGTTCTTCTAAAGTGTCCTGACGTCCAGATTGCATTTTGGAAATTCACCAGCTGTGACCATCAGGCTTTAGCAGGTTATATTCCAATTCCTGCTGTAGTTGTTATTGGACCTGAAATCATAGAAATTGGTCAGTCATCTCATAAGATGGACAGCAATGACACAGTGAATTTTCAAGTCTCTATGTCAATTTTAAATGCCTGTACAAGAAAGTCTGGAAATTTATTGAATGCACCATATATATATATATATATATATATATATATATATATATATATATATATATATATATATATATGCAGTATCTATGTTTGAAACAAACTTTATTGAATAGGACAAATTTTATTGAATAGGATGTCACTGTATATTAACAAGTACTTTTGACACCAAATGAAAGTATCTTCCGGGAGTGAATGATCATATGGCAAAACATCATAACGAGTCATATTCATTTAGTCAAAATTTGGAGAAAGAACGAATGTAAGGTTGATTTTCGGAAGATAATAATTT
Source organism: Sepioteuthis lessoniana (assembly GCA_963585895.1). NCBI lineage: Eukaryota > Metazoa > Mollusca > Cephalopoda > Myopsida > Loliginidae > Sepioteuthis > Sepioteuthis lessoniana. Next base: position 127,871,258 of record OY757909.1, on the reverse strand, counting down.
TCTCGAAATAAAGGGAAGAACTGGAGGGAAGTATGAATGCATTTTAGAATGTGTGTGTTATATTCGAAGTTGGTCTCGTGTATGTAAGGTCTGTAAATTGTTATACATAGAGCTTCAAAAATTTAAAGGTTTTGTTAGTTATTCTTGGGGTAATATGGTTTATTTTCATGCAAGATTTTTTTTCTTTATTTAAAGATGACCCATGGATATAAATGGAGGTGTTGCGAGATGAAAATACATTCGGAAAAGTGAAGGGTTAAAAGTCACAAAAGATTTGCTCTAGTTAGGACGATATGGTTATTTATTATATTGGAGAAGCGTTCACTTAGTGGTTATAAAAACTTCATCAAAACACTGGCTTTCCTGTTTTAACTCGTCAAGATAATGTAAGATATTGTGGAAGACGAAGATGGCAGTGTTGAATTGGAATTATGTATAGTGAATTTCATTTTATTGTTAAAGTTGGTTGGGTTAAAAATTATTTCGTATAACATTTTTTTGCGGTATTTCATCCAGAGTGAAATGTTTTTTTGCGTCTGATTATGATTTTATGCTTTTAGGGTTGTTTAATGTAGAAATTTTCCATTGCAATAATAATTGATATTTTTATGGCGCATTTCAACTGAAAACAATTTCAATATTACACAAAGAAAAAATCCTGTGAATATAGCTGCAACATTTAAATTCATACCGCTCATTTCCCGACAATTCTTTTTCTTTCTTCTGTTAACATTTCAATCTTCTGTAAATTCCCCTCACACATGTTTTTCTTTCGGGTTTTTGCACACATTCATATGGCGCGTCATTAATTTTGCTATGTGATTATTTATCCGCCGAAGATCGCTCCAGTTTTAACCAAAAATAGTTGGGTAATATACGGCACCCTCCTAAATCCCCCCCTATATATATATATAAATATATATATATATATATATCCACACACTTATATATATATATATATATATATATATATATATATATATTTATATATAAATGTATAGATAAATTTGGGTTTAAGTGAATGATTTATCGGAGTGAATGTCGATGTGTATTTGAGTGCGTTTAATTACATTTTAGTAGGGATATGTAATAGAAAATGTCCTTATTCTTTGTGTTTTTGACATAATAGAACAAGTTTGCAACACTCCAGATGGGATGCAAAAATATTATGATTATATATATATATATATACAAATGGTTGGGAGCACCTAACTCCTTAACAAACGTGGCACTATATAGTTCATCAACAAAACTAAAACTTCCAACGTTGTCACTTGTTGAGAAATTCAAATTAGGAAAAGTGCAACTTTTCCAAATGCTGCGTGACTCTCGCGACCCACTGGTGAAGAATGCTCAGCCTTCTGTGATAACCGGTCGGAAATAGAAGGCAAAAATAGCTGTTGAGAATGCAGAATCGGCCCCCGCGGCCCCCGGGATGAAAGAAATAAGTGGCACTGTGGCAAATGAAAAAGCAAGTCTAGGCCTTTATCCACAGCGTTGGTGGTCAAAAGAATCCACGGCAAACAGAAGAAAAATGGTGTCGGGAGAAATTCATCATCTTGAGGAAGTTAGGCGTTTTGCTACAGCTGTAGGACAAAGGAAACAGGACGCATGGACTAAGAGGGAGGATTCAAAAGACAGAGCTGTCACATGGAGAAACCTCAAGCACATGAACCCAAAGAAATGAAATTTCCTTATAAAAGCAGTCTACGACGTCTTACCAACACCAGTCAACCTTCATGCTTGGGGGTTAACTACATCCGACCGATGCAGAGCATGTGGGAAAACTGAGAGCCTTAAACATATTCTTACTGGATGTGAGTACGCTCTAAGAAGCTCAACTTGGAGACACAACGAAGTCTTGGAGATTTTTTCTGAGGTTTCAAAAACATGTTGTGAGACTGCCAATAAAGCTTTTAAATATTAACAACAACACAGCAATTCAGTTCGGCAAAGAAGGAAATATTTCGAAAACTGCACGTGAAAATATGCGTCAACCATCATTGCTTGAGGGCTGCACGGACTGGCACGTTGCAACCGATTTAAAACATAACTTCATATTTCCAACTGAAATAGCGTTAACAACAAAGCGTCCAGATATTGTCATTTGGTCCGTTAAAGCAAAAAAAAAAAAGGTTTTCGTTATTGAGTTAAAGGTCCCTTATGAAGAAAATTTCGATTGGGCACATCAGCGTAAGTTAGAAAAATATGAAGATCTGCGAGAACAATGTGTCAGAAATGGCTGGATAACGAATGTATTTCCTATCGAAGTCGGATGCAGAGGTTTTATTGCCAACTCAACCTCCGTTTTCTTAACTAATCTCGGACTTCCTCCATCGGACAAGAGAAAATACATGGAAAAAATCCAAGATAAGTCTCTAACGGCATCAGCGTGGATCTGGCAATCCAACAGAGCGACATGATTCTGACAAAGATACTGCTGGGGCGCTCTTGGTTAGTGGTAATGATGCCTCGGTCCCGAAACCATGCCTGAATCCAGAGTCATCATCTGATTAGGCTTTGTCAAAGAAGCAATGTTGTTGTATAAACATCGGTTATTGTAAGATACCTACTATATATATATATTAATACAATTTTCGTTGAACATAATAGACATTTTCTGTCTACATATTTTCTTGTTGATCCGTTCATATTGCCGTATTGCTTTTATCGTATTCGGCGGGAATTGATTGATGTATTTTCCATTATTATATATATATATCCCAAGTACTTTCTGCCCGATTTTGGGCCATCATCAGGGGAGGATCTATTACAAAAGTAATGTAACATTTGTTTTTGCATTGCTACTATGTAAGAGCGTCTTTACCGTTGGAGTGTTTAGCGTTTGCTTTTAAATTTGTTTCTATAAATAGCGCCAGTAGCTAAAGACATTTAAGTACATTAGCACTGGTTTAAAATTAATTTTGTTAAGAGTGGGTTGCCTGTTTCTAATGTGTAGTGCTTCGAGAATCTGAAGTTTTTGTTTGTTATTTTGATGTTCTAATAGTGTTGTGTTGTCGGTGAGAATTTTTCGTAATTCTGTTGTTGGGCACGAATGTCTATGTAGATTCTGAGCTATTGAACTTGTATCAGAAAGGTGCATTGTAAATCTCCTCGATAGGGGAGTAACTTCACAACATCTATTTATGAAAACCCCTCTAGTAATAACTCCTGTACCCTCAAATTTAAAAGTGAATGCCCCTTCAGATATAAAAAAAAAATTATTAATAATCTGATAACCCGTGGCAAACTGATCTCCTCCTCCAAAACAATATTTTATAAAAAGGTAGATAACATATAAGAGGCTCTCATCAATAATGGGTTTACTAATTATATTGTTGATGAACAAATTAAACGTATGATTAAAAATGTTAACCAACAAAATAAACAGTGTACTACTCCACCCAGTCAACAAACATATATCAAACTTTTTACTGTAACCAAATGCACTACAATTATAAATCAGATGAAAAAATATTGAAAACATTGATTCATAGAAACATTCTCCCCACTGATCCCAATAAAAAAAAGATAAAAACTTATTATATATCAAAATAAATTTAAAACCTCCAACTTGGTCATTAAAAATAATTCCCCTCCATCGATAGGGGTTTTACAAAATGCTAAAGTTATATATCAATTTAAATGTCCTTTAGGAGATTGTATGTCTGATAATAATAATAATAATAATAATAATAATAATAATAATAATAATAATATATGTTGGTCTAACCTCAACTACTCTATAGAGGAGACCTACAATGCACCTTTCTGATTCAAGTTCAATTGCTCGGCATTTAAATAAATATTCATGCCCAACAACAGAATAACGAAAACTTCTCACCGACAACATAACAATATTAGAACATCAAAATAACAAACAAAAACTTCAGATTCTCGAAGAACTACATATTAGAAACATGCAACCCACACTTAACCAAATTAATTTTCAAACAAGTGCTAATGTACTTAAATGTTTTTAGCTACAGACACTATTTATAGAAACACATTTAAAAGCAATACACTCCAACAGTAGAGACGCTCTTACATAGTAGTAATGCAAAAACAAAAGTTACATTACTTTTGTAATAGATCCTCCCCTGTTGATGGCCCAAAATCGGGCAGAAAGTACTTGGGATATATACAATAATGGAAAATACATCAATCAATTCCCGCCGAATACGATAATAGCAATACGGCAATATAAACAGATCAACAAGAAAATATGTAGACAGAAAATGTCTATTATGTTCATGAAAATTTGTATTAATGAAGAAATGCTGCGAAAATATACATATATATATACAGAGAGAGAGAGAGAGAGAGAGAGAGAGAGAGAGAGAGAGAGAGAGAGAGAGAAAGAGAAAGAGAGAGAGAGAGAGAGAGAGAGAGAGAGAGAGAGATGGTCAATATGTACTGGATTTCTAGTTATCTAATGGGTTCCAACCCAAGGACGTACCATTGTTGAGAGATCAGAAAAGACTACGCACATAAGATCTGTGTCGATATAGGATGCAGAATAAAGAATCTGATAGAATCGATGGACGGTAAGGAGGATTGTTAAGAGTGAGAGAAAGAGAGAAAGAAAAAGGGAGAGCCAGGGTACTACACGCTATTTGTACTACTTTATTATATATATATATATATATATATATATATATATATATATATATATATATTTGCAGGTATCTGTTCTGCCTGTCTCTAAAAGTGCACTGATATATGCGTATGCAGATTAAAGAATTTTTCTCAAAGTTAGTTATTACTATTGATTTGTTATATTAGGTGAAATCGCAGTTAGATACACAAGTCGGCAATGAAGGAATCTGTGAATTTTGCTCCACTACAAATATTTGTATATCAATATTTGGAAATAAACCTTTAGATAAACGCCATGTTTTTTTTATTTACTATGCTGCAAAACATTATACGTGAAACAAGTAACGTTTACAAAAAAAACTAAACAAAACAAAATAAAAGAATATAAAAAAGAAAACAAGATAAAGAAATCCTGCAGACGCTCCAGTTTATTCACGCATGCAAGACACTGAAATCTGCGTTCGAGAAAATAACTTTCTAAACATCATCCACAAGATCATATGTTGTAAGGTGATAGCAGAAATATTCACTAAAATGTTTTCACGGTGAATTTGACGACTGTGAGTGAGACGTTTGGGATTCGCTGTAAATACTTAAGTTAATGAAAGACAGAAAAAAGATAAAACTTAGTATTTTAAAACTAGATGCTAACAATTTACTTAGGATCACTTATACCTGTGTTTACATGATTTTTAGACGAAAATTGTCAACAATTATTATAAATGTTGAATAATATTTTCTTTATGTTAAATTTTGTTTATTTTTATTTTCATTTAAACTCACTGGTATCCTGAAATCTATGACCGCGAGGAATCACAGGTACCAGAAACGATAAAGGATAAATACTAGATTGCTTAACCTTAATTGTTGTTTTACTGTTTTCGAAGAGGTAACGACCCCAAAAAATTCAAATTGAAAAGCAAAGAAAATAAGAAGTGAACAATATTTGTGAAATTTATGATAATTATTCTTCGATGTTTGAATTTATTCATTTTATATCCTATATTGCGCGTGTTAGGTAGAGGGTAAAACTTAAATCATGGTAAATTATAACGGGGTATGATAAATGCCCCTTATTTAGCATATATGTTCGATTTAAGGCTGTTTGCACATTAAATGATTCAATAAAGGAATTAACTCTTAAAGATGAGTTGAAGGTTTATGGAAAATAATTATCCAATGACTCAGTCTAAGAAGCATTTAAATATCTCCAATAAATATTTTCATCTCTTAATCCTTTCAATTTTTTTTAGTTGTTTTTTTTTAAATGCTTCTGTGCAAATGGTAATTCGTTGTCAGAAAATATTCCTTGGCTGCTCTGTTTCTCTCTCCTCACATAAATCGTAATTATAGTTATTAAAATTTGAAGAAAAAAAACATATATATATATATATATATATATATATATATATATATATATATATATATATATATATAATTAAGAGTCTGATATATGTAAATTTACAGAGAGAAAACGGAGTAAATGATTACGCATAACACATTTTGTAAATGTATTTGTTATGCAGAACAAATATGTCAATGGTTGTAATAAGTATGTTCCTGAAGTTTGTTTTTTAATAGTAAGAAAAAAGTGGACTAAATACGTTCTGCTTCAATTCATGTTTTTGAAAGAAATTTACATCGTTATATTTGTGGTGTAGTTATTCATAGATTCTGGCTGATAAAACAAATAACTCATCAGATTTGAAATAGATTTTCTTATCCCTGAGGAAAGAGTAGCAATTTCATCTGTCTTGTGCGTCTGTTTTTCAGTTTGACCCCCTTGTCTGTATACACAACCACGGGCGTGCAAACACACACACACACACACACACACACATACACATATGTGAATTGTGTGTGTGTGTGTGTGTGTGTGTGTGTGTGCGTGCACGCTCATCAGTCTCTTCTTATCTATCTATGCTCGTCTATTCATATTGATATATCTTTGCCTGTTTATATCTATTTAAGCTACTTTCTATCTTTTCCACCTTCATATATTATCTTTTCGGAAGGATTTGTTTATCCTGCTTCCTCATAATTTAAGGTGCATATTACCGTAATTCTTATCAAATTTGGCCGAAAGCCAATGTGTTTAGAACAGAGCCAAAAATATTGGATGATGACTGCATAAACGTCTTGTTTATTTCCAGTTTTCTCACGGACCAAAGCTTTTTTGGTTCCTGTCCCCGAAGATGTTGATCCGTTTCGACATTCAGGCGCTCTTTTTTCTTTCGCTGAATATGTATGTATGTATGTATTTTGCTAATAGCTCGGGAGACTGGGGTTCAATCCCAGGTCGAGCCATACCAAAGACTCAATAAATGGTACTTGATGCCGCCTTCCTCAACAGTCAGCATAATAAGGTAAGGATCAAGGGTAAAGTAGAGTAATCCAGGGAATTGACTGGCGCCTTTCCCAACACATCGGTGTGGTAGCTATTGAAAAGTGAGCCTTCGGGTCACACTCGACTAAGGTCACCAACTTTTTAATGAATGTATGTAAGATAAAATCGAATGCCTCAAAATCGGCTTAACATCCTCTTCGGAAATAACTTATTTTCTTTACTTTATTTATATGAAGTGTTTGCTTTCTCGTTCGAAAATATCAGAAATTGTCGGGCTGGATGAACACTAGAGTTTTTTAAGACTTGTCAACAAGCAGAATTCAACTATAAAACAATTTTCAAACGCAAACTTTAATAGTTTGTATCATTAACCCGGAATTAAGTCTTGAATCAAATTATTTTCAATTATGCGTAAATAATGGAAAAGTTAAATCTCTTTAGTCTTTTAAATTTATTTCAAATTAGGTATTAAATATTATTCCACTTCGGAAATCGTTTCTTTCTCCAGATTCCATGTAACAGGTAAAAAATTTACACATTACTTAAAGAAAAAGATAAGAATCATTTAGTTACAAGCATCGGACTAAGCAATGCTACGAAGAGTAATTTATCATTGTAGACGAATGCTTTATTCCTCCCACATCAAAGATCAAGATTGTAATTGCTACTGCTGAAGAAGTAGGGACGAGCTTATAAGTGATGTACTCCCTTCTCATGGCCGAGCGAAAGCAGGGCGACCAGCTCGAACCTACATACAGCAGCTCTGTGAAGATACGGGGAGTAGCCCTGAGGACCTGCTGGAAGCGATGAATAATAGGGAGAGGTGGCGAGAAAGGGTCAGGGGTATCAGCGCCGATTGCACGACATGATGATAATGATATTTACACTAGAATTGAAAGTTGATCTGTGTAAAGTTTGCTATATTTTAAAAGAAACGTAATTTACTTTTACATGACCCAGTAAGATAATCAAAAATCTATTGCAGGCAAGTGAATTATTTCAGTCTAATAAAAAGCTTTTATCAAATCATATCAGGTAAAAATAGGAAATTATAATAGTATATTTTTCTTTTTTTAAGAAGAGAAATTACCATGACTAGAAAATCCGGCGAACACCTACGCATGACATACGGAAACACTGGATAGTTGTTTCGACCTTATTAGGTCTCATCAGTAAAGAATACCGTAATCTCCACTACTGGAGATCGACCCAGCGACCACACGGTTGCAGAGCCAAAACTCTACACCTGAGCCAACAGTTCATATTGCACAAAAGTGACGCCAAATTAACTAGTCATAATTAATACGTGGATACGTATTTCTTATTCTCTTGGGAAGACGTAGCCCTGGAGGTGACCGTGTCGTCTGTAGAGAGTACGGATGTAACTTACGAGACACATTCAGGTTAATTGCCCGCCCAGTTAAAATAATTAGTTAATCGTGAGCGATATGAATTGTTGTCTTAATTGTAGAGTTTCAGCTCTGCAATCATGTGGTCGCTGGTTCGATCTCATGTGGTGGAGTTCATTGTATATACTGTTGATGAAAACAGTTGTCAAGTGTTTCCGTATGTCATTTATAGATGTTCGCCGGATTTTCTAGTCATAGAATTTCAATCCACGAATGCATTTTTCTCATAGTATCAACGTAAATTGAAAAAGAATGGGTTGTTTAGGTGACTACTTTAAATTAATTATGGGATGGCACTTAATTATCTTTTGAGTGCAAAAAAAAAAACAAGAACAAAATAGAAGAACTTTCGAATCATAAAACTCTATGAACAATAACTGATGTGGGAGTGATTGTAATTTACTAATTCGCAAGCAGAAGGTACCCCGCAACAACAATTACCGACGCCGACTACGCCGATGACATAGCGATACGGGCAAATACACCTGACCAAGCCGAAACACTACTGCATAGTTTGGAACGAGCAGCAGCAAACATAGGCCTCTATGTTAATGCTCACAAAACGGAATATATGTGCTATAACCAAACGGGTGACATCTCCACTCTAGAAGGAATTCCTCTTAAACTAGTAGACAAATTCACTTACCCAGGAAGCAGCGTCGAATCAACCGAAAAGGACATCGAAACGAGGTTAGCGAAAGCAGGGACAGCTATCAATAGGTTATCGATTATTTGGAAATCAGACCTAACCGATAAAATTAAACGCAGTTTCTTCCAGGCAGCGGTCACATCGATACTGCTATATGGCTGCACTACATGGACGCTAACAAAACGGCTAGAGAAGAACCTAGACGGCAATTACACAAGAATGCTACGTGCAATCTTAAACAAGTCCTGGCGGCAACACCCCACAAGACACCAACTGTACGGCCACCTACTCCCTATCACGAAAACTATTCAAGTTAGACGAGCCAGACATGCAGGACACTGCTGGAGAAGCAGGGACGAACTCATAGGTGATGTACTCTTATGGATCCCCACACATGGCCGTGCAAAATCAGGACGACCAGCACGAACATACATTCAGCAGCTATGTGAGGATACGGGATGTTGTCCTGAAGACCTACCTAGGGCGATGAACGATAGGGAGGAGTGGTGAGAGAGGGTCAGGGATATCCGTGCTACCAGCGCGATATGATGATGATTTTATAGACAATGGTTGTTAAAAGTGCAGTTCCAGCTTAAAGAAAGGAATATAATTACGTTAAAAATGCCTGGTTGAAGTTAAATGCTTACTTCTGAAAATAAAATGTAAAGAGCAATAATCGAATCACTTTTGTTTTTGACTCAAGAGAAATGTTATCAAAGGTAATTGTTACTGAATGTAATGTAAATATAACACGGGCATCTCAAAAAGCCAGACAAGCCGTCTTTGGATAACGGAATTCGGTTTCGTTTGATGTTTGATTTATCTTTGATTATCCTGTGTAAAAGAAGAAGGATGACCAGAATCTCAAACCACTTATATAAATAATTAGATAAAATCGATAGGTCAAGGCAAATTCAGTGTTCATTTTCTGCTGAGAATAAATAAAGTATAAACCAACTCTTCTTAAACTAAAGTGAAACAACGAAGGTGTTGGTGAGACTTCCATAAAGTAAGCTGATTTGATAATTGCAGTTACCCGTATTTTTGAGGTGATATTCTGAAAAACGTGTCTGTCACTGTGACAAGTGTCTGATCAGTAACGCAAATTTTAGATCTTATTGACAATGTTTTCCGTAGATACATCTTGATCATAATGGTTTAGTAGCCTCGTTACCAACTATTTCTATGTCGATGATGGTTAATCGTCGAGACGGGAAGAACAAACATAAAAATAAGATTCACACTTTAGGACCTCAATTGTTTGATACTCTCTGTTCAGTTTCTACATCCATGGAAGAAGGAACAAGTAGGCGATAGAGACTATGTACACCCTAATATTTTTGTTCTTCAAGAAAATGTTTCTTCTCGTTTCTTCGTTCTTAAAACCCTAACCACAAAATGAGAGAGTCAAGTTATTCGGTTTCTTATATTGTTTGTTCATAGTATACATACCTCATTTTCGCCACAGGCACATAGGATTGGCCGGTAAGACTCTGTAACCTCTAAGATTGCTCGGAAGAACCTGGTCCGGTGTATGAGAGCAATCATAATTTGTTACACTAAGCCCACTGGACAATATGTTGAACTTGGTAGACTCGTCTTTCTTTAATAAGCTAACGTTTTTAATAACTTACCTATATAAGACTGGTACTCATTACTGAAATATTACAGTATATACGATAGCATATAAATGATTTGCAACCCACAATGTTGAATGATAATTTCCTTTGGTAGAATTGCTGATACAACTTATGTAAAGCAAACACATTATTCTTTTATTCTATGTTATTCTAGATTAAGCTTAATAAATATGATTATATACAGATTGGTAAACATGCACATATTTTCTCTTTGTCCTCCATGTTTCTTATCGGTGCAAAGAACTGGATGTCTAGTATAATTATAGCAAAGATTCAAAAGGCTCACATAAAAAGAAGAAACGTCATTCTCACTTAGACACTTTGTGCAATGCGTTCGAATTGATATGAAAAATGTACGCTTCCCTCTGAAGGTGGAATATGACAAACGGTTTTGTTAAGTATGAGAATCATCCTACCTACAAGTATATACTTTCAGAGATTGCCTCCAGAGGTTTTACCTCCATGAAATTGTCCCAATGACCAGAGAAGAGTTGCAGCCTTCAGTTATGATTCTTCTTAAACTGAATTTTAGGCTTGCTAACCCCTGTTCAGAAACTCACTAATATATACACTAGTGTATATTTAAGAACATTTTCCTGTATTTTTATTTCTATTATTAGTTTCTTTTTAGTCACTGCTTACCCAGGAAATGATCGTACATATCAGATATGCCCTTTTTCAAAAGCTCTACGAGCATTTTTTTTCCGAAAATTTTCTATTTTGACAGAAGAAAGATATCATCAAAATGTTACACGAATGAATAACTTATTTAAATAACGAGAATACATTTTTAACTTTTAATATACTATAAGGGTAACAAATTGAATAAAATGAAAATAAGAATATCTAAAGTGGACAACGTCAAACAACGTGAAAAGGGGAAAGGTTGGTTTCCAGGTAAAGCAGACAGAAACAAAATTTATAAAAAGCACATTCAACAAAAAACGGGTTTGGGAGTTACGGAAATTACTGGCATTACGTCTGAATGATCAATTCGGTACGGCATTTCATTGATTTCATCCATATAATGGATTGAGGAAGAGCTTAAAATTTGTCATATGATCACTAGGACATCATTTGACATAAACTAAATAACTCCCAGAAGGTTGAGTAAAAGATAGAAATAACATAACAGAGGAATTTCTTTGAAGCAATCTCAATCCTCTTTGGGTTATTTACCTTGTGTAAGGATTTGCGCAAATAAACATAGATTTCTTAGATTCTTCCTGATTATGTCAAGTTACTAGTTTCTATTGAAAAAGTACTTTATAATCCTTCAGTGAGCAGTGCAGATTTACTTTTTAGCTTTGAAAAACTGAAGATAATCGAATATTCTTAATATGTTTGATTTTTTTTTCAAAATATTCCGCTATTAACAAAGTTGAGTGAATCTCTTGCACCATATTTTTTTAGAGCAGAATAAAGTGACAATTCCAGTTGAAATTGGTGCAAGATATGCAGTTAACAATGAGCAATTAACAGCTTCAATCGAACAGGTGTTCTATCAATCAACAAAAAATACACAAAATTCGTCACAAGTAGAGTGGCATTTTTAAGATTATTTTTATTTTTACTTTAGATTATATAGAAAATAAGGGTGTCAGAATAAAAGAAATCGGTTCTTTGAAAAATCCATTCAAAGTACTGAAGTAAAAAGAAATGTTCTCAGGAAATTTCATTAAAAAACGCATTAATTTCAAATAGATATTCATCTCAGTATTATGAAAGAATAAATTCTTTGGAACTTCTTCCCCAGATGATGATGAATCTTAGTTCTCTCGTTTAATTTCGCAAATATATTTGTGTAGCTTTTCCTCAACATTAACTTCATCACTATTTAGAAAAAGCAGAAAACTTAAAAGAGTTCCTGACGGAATAGCTTCCCGACGTTGATTTCTCAGAGTCCATATTTACTGTCCTGACTGACAGACATAAATAAGTTGCTATTATTATTATTATTATTGTTATTATTATTATTTACTCCTTTAGAGTTCTTCACATCAGCGTTAGCTGATTGTTTTTCACTGGAGTTTGAGTGATAGAAAGTCTCCTCAAGTCTTCAGGACTCTTCTCAGTATTCTCGCCGTTTTCAGCAATGCTGTAGTTTAGATGGTCTCCACTAGTCCTCCAAATTCCAAGTCCTCCAGTCCTTTTAATAGTCATTTAGTTACTGTACTGAATGCACCAATCACGATTAGTATAATCGTCAACTTCATGTTCCATAGTTTTTTTAATTCCTTAGCAATGTCGAGGTACTTATCCTTCTTTTCACTTTCTTTCAGTTTTATTCTGTGGTCAACCGAGACAGAAAAACCTACAATTTTGCGAGTTCACTTTTTTTTTTTTGTTGATTACCATAAGGTCTGGTCTTCTGGCCGATATTAGGTGATCCATCTGTATATCAACGTCCAATAGGAGTTGATGTGTGTCATTTTCTAGGACAGCTGCAAGGCTGTGCATATATCATTTATTCGTATGATCAAATCTAAATTTCTTGCACATCTCCTAGGGGATCACTTTGTCCACCCTGTCGTGTTTAGGCTTATAATCCTTCTGTGCTAATTTGCTGCGTACACTTATCATGGAATTGATCGTTTCGTCTCTATCACCACATAATCTACATTTGTTATTTTGTTGCATCTCTCGCTTTGATATGATTGGTTCTTATGGCCTTGTTTTGTGCTACTATGAGGAGAGATTCTGTTTCTTTTTTAAAGTTTTCTTTTCTTAGCCATGTCCAGGTTTTCTCTTGGGAGATGTCGTTTGTTAGTCGTTTAAAGCACCCATAGTGCTGTTTTTCTTCCCATTTTTTCCTAGTTATTGTAATTCTGTTGGTCACCATGTTGTCAGAATCGTTTTTGATGGTTGTAATCAGTCTTCCTTCGTGTTTTTCTATGTAGCCCTCAAGTCGTTGTATCGATGTGTTAACTCTGTCTTCCATGCTGGCAAGTCATTTCCCTCCCCCCCCCTTTCTTGAAACGTCTAGTCTGTCAACATCGTCTCTGTGATGTAGTGCCTTATGCATGGCCATTAGTTTTCTTGTTCTTTGGACCTTTTACTTAATTTTTTTCTGGTCCACTTCAAAAAGTGGTCCCTTTTATCTAACGAGAGGTAGTATTCATTCCTTGGATAGTGTTTCTGCTAGATAGTTTTGTCTTGAGTGGCTTTCTAGTTCTTCTTAGATATTCTTTTTTAATCTTGTCTTTCATTTCTACTTGTTTGATGGTGTCAGCCTCCAGTATCCCAAAGTATTTGTAGTTTTCTTTTTCTCCGAGCGTTCTAATTTTGTCTTGACTTGGTAGTTCAATTCCGTCAGCCAGATGTCGTTTGCCACCGTTCTTTACAAGCATGGCGCATTTTTCTATGTCAGATTCCATTCCTATGTCCTGACTGTATATTCTAACTGTGTGTATTACAGTTTCCATTTCTTTTTTGCAAATGTTTTATGCCATCCATGTACATTAAATGATTGATCTTTTATTTCGAACTACTAAATTTGTATCCGGCTGTGCATTTTCTGAGCATGTGATTAAGTAGCAGCATTGCAATTATGAATAGTAACGGTGATAGTGCATCTCCTTGGAAAATACCTCTTTGGATCTTTGCTTCAGCGAAGCTTCTTCCTCCTGCTGTCAATTCCTCTCTCCAAGTTTTTATGGTTTCGTCTTTAAAGCTAATGACTTCATGATATATTTGGTACATTTTGAGGCAGTTTATTATCCAGCTTAGCAGAACCATATCATGTGCCTTTTTGTAGTCAATCCAGGCCATAGCTAGTTTTTTTTTTCCGTCTGGTCTTGCTCTCGTTTAGGATGTGTTGATCTAAATAAAGTAACACTGCTGTACCTAAACAGAGAAATGTTGTGCTTCAAAATTAAATTATATCTAGTTAAATGACAGTTTGCATAACCAAATATGTCATTGTATCTTAATTAATAATATACGCACACACAAATTACTCGTAAGCATATAAAAGAATTGGAAGTTTGTTAGTTTTCCGTGAACTAAGAATGAGGTACAATTCATGTTGTGTCTCTCTGGCCAATAGGTATTGATTGGCATAGTCTAAATTTTGTTTGAATAATACGTGATAGGTTGTAATGGATTACTTGTTACCATCACAAGAAAAAATTCCGGGATCTTGACCTATTACCGAACACCAAAAAAGGATTGTAGTCACAAGCCAAAGGATCTTCTCTAATGCAGCCCTCGAAAGAATACGCCGTCTGCATCTCCTCTGGAGCGGTAAGATCCTACCCCAAAAATGTTCTTGGTAAGACAGTAAAATTAATCCTTACGTGAAGCTCCTGTTTTGGAGCTTCTGTGAGTGTGAAGTAAGCCTATCGTTGACATTACTCCCAGATAAACTCTGATCCGGAGTGATTTTAAGTGATAGAACTTAATTTATGGATCAAACAGATCTGTTTCAAATAGTGTCTAAAATGCTTTTGAACAACATAAATTTATTGGCATTTAATACTTATATTGCATCGATGAAGTGTTGACTATTGGGGACCGTAATTATCAAACTGACTTCGGCATAAAATAAACTAAAAGATATAACATGCCATAAAACCATCAAAACTACTAACCATACGTACAAAATCAGATAGATAAGATTAGAGACTAAGTGGAAGAAAGGCAATCTAGGATAGCCTGGCAAACAATAAACAAAGTGAGTAGAAGGAAGAGCACAACCAAAGCAAAATTGAAAGCTGCAAACCAACAAGAAAGAATAAAACTGTGGAAACAGCATGTCGAAAATCTACTAGGAAACCCACTGAAAGTTACGCATGAACCAATCACCAGAATTATTAGTAAGCAATTGGATATTAAACTAGGACCGTTTACGCAAAAAATTTTTTTAAAAAAGCTGCAGGCCTTGACGAGCTTCCACCAGAAGTATGAAAGACTAGACAATTCGACGACATACTGCTCCGACACTGCAGCGCAGTCTATAATCAAAATTCGATAGACAGATGGATGAACGGATGCATCCTCCCCTTCCCTAAAAAGGGTGACCTCGGATTATCCAAGAACTACCGAGGTATAACACTTACATCCATAGTAGCCAAAATTTAAAATGCCCTACTACGAAACCCCTTAGCATCCAAAATCGACAACATCCTTAGGAAAAAATCAAAATGCCTTCCGAAGAAATAGATCCACGACCTCAGAAATATTGACCATCCGTAGAATCCTTTAAGGCGTACGGGCAAAAAACCTACAGGCGACATTACTATTTGTCGACCTTACCAAGGCTTTCGATTCCATTCACAGAGGGAAGATGGAACAAATCCTACTTGCATACGGCCTACAAAAAAAAAAGTAGCAGCAATAACGATTCTCAATAGAAACCCCAAAGTTAAAGTACGTTCACCGGATGGAGACAGAATACTTCGACATTGTGTCAGGAGTACTACAAGGAGACACGCTAGCCCCCCTACCTCTTTTTCATCTGTCTAGACTGCGTGCTTTGAACATCGATTGATAAAATCAGAGAAAACGGCTTCGAGCTGACAATGAAAAGAAGCAGAAGGTACCCCGCAAAAACAATTACCGACGCCGACTACGCCGATGACATAGCGTTACTAGCAAATACACCCAACCAAGCCGAAACACTACTGCACAGTTTGGAACGAGCCGCCGCGGGCATTCGCCTCCATGTCAATGTACACAAAACTGAATATATGTGCTTTAATCAAGCAGGCTACATTTCCACACTAGACGGGACTTCTCTGAAACTGGTTGACAAATTCACCAACCTAGGAAGCAGTGTCTCATCAACCGAAAAAGACATCGAAACGCGGCTAACGAAGGCATGGACAGCTATAGATAAGCTATCGATCATATGGAAATCAGACCTGACCGATAAAATGAAACGCAGTTTCTTCCAAGTAGCAGTCGTGTCGATACTGCTGTACTGATGCACAACATGGACTCGAACAAAACGGCTCGAGAAGAAGACGGCAATTACACAAGAATGTTACGAGCAATATTGAATAAAGTCCTGGCAGCAACACCCCAAAAAGCACAAACGATACGGCCACCTACCTCCCATCAAGAAAACTATCCAAGTTAGACGTACCAGACAAGCAAGGACGTGCTCATAAGTGATGTACTCCTATGGTCCCCCACATATGGCCGAGGAAAAGCAGGACAATCAGCTAGAACACACACATACAGCAGCTATGTGAGGATACGGCATGTAGCCCTGAAGATCTGCCAGAGGCAATGAACGATAGGGAAAAGTGGCGAGAGAGGGTCAGAGATATTCGTGTTAGCGGCACGACAGGATGATGATGATGATGACATTACGCGTCAGCCCATTCGGCTGGTAGGGCTGCAGAATACATCAACTGCTGAGGTCTAAATCTCTCCCAACAAGTGTCCTGGATAGAACACAACACAATCTGATGGTGAGGCTCCTGTAACACTGACGCTTTGGGGAATGCCGAGTAACTCTTTATTGCCATCCCTCCCAGGTCTACCCTGACCCGAAGTAATAGAACCTGATAGGGTCTTATCTATGTGACAAATAGAACTAAACTGCCAAATTATGCTAAACAGAATTGGTTTAAATAGAGGTCTTTTTTTACATTAATTCAGTGTAAACATAAAACTGTGAACTTATGCAAACCTGAATTGTTTGAAGTAGAACTGTGTATATGTATAAGAAAGTATTTGTCATTAAATAGCCTATAGTGGTTGACATGCCATTTAACCAAACGAAAACAAACGCACAGTTTAAGTTTCAACCGACAAATTATAATTTTCCTTGGCATGTGCAGACACAAAGTGATACGAATATTTCTCAACTTCATATGAAAACAAGTTTTCAAAAGCTTCCTCTTCAGCTCCAAATGCTAAATCATTGAGTACTGGAAAAATAACAAAACGCTAGGAATATTCTGATGATTTTTTTTTTTTTTACATTCGATCAATATTCAATTCATAAAATTCACCATGCGATACATCAATTGTTTTTATTCAACATAACTGTTTGATGTCACTGCAAATATTTTCCTTTTGAGTCGAAAATTACCGTATTTAATCATCAGCTAAGCGTTAATTAAGTGAATGACGGAAAAACTTCAAAGATAATAATCTTCTGCTTTTAATTAAAACTGTTACTCATATCTTTTAATAATTCATGCCTACATATCTATATTCACAGTCAGTCTTCGTCACACACATTCCTGCAGTGTTTTATAAGTACACATTATTATATCAAATTATTTTTCAATTAAGACACTCATCAGGGTATACATTTGTATCAAATATACTGGATATATTGAATTGGCAAAAGCTATATACATTTCACGAGTAAAACGTAATTTTATCTTAATTTATATTTTCGGTTGCATTGCTGTAAAGCAGTGATTAGCAAGCCCGACTCATGAGCTATGAAGAGAATAGTTAATTTTCAATTTATCGGTCACCTTGTCAGTGGGGCTTTGAATGAACTGACTGTATCCTCTAAAGAGGGATAATACTCTCTCCCTCTAAATGTGGAAACTTAAGGATGACGCCAAAACATATACATATTTACCGAACACTTCGCGCGGGCAAGATATGACACAAGGTCAATTTTTTAAGTGGAGTTTAACAGGTTTGAATTCAGGGTTTTACTTCTCCTAGACTAGTTGCCTAACCAAGGCTGAAGAAACTAATCTGCCCTACTATTTTACCCATAGCTGAAAGGAGAATAATTGGATTCATACCTTTCCCAAGGGTATTAGTGCCATGTGAAATGCAATCAGTCTCGTCCAGGACTTGAACTCGTGTCGCCGTGTCCATTTCCTACAACGATAGCTATTACACAACGGGCACTGCTAAAACATATAAGATGGTGAGGATCGAGTTTTGGACATCTAAGAAATATGGAGTATCCCTTCACTAACAATACTTCCCCGTCTATTTTGAACCGTGGTGATAAAACCTGTTAGGGTGTCATCTAGAGATCAAACACATCTATTTAATATGAATTCGTATTTGACAGTACCTTGTGAAAAAAATCTTAAGAAACGAATACAAATAAAAGGTAAATACCAGCAAACGTTGAATGCAATTCCCTAACACCCATGCATAAAATAACCCTTAAATGGTTGACACGCCGTTAAAATCAATAAATCAACTGGCTCTTCCAGTCATCCTTCACAATAAGCTAATTTCAAAACATATGTATATAAATAGGAATTTCAATGTAAATGTGTTTAAAAAATTATCCTGCAGAATAATGTAATGAAAAGAGTTCAAAGTTTACTGTGTGCCAAGCGTGACCGTACATATAATTACAAGTGTCAGTAACAGCTAAACATTCTCCTTGCATTATATATCCATCACTATCCAATCAAGAAACCATCTCCTCTCTTAAAGAAACCCGAGTTCCAAACATTCATTTTTCTTTCATCTGATCGTAGAATTTATGGCCAAAAGTGTTCATCTTTGATGAGTTGAACTATTTCAAAGGCCAACATAGTGCGTTTGGAGAAGAGTCCACTTCGTGTACTGTCAACTTTGATGAGATCGGCGGAGATTACCAACGTTGTGATCATTGGATTCTACTTGGCCTTACGTTGGACTTTTCTTGTCACATGAGTAGGACATTGACTTCTGACCACATCTGATATTTTTTTCTATTTGTTTATATAACTTCATCTAAGCAGTGTGGAATGACTCTTGAATTTGCATAGAAGTGATTTTTGGGTTTTAATATTTCGTGTAAACCGCATTACATAACATTAAACGAGCTCCATATTGGTTGGACAAGGTTTTATAAATTGACAAACTTGTTAATATACAAGACATTACACTGCTTCAGTTAAGCTAAGTGTGAAAAAAGTGGAAGAAGCGTACCATGAAATTAAATATTACCTCTTAGGTAATCCTATCATAAAAATAAGATTAATATATATTTTCTGAATACCTATTGTTGTACCCATTATTCAATGAAAAAATTTATTATGGAATAATTAATTTCGATAATATATATAAATAAGTGTGTGTGTGTGTGTGTGTGTGTGTGAAATGTATATTTACACAAGTGTGGTTCAAAATTGTTGAGTTATGAGTCCATTTACCAATATTTTGTAGATTGTTGTGTGTGCACCAATAACAATTTCTATCACTGTTAGCTTCATGTTTCTCAGATTTTTAGCGCTCTACCAAACACTAAGTAGCTAGGTCACTTTTTGCTCTCTTTCAAGTTTACTCTTTGGTCTGCCAGGTCACCAAGTCCACTTTTCGGCAGGTTCTGTTTTTTTTTCTATCACTACCTGGGGTCGTATGGCCGAGATTAGGAGATCTGTTCATATCTCAAAATCCCAGTGAAGTTTATGAGTCTCATTCTTCAGGAGGGATTATAGGTAGTACGAGGTGCATACGATAAGTTTCCAGACTTTTTTCGTGTGGGCACTTTTATTGATTGTACACACATGAAACTCTAGTTCCCTTCGAAGTAATCTCCTCCGGCTGCAATGTACTTGTTAATCCGTTCCACCAACTCCCGGAAGACCCCATGGAAGTCCTCTTGTGTTAGAGTGTCAATCACCTTCGTCACAGCCTCTTTCATCTCCTCAATTGTTTCATAACGACAGCCTCTGAGCTTATGTAATAACCAAAATCACAGGAAGCAAAGACTGGACTATAGGGAGGATGAAGAACTGTCCTGACGCCCATTTTGGTCAATTAGTCTGTGACAAGGATGTAGTTGTGGACGGGTGTATTGTCCTGAAGGAAATGCCACTGATCCGAGTTGAAGAGTGCTGGCCTCTTTCCAAGGAATCTCTTTCTGAACTCCCTTAAAACCTCAACATAGTAACCCTAACCCTAACTCTAACCCTTTGGCCAATCAACTCTGGTGTATAGACGTCCTTACTCCTCCTACACCTCTCATCATCCCTCACAGACTCCCTGCCTTCCTTGAATCACTTATGCCACTGAAAAACTGATGCTCGATTCATGCAAGATGCTTCAAAAGTAGTCTGAAGCATTCCATACCTTTCTGTGACATTTTTCCAAGTTTAAAACATAATTTTATAGCATATCATTCTTCTAAAGTGTCAGATTGCATTTTTGAAATTCACCAGCTGTGACAATCAGGCTTTAGAAGGATGTATACCAATTCCTGTTGTAGCTGTTCATTTGAACCTGAAATTATAAACATTGGTCGGTCATCTCATAAGATGTATAGCAATAACATACTGCATTTTCAAGAGTCTACGCCAATTTTAAATGCCCATAAGAAAAATGTCTGGAAGCTTATTGTATGCACCTCGTTCATATAGCACTTTTTAGAATGGTCAAATTTATGATTCTTGCTAAATTCGAAGTGGATGATCTTCCCAATCCAGTCATGTCTAGTCCTAAACACTTTTTTTTTCGGTAGTTTGCTGTATTCACTATTTATGTAATTGATATTTTTGTCTTAATCATCACATGGCCTACATTTGATAATATGTTGCATCGTATAGTTTGACGTAATAATGCTGTTTGGTGATGTTATAAGAAAAGATTTAATTTCTCTCTTAAGGCTTCCCTTTCATAATAATTTGAGAATATTTTGCAGTGAGATTTCGTTTGTTTGTCTCTTGAAATATCCGTATAATCATTTGTCTCTTTTGATCGTTGTTCGTTTGATGGTTGATTTTTCTTGAGATTCATAACCTTTGTAACCACCGGTGTTTTTTCATAAGTTTGTGATTGAGTGGCTTCATTGCTACTACAAATATTAAACATGATAGCACAACTCACAGGAATATACCTAATTTGATTTTTACCTCAGCAAAACTTTTTCTTCCTGCTGTAAATTCCACTCTGCAGTTTTTCAAGATGTTCTCGGGAAACTTCATAAATAGGTCGGATATGTCGTACATTTTATGACTGTCTATCATCCAGCTTTCCGGGACCATTTCGCATGCTTTTTTATTGTCAATCCAGGCCATAGCTATGTTTTTTTGTCTCGTTTTGCACACATCGAAGATGGGTTGATCAATGTAAATAGGTCTCCTGCTCTTAGTGTTTCCTTGTGACACCCTTTGTGTTCTTCGATTTATTAGCGAGTTTTAATTCTCCTCCGAAAGTTGTGTCATTATTTTTCACTGATCTGTAGGTAGGTTATTAGATCAGAATGGTCTTTTCTTTAGTCATCCATTCAGGTATATTTGTTTCTTCCAAGAATATATTCTTTTTGAGAGCTAGACTTTCGTAATCGAAATGAATTTTTCAAACACGAATCCATGTATTCCATCATAGATTGGTATTTTCCAATTTGCAAATATTTTGAGAGATGCTCTGAGATAATCGAAAAATATTTTCGTCTTTGGACTTTGCTTTAGTCCTTTTAACTCCTTTTCTTTTTATCTATTCATTCGGATTTTCTGTTATGTTCTCTCCGATACTATACGTTGCTCCAAATCTTTTTTGTTTCCTTTGCATCTAGCTGTTGATATGTCGTTATGAATTCTCCTCCAACTTACCGTTGTTTTGTCAGTATTGTATTATCCTGTCTCTGCATCTTTTTAGTGTCCCTTCTTTAGACAGTAATGTAGTCTTCTTTTCATATATAATTCCCCATATAATCTCTATATTCATATTTTTTCTTCTGGTGTTCGTGTTTTTTCTATGGTCTTTCCGTGTATAGTGATTCGATAGCTATTATTTTGCTTTTTAATTCAATGAGAGCGCTCTTGATTTTCAGCAAATGGCGTCTCGGTTACTATATAAGGATCAAGTTGACATGTTAACACATAAATTATTTAGTGCATTTATAATTATTCAAGGTCGAAAAACCAACATTTTTTTTTATAATCGTACTAGCTTGGTCCAGAAAACTCTGAATTCAAAGCTGTTAAATACAAAATAAACTGTACCTTATGTTACATTATACCCGGACGAAACTGTTTGATATATACATTAATCCCAGTCGACTGGTGCTGCAGAATACGATCAATGCATTCCTGCTGAGGGATACGACTCCCTTATCGAGTGCCCTGGATTTGACTCTAAACAATCTGATGGAGAGATTCCAAAAATTCTGGAGCTTTGAGGAATGCTGAGTACCCGTTTATTGTCATTGCTCCCAGGTCCACACTGGCATTGACTGGTAATACCTGGTTGTGTTCTCTGTATAGGTCAAATATAACTAAACTGTGTAATTATATTAAACTGAGTTGTTTGAAATAGAAGGGTTCCTATATATATATATATATATATATATTAAGAGTATTTGGCATTAAATGAAATAAAATGATTAATATGGCATAAAAGCAAACCAAGCCAAATCTTATATATTTGATATATATGTACAAAGAGGATTTGGCATTAAATAATCAAAAATCGTGTGTGTGTGTGTGTGTGTGTGTGTGTGTGTACGAGCTGTTTATCAAGAGTCAAGCTGTATTTAAAAAACGATTATAGTTAAAAACGTCTATAAGACACTTTTTCTAGCGTTTACAATTTTTCAAAGAATTCTCTAAAACCTTGCTCATGCGATGAAATGTTTAGCCTTATTATTTATTTTATTGGCTTCCTCCTCCTTAAATATTAACCCTGATGCGAATTTTTATTTGTGGAAGCAAGAATA
Organism: Sepioteuthis lessoniana; assembly: GCA_963585895.1. Classification (NCBI taxonomy): domain Eukaryota; kingdom Metazoa; phylum Mollusca; class Cephalopoda; order Myopsida; family Loliginidae; genus Sepioteuthis; species Sepioteuthis lessoniana. The sequence goes on along the minus strand of OY757909.1, from coordinate 127,848,028 downwards.
AGTCGAACGACATTTAGGTCTGGTGAATATGAAGGGATGTTATTGGCTTTTTTATTAGATCTTACCAACCCTGTACACATACACACTCATACACATAAACACACACACACACACACACACACACACACACACACACACACACACACACACACACGTATATATATATATATGTGTGTGTGTGTGTGTGTGTGTGTGTGTGTGTGATATCTATAGAAACACGCCAACATATGTGTGCATGTGTGAGCAGAAAAATCATAGAAGCGATTAATTCCATTTACCTTGCCGTCTGATGCAGACAGGCATGATTGTATCTGATGTCTTGGAGCATGTCCAACGAACATATTGCATTTTCTCTATGCGAATTATTACTGTTTAAATATTTGACTTGGTGTTACTTCCAGCATTTTATTGCTACTATGCAACAAAAAATATCAGGATTTTTTTTTTTAAAGGACTTGCATAGATACCCAATTTTGTTATTGAAATCTTCTAATAAAACTATTCTCTATTTCAAAGGCCATTCCAAGAAACAAAGAATTTTATCAAGAACACATCTCCTTTTCAGTCTGTTATTACATTTTCTGTGTTGTTTTACATTAAATTAAACCATATTTGGAGACATATTTTAATAAAATCTACTGGTCCTTTGTATACTAGGAAAAATGCAATAATTTTCCAAGAAAATATTTATTTTCGACATCATCTGTTTTCATGATAGTCAAGATTCATCACAGAGATCAACGTTTTATTGAAATCACCTGAGAGAATTTTACAAATAAGTATGTTTCGATTTAATTTCTTACTAAATTACATATATATATATATATATATATATATATATATATATATATATTTGTAAATTTCTGAGACGAAGCTTGATGATTTTTATCATTAAGCCTTTTCCGACGACTGTCTTCATCTTTATTGTTATTTCCATACGCTAAATATATATATATATATATATATATATGTGTGTGTGTGTGTGTGTTTGTGTGTGTGTGTGTGTGTGTGTGTGTGTGTGTGATTTTATTGAGGTAACGACTTTTCTGTAATCACAATGAAAACCACATTCTGTCCCATAATGTGACAGCAAGACATCGGCTTGTTTAGAAATTATATGTTTTAAGATTATGACTAATGTTGTCAAAGGAATATTGTCTAAGTGTTTTTTTTTTTTTTGAGTACAAAGTATCATTTTTTATTAAATCTATGTAGAATAGCAGAAAACAGTCTGGAATTAAATTCCGTAAGGAATTGACACCCTGGTTGTTTCAGATAGAACCACTTATCACTGCATTGTATGTTTGACCACAAATTATCCACCATGGAAAAGATTGTTTGACAATATATAATTAGTACAGATCCCTATCAATATAACTGAAGTATAGCTGGTCAACGCTAAAAATCAAATTTCGTAATAAGTCATTTGTGTAAATTCAAATATTGACTACTGTGAATATTAAGAAGTTCGACATCTTAAAATTCAGTACCTAAAAATTTATAATTTCGCATTGTCAAATTTTATATTTCTCATTGTAATATTAGTCTCAGTGGGCAGCCCAGTCGATAAGGTTGCAGAATACGTCGACTGCATCTCGGCTGAGTGGTAGGACCCTCACCACCAACGAGTATCCTTGTGATGAAAGTAAACAATCTGACGATGAGGCTACAGTCCAAGAGCTTTGGGTAATGTAGAGTGCCTATTCATTGGCATTACTCCTATATCCACTCCAACTTGTTGTGCTAGAACTTACTGGGATTCCATCGACAGGTTAAACATAAATGTTTAATCATTCTCTGTACTTGAAACCATTTAACTTTTTACAAATAAGTAACAGTTAGATTGAATTATTAATATTACATAACACAACATGAAACCATTTAACTGTGTTAAAACAAATGATCTCTGGTTCGTTTAGAAACGAGACAAAACCTCCCGTTTATATATATATATATATATATATATATATATATATAAACGGGAGATTTTGTCTCGTTTCTTCGGGAAACCCAACATTTTCGAATATTTTTCCACATGCCGGACACGTTCTAATAACTTTTCAATTCTGAAAGCTATGAGTACGTTTATGTAACTTTTCGTTATATATTTCTCATTTTGCTCCTCTTATCTCAGGAAGCATCAATCGATATGTGAACTATTTTGGTATCCAGAACCTGATGATGGTTACTGAAACCGAAACGTTAGCGTCGACTTTACACCATAATATATTCACCTATTTGGATTCTGTCTTTTCTGCTACCTTTATACTATTTACCAACCCCTCCGCTCAGTTTTTAAGCGGAGTTTAACAGGTTTGAATTCTGAGTTTTCCTTCTCCTAGACTAGCTGTCTAACCAGGGCTGAATAACCTAGTCTTTCCTACTATTTACCCATAGCTGGAGGGAGAATAATTGGATTCATACCTTTCCCAAGGGTATTAGTGCTATGTGAAATGCTATCAGTCTCGTCCAGGATTTGAACTCGTGTCGCCGTGTTCATTTCCTACGACGATAACAATTACACCACGGGCACCTCCTTTTCTGATACCTTTATACTGTCGAATTTTATCCATATTAAGTTATATATATTATCTTATATATATATATATATATATATATATATATATATATATATATATATATATATATATATATATATATATATATATATATATATTGGAAAGGCATGGATTGTATCAGACAGGTTAATGAACATATGTCGATCTAATATCTGATAAAATAAAATGGTAATTCTTTCAAGCTGTAGATTGGTTAGAACTGGCCAAAGTACGTAATGGCCAAAGTACGGCTGTAAATCTTGGACTCTATCATAACGCATGAAAATGTACGATGAGAACGACACAAGACTGTCGTGTGCTGTTTTGGGCAAATCCTGGGGGAAGCTTCCTACAAACAGCAGCCGAACAGCCACTTATCTCCCATCTCACAATCGATCCGAATATAACGAGCAACACATGCTAGACGAAGGAAGAACTTATAATATGAGCCTCTTCTATGGATTCCTATCCATTGACACGTCAATATAGACTAATGAACCAACATTTAAATTTATCTGCTTATTGAGAACTTTGGGTGCCGCCTAGAACACTTTCCAAAAAAATGAACGATAGGGACGGATATCGAGAGAAAATCAATAGAATCCGTGTTGACGGTGATCCTTGATAATGATGATCTTTTTTCCTCTACCGCTCTTGGAAATCTATGGACACGTCTTAGTAAGGTTGTATGGAAAACTAACATTCTCATCTTACAGTGTTGTCCAAGTGAAAAGTAAGATTATTTATGATATGGAATTAATGATGATATAAGCATTGACAGAATGGCGTTTAATACAACGTCAAACTGTTTTTAAGAGCACTCATCCTGGGAGAGGAGTTCTAGTGGCGTAATGGCCAAATTACAGGGATGTGAGATCATTGTTTACGAGTTCGAACTCAAGGCGCGGTATTACTTTCAATTTCGGGTAAATAATCTTGAAAAAAGTAAGAGCTCTTCTTATCCAAATAACTATGGGTTAAATAGTACCACTACCTTTCTTCTATAAGGATGTCTTTGGCATTAAATTACACGCGTAGACTTATGTTTAATTAATCAAAGAAATTTAACCACACCAACCCAGCCCCTGGTTTTTACACATCTTTGTTGCAAGTTTGTTTATCATGCTAATGAAGGGGTGAAATCCCAGTTATCATCCTCTTCTTAATTGCTCAGTCTACCAAACTATTTACTGTTATTAGGAGATGGTAGTTGCGTAATGGGTATCGCTGAAAGAAATAGACTGGTCGACCCGGGGTCAAATTCAAGACGAGCCAGTTTATATTTCGTATAAAGCTTATACTAATGAGAAAGCTATGAATCCAAATATTTCTTACCCAGTTATGAATAAATAGTGGGGCAGATTGACTCTAAACTTGTCATGGTAACCGTTGTAGAAGAATGAAAACTCTGAATTCACATAAGTCGTATCCCATTAAAACTGATCTTGTCCCGCAGGGTCTACCTGGCGCAGAGGTGGTATTTACTATTTATATCGGGAGGAAAATTGAAGGTATTCTTGTCGTTCTCCAGAACATTAGAGCGAAATGAAATGAAAGCTACCTCGATAAGAAATCGAACTTGGCTCCCTGAGTTCGTTTTTCCCCATCGGAGAATAGAATTCTCATTCAGGGAATTTTAAAAAGCGGTTTTATCTGATCGTATTCATAAAGTAAATGCTTCACAGCATCCCCTACAAACGGAATTGAAATAATAAACACAAGAGATGAATTAGGGAATAAGAAGATTGAAAAAAATCAGTATATTTCTTATATCAAAATAATATTCTCAGATATCGAAGCTTAGAGTGTTTAAGATTAGAATATAATTTATGTAGAAATACGTAAGAATAATGTTCCAGATTTATTGGAGTTCATCTGGGTTCTTTTATCAAACATTTGTGTCTTCTGGGTTTATCTTTTTGTTGCATTTCACATTTGTCTATCGCATATCACGTGAATATCTCAAACCGTAAAAGCTGTTCCTCGAGAATAATAGAAATAGAATCATTATTAGAAATGTTTCCACCTGATCAAATCCGACGAATAATCAACCACCAGCTGTCCGCGTACCTGTTTACCCGCAAGAATACAAATAACTATTTTTGCTGGCTTGCTGAGTCGGCGGAAATTTGGCAAGGTCTGCATCTTAAAGGAATCAGGTCGTGAAATATCGACGCATCATCAAGTTAGTAATACAGTCATGTTATTTTGGCGAGCTGCTCTTCATATGCCGAATTAAAAAAAAAACACAAGCATATTTTGATAGTGTTCACTGAACTTTAATCTACTTATTTATCATTATGGGTTTGGTAATAATCTTTGACGGTGAATAGTGATTCTTAGTAATCAGTTCGAAATGAATGCTAATTCTTTTCGGCATTTGGATGCACATTAAGGACGTCTGTGATAAGCAAAAAATAAAAAAAAATAAAATAATAAACAAATAAAAAAACATTACAAGTAGAATCAAAATTAAGTATTCTAAAGCTGAATTTTATAAAATACAGATCTTTTCTAAATTCATGATAGCGTATTACAACTTTATCCTCGATTTTCAACATATTTCTGTGCTGAAATAATTTATATTTCTTTCTGTCGTAAAATCATTCGATTTAAAATTTACGGATTGTGCTGGCCTCTTCTTTGTTCTTTGAGTTAATGGCTTATGAAACTTCGTCGGTTATTTAATGCCCAGGCCATCCTGATAGAAGAACAGTATTGATAATATTTAACAAAAACCTAGAATTATAGAAGGATTTATACCTTTCCCTAGAGTATTTAGTCCGAAAGTGGACGTAATAGCACGGCTAGAACTCACTTACTTCGTAGGATATGTTGGTTGTACATTACGTTTCGGGAACACAGTCTGCCATAGTACATTCCTCATACGTTAGAATGAAGAGGTGTTATCATCAATTCCTCTTAACGACTTTTTTGATATACGTATCTAATTACATAGCCATTTCGTGATTTAAAAATAGGACATGCAAACTGTGTGTAAAATGATGTAAAAAAAAAATTCTATAATTTGTTTCTTTATAAATATAATATAAAATTTGTTAAAGTAGAAATTTAAAATGAAATTAAGTTAAAAATGGTTAATGATAAGTAAAACTGAAAATATACAATTTGTAAACAATGAAATGCAGATAGCACAGTGTATAAGTAGTTTCTATCCCTTAAATTTTTATTGGGGCTTTTCATTGTCGATTGTGTTTGGAGAGGAAAGCATTCTTTATCATGTTAGCGTCATTAAAGATTTATATTTTTGAAATATTTTGAAATGATAGAATTTTAAATCTGATGAAAATGTCAAACCGTTTATAGAAAGATGGTGTGTAAAAGTTAAAACAAATAATTATAATAATATGGAAATGTTGCATTTTAGTTTCCTACAAAAATATACAAAAACATTGGATAGAATATTTGATGGTGCTGATCTCTGGCCTAATAAAAAGACTGTTCGCCAATGATTTGGGAGACCGCGGTTCAATCCCAGGTCGAGTCATACCAACGACTCAAAAAATGGTACTAGCTGTTGAACAGAGACCGTCGGGACAGCCTCGACTAAGTTCGCTGACCTTTTTTTTTACTTATATATTGTTTTTTTTGTTTGTATGTGTATGTGTGTGTGTGTTTGTGTGTGTCTGTCTCGTCAAACATACGAAGATTTTATTATTTCACTTTGAACATTACAAAATAAATATGAATATTTCAAGATAGTATTTACTAAGGACCCTTTTTCTACATTACTGAAATTGTGTACCATAGAAAGTTATACAAAAATCAAAAAAATTAAACGGTACAACTCCTTATAACCGAAAAAAAAACAAAACAAACAAAAAAACAAACAAACAAGAAACACAAACAAATAAAAGCACAATATATATGAATGTATTTTTATTTATTTTTTTTGGGGGGGTAATCCTATCTTTGGTCAGAGATTTTTCTTGGAGAAGAGTTTAGGAACCACTGAAAATTCGGTGAATAGGAATATAGTTAGGAGTATTTTTATGGGGAATGCAGAATATGTATATCATCATCATCATCATCATCATCATCATCATTGTACAGATTCTCTAAACCTCTTTCACCATCTGTCCCTATCACCCATTGCTCCTGGGAAGTCTTCTACTCGGCATCAAATATCTAAATAAAGGTGATCAGTGAAAGATTTTGCTAGTCACATAACACACTGTTGAATCAATGTGTTGGAATCCATTGAATAACGACGCTTACGAGTTCACCCTTGCATTTGATATTTTTTTATCTTCTGCAGAGTCCAGCAGATCTTATATGGATGGTTTGTTAGATGCAATGTAAGTGGCTGTATAACTGTTTTTCTTTGGATGTTGCTTCCAGGATTTGGTCCGAAATGTATGCAGTATACTCGTGTTGTTCTCATTCATCTTTTTCCAAGCATTCCGAGATGCAACTATTCATTTGTATTGACCCGGCTACACAGCTTGGATAAATTCCCATTTTATGTTACAAAGATATCAGATTTCTATGTAATCTATTGCCTAATAATAGCATTTCATGCGTTTATCATGCACATTTTGGCATCAGTTTCTGTAGATGAGATATTACTGCAGAGGTATGTTAACTGCTCTTCTAATTTCAGAGGCTTACCAGTTTAGGAAGAAATGGCTTCATTTTGTTTAAAACTCATGAGCTCTGTTTTATCTGAGTCTGCACAGAAATCAATGCCACTTGCTGCCCTCACCAGGCTAGACAGAAGATATTCGGCTTGGGCAGGTGTATTTATGAGAAATGCTTGATCACCTGCGTTGTCGATATCCATGATAGCTTCTGCGTAATAGCATCAGATTATTGTCTTTTTCTCTTAAACGTGAGCCTTTTTGAATTGATATTCTTTCAATAATTTACGTGGTTCGTAGTCTAGATAGACTATACATAGAAACCATGCCAATGAATCCCTTTGCAAGATAACAGCGTCAATATAAAAGAAATCAATGCTGCAGCCTGATGAGCGAACTGTTACTTTTGTGTGTATGTAGAGCATCACTATAGTGTTAGGAGTTTCTATGGATATATGATATGTTTAATGAATTTATTTCGTCTTTCCTCTTTGCATGGAGTCAAATGCCTCGTTGGCTATTTTTTAACAAATTTGATTGGATCAAATGTTTGGGGTTTATCTTGAAAAAGAGAGGAGTCAATAAGTTTAGATTGATATATGAGAGTGGACATTATTGTTTTCGTCGCGGAAACTGTGTAAGAAAAAAGCTGATCGATAGGGGCACAAACTGACGTAATATAAACGGATTATGAATATTGTGACTGATAGAATGCGAGATACACAGCCATTTTATTCTAGTCTGTTAAAAAGACAGTTTTCAAAATAATAAAACGATTTTCTTTGCTTTCAAAATATTTGTCATGAAACTGTTACTACTTCATTTAATCATCATAGAATGGGAAGAGACAACAATGATGAACGAAATAAAAGATAGGAGAAAAAATGAAAATAAAAGTAAATCCATATAGTATCGTTATATCTACATATGTATTATATACATATGTAAATATAACGATACTACATGGATCTGTGAAGAATATATGAATAAACAAGTACATAACATGATAGAGGTTTTAAATAAATAAATGAAGTCAATATGCCATTATTATAGAGTGTTTTATCATTTAGATGTATTCGGACTATTATATTCAACCTGATTGTTATATTAATAACGTTTTAGCCGATGCATTTCTCAGTCATCTTCATTCGTTTCGTGTCGAACTTTGAAGCCTACACGGAACTTCGAACGAAACCGTTACTTTAATCTTTGGGGGTTGATTGGTTTAATTCCATTAACTATAAAACATCCAAAGACAAGATATGCTGTCCGTTAAAAGAAAGGCTAGAGGAACATCCAAAAGCAGTAGAACGAGGTGAAATAAAAATAGTCGATATAACCTATATAGAAATAAAAAAGAAACCATCTTGCTTTATAGGATGAAGTGAATATAATAGAAAAGTAAGAATAGTTGATATTAAAACATATTGATCAAGCAGTGCATAAGTTGAGCTTCCGTGACCTGTTGAGTAGACTAGGTATATAGATGAAGACAATATGGGAAACAATAATAAAAAAACACAGATAAAAAAAATTGCAATATGAGCTAATGTAAAAATCCATGCATAATAGAAGGGAGTTAATAGTTTTGATAAACACATTGCAAAAATTCACTCATAATTGCCCTTCAGGACACATAGCATGAATTATATAGGCGTTTGGTTAATGAACTTCTAAATGAAATCATCTTAAGTTTGCAGGTTCCATCCTGACTCCAGGTAGAAATAACCAGGAACTCTTACTACTTGATTATAGTTAAAGGAATTAGAACAATATACCCCTGTGTATTAGATAACGGTTCGAAGGTCTCTGCTGTCTCATAAGGTCGCCCAGAAACACTTAAAGAAAGCCGAAGACTGTATCAACCTAAATTTTGTGAATATAGGATCAAGAATGAAGACATTATTCTGATTGCTCTAAATGATACAAATCATCAAGTTTCATTTAAAACATCTAGACAAGTATTAAATTGAGCATTCATGTTTATACCTTGCATATTCAATACTTTATCCATTCACAGACAATGCAAATATTCTAAAAAGCATTGGTACACACCCATTATTAAGTAATTAACGGACCCCCACCAAATGTAGAGGTAAACAGACAGACAAATACATAGGTTTGGTTTGGTTTCTTTGTTTAATGGCATATCAACCTTTGTAGGTTGTTTAATGCTAAAGCCATTCTCCTAGAAGAACAGTAGAGGTACCATTTAACCCATGGCTGACAGGATAAGGGGCTTCATACCTTTCTCAAGGGTATTGGCCAGAAAGTGAACGTAATAGCACGACTAGAGGACAAAATCATTACAACGGTTCCGCAGTTCATCGCTTTAACCATTACACCACGATGACATCCCCACAAATACAGAGATAATGAGACAAACACGCACACACAGAGAGAGAGAGAGAGAGAGAGAGAGAGAGAGAGAGAGAGAGAGAGAGAGAGAGAGAGAGAGAGAAACACCAATGATACATATCTAGAAATAACTATGCATATATTTCAATGAGCAAGTAAACTTTAAAATATCATAATTTTGTATATTTGATCATTAAACAACCGAGTAACAATTGACATGCTACCGAAATTAGAATTATCGATAAACGAATAAAAGAACAGCACACAGACAATTACAAATACCATCGTATAGAAAAAAACCCGCATATGGTCATATCTATTTTCATCTTAACCCCACTACACTTTTATATATATATATATATATATATATATATATATATATATATATATATATTTATATATATTCAAAACGTATAATGTGTTTACTAAAATAAAATAAACAATGAATGAAACACTAATTTCCATCATAATAATTCCCTTTGTATTCTAGATAATTCTTCCCCTCTGTTTCTTATTGGTCAAAGCACCTCTCAAACTCATATATTGATTCGTTGTAAAGTTGTTTTGTCTTATTTCTGTAGTTTCCTTCACTTTTTCATAATTTACCTTTTAGTAACATTTTGAGAGTTGGACACTAAATCAAAAGTTGCATGGAATTAGGTCTGATGAGCATGGAAGATGCTGCAATTTGAAAAGTCTGTATTTTATCAACCGGGAGACCTGGGTTCAATCCCAGGTCGAGTCATACCAAAGACTTTAAAAATGGAACTTGATACCACCATGCTTAACACTCAGCATTATAAGGTACGGTTCAAGGGTAAAGTGGAGCAATCCAGGGAATGGAGTAGCGCCCTCCCCTACACCTTGGTGTAGTAGCTATCGAAAAGGGAGCCTTCGGGTCACCCTCGACTATGGTCGACTTATATAGGTTCTCACCTGAGCACAAGTCTTGACTTTATTTTTTGTAAAGTGTTTTTTTATTCAAAATTAAGTCTCCATACTATTTTATCACGCTTCATTCATGTCTACTTTTCTGTTTATAAGTGACTTGTGGGTCTGTGAGTGTATGGGTTTGTCATTTATTGCAAAAGTGAAAACTGTAAGCTATAGTTGAATTCTCAAAATAACAATCAATATTACCTGAGGAATTTGGTTTGTCAGATATTTGTATCTAATGAAGGTATCACATATATTGTGTTCTGTTCTTAAGACAGATTCAGGCGAAAAGTAATTTCCCATAACATGGTTTAAGTATGTCTGAGTCACAATTTTCTTTTAATAAAATAATGCACCCTTTTCATATAATTAACTTCATTTATCAACGACATGTTTCTTACGTCTTCTTCCGTGAAAAAAAGAAAAAAAAAACGCACAAACACGGAATACTGCTTTGGGTTTTTTTGGTTTTTTGCAAGGGATGTGGATTTATCCATTCTTGATAAATTAATGCGATATTGTAATCCTATCTAGATGACCAGTTACTCTACCTGGATCTTGGCAAGATCATGAGAAAATTAAATTTGAAATCTTGCAGTTTATCATATTATAGGTCTTCAAAGACGTTGTCAGAAGTTTGAAACCAGCACGTTGGAATGATTTAGGGATGACGGTTTAAGTTTCGATTTAAGACTCATCTTTTTAGAGTTCACCTGAAGATGATTATAAGGAATCAAGACTTTTGCAAAATATTACTGCAAAGTAAATACAAGTAGCACCTATCTAAATATAAAATTTGTTTGTATGGAATTTATCAATTGAAAAAAAATCATAATTTTTTCGTCTGTACATAAAATTTACTGTTTGTAATCTATGCCATTTATGTAGAATCAAAGTGTGTGTTTGCATTTGGAGTCATTTGATTAAATATATAAAAATAGATTTTATTTTAAAATGATATAATCATAATCTATTATTTCATAGGCCAGGTTTCTTGTCACTCTGTATTCATTTTGGAGAAAATACTTGATTCTATACTATTCGGAACTGCATTTTTTTCTGCAGATTATTTCTAATATTTTTTTCTCTTTGAAACGTGAACGACGTTTTGATACTGAAGAGAAATTTCACGGAAGACACTTTGATACTTAACAGAGTGCTCAGTCACTATGTTCCAGGTCAAATAATATTGATTCCTTCATAAATAATCACATTATTTCTTATGAAAACTGTGCAAATTGAAATTATTAAATATGAATAAAATGGATTACAAATGCTTTTCACAATATGACATTCAACGAATTCCTCGACTATTCATCTCCGAATAATTTTGTCTTTCAAATAATTTATTGAAAAATATAATTTAGCAACAATAAGTATGGTATGTTTAATGAATGTCTTAGCTTTACGTTTAATTATTAGAAAAATTACATCCTTGCATTCAACTTTTGATTAATATTATTAATAATTTTTGACTAAGAAAGAAGAATATTAAAAGCAAATCTACGTAAATAAATTTTAATAGATACATCTTGTTTTTAGCCAAATTGTTTAAGGTTAATTGAACTCCCTCTTGAATCACTGAGTATATTAAACGATTTACATTGAAAATTGGTTATTCTACATTTACAAAGTAGAACTCATGAAACTAGTGAATTGTTTCGCTTCCCACGGGAACTGGATTCATTTTTACTCCTCTTCATAATTCTGGAATAGACTCTAAGAGGAAACATCGTTCTTGAAAGCAGATTTTATGAATCTGCCCCAAAATCTGTTGTCAGACGCACGTGTCGCGATCGATACACAACATGCATACATATAAGCCCTATCCCTGACTGCTTTTCTCATACCCCAAACGAACTAAAGCAACACAACAAATTCAAGCATCTCTTTAATTGCATGCATTCATCTTTCACCACTCTCAAAATATCGAAGATCTTTTTCGTCTTTCTTTGTAAATTTTGCAACTGAATAATGTAAGAATATAATTCCTTACAAGAAGTGTGAAGTTTATTACGTTTAGCTTGTAGAAATATTATACAAAATATAGAGAATAAATCTTCCCTTCCTAACTTTCCCATAAGCTGAGTTCGGCTTCAGAATGCCAATAAAATCTGCATTCACTATTCCAATTTCTACGTATGACGTCGGTGGGCAATATATGACTATTTTAATGATTATTCTTATCCTGACGAAACTAATCAAATTTTCTTATATCGAATGAAGACGTTATCTATTTATCTTTACAAATGGAATTACCAGATTTTAGTCCAGTGATGAAACTAGTTCTTCAAAGGAAATGTATGTATATTGATTGTATCAATATTCATGTATAAGATATATTCAGTCACTCCATATGTTGCAGTACATTGGTTTGACAGGAAATATTCATTGACCTTTCTTCACTCTATCTTCAAGCAAGTTCAACGTAATGGCATATAGTCGAAAATGCATCACAGAATCTTAATTATTTGATTCTAGTTGCCGATGAAAAGCAACTGAAATTAAGACAGCAGAAGTACATGTGTATAAACTCATAAATTGATTTTATAAACATGTCTATCCGTGCCGAAATCTTGACTCACAAAAGACTAAGGAGACATTCGACATGAAAGAAGACATTAGTTACCATAAGAATGGAATTTTGTGGCAAAGAGTGTGGAGATCTGGCTTTTGTATCATTGTAACAAGTTTTAGAATCTGTACAAAAGATTATCTGACAAAAATATAAAATCAGAACATCATATATTCCATATGGTTATTTATCATGATTAGCCCCCAGTGGAAATAGAACTCATTAAAAATGACTCGATCTTACTAATTATTACACAAGGGTATATTATTATTATAATTCATTGGCCGAAAATCTGTCAATTTAAAGATGTATAAGAATGCTAAAATAATTATACATTTATTAATGCATTATAATATAATTTTTAGATTTTTTTTCATGAGATTACCTTTATATATAACGGGTTAATTGTTGTTTAAATTATGCAAATATTAAAATAACATAGCAATATTACTTAATAAGATATATAATTACCAAGATTATATGCAATGTTTCTGAAATACTTGAGATTATATTCAATCATAGAAATTACAATCGTGTTTAACCACAGCTTCCAAATTACTTTGAATATCCCGTAAGCAGTTCCGGTTGCCCCCTGTTTTTTTATTGGAAAATGTCACTATCATTGCCGTCAGTTTCTCTTCGATATTGCAAAGAGAATTGATGGTCTCTCACACAACTGCGCTCTTCATATGAAATAATCAACAGGATTTCAATCTAGGGAGTTAGGTAGCTTGATGATAGGGGAGATGTCCTCATAGTTGGTGGGGCAAGTCGCAGAGTACTGTTTCCAGACGTATGGTCTTTCAACAGTTGCCCTCTTGATTCCGAGAGTACTACATCTTCCAGGCACGATGCAAGCTTCGGTGTTGAGTTTGATGCTACGTGGGAAGGGGAATGAAGGCATAATGTCACCATCGGTAATGACCACTCAGAAAACCACAATTTTGACTAGGTGTTTAGTTTTTAGCGCTGAATACTCATCTGTCCCCCGATTTACTCACAAACACGATGAAACTTCGTATAGAAATTTCCGTCATGAGTGACAAGCAGTAAATAATTGCTTTTCCAAACTTCTTTTGGGGTAAATATTGTCATCTAGCTGCTTTTATCTAAGGTAGTATCCACTTGACTCTAAATTGAGGCATAGAATTAAAAAGCTGAAAGAAATAAAGCACATACGCAAAATTTATGCTTTAAGATCGCAACGATTTATTCATCGCATCCACTTATATATATATATATATATATATATATATATATATATATATATATATATATATATATATAGCCAACCCCTCCAAACCAGCAAGGAGCAACACATTGTTAATATTTAATTAGATATATTATTCCGAATTTTTCTTCTCCAAAAATGGTTGTCATATTAGAGTAAAAGAGCTTACTCTGCCCTTCTGTTAACACAAAGCAGGAGTATGAATAGTTGGATTCGTACTTTTCCCAAGGGTATTAGTGCTATGTGAAATGCAAACAGATTTTTCAAGGATTTGAACTTGTGTCGCCATGTCCATTTACTCCGGCGATAATTAACACATCACAAGCGTCTCGCGTCGAAGTACTCTTAGAATTCAAATGAATGTTTCTTGGTGTTGGGATTGAAGAGTTTTTCTCCAGTTCCTGATTAATATGTAAAGAAGGATAGAAGCTGGTTTCCGTAATTGTCTAAAATCTGACAATACAATTTTTAAAAAAAGAGGCACAAATGAAAAAATCCTATAGCTATTCAACATCTTAGCTGAATAGGTAAGCAATAACACATTTACTTCATTCTTCAGCTAGTTCTCAATGTTGAGAAGAGAATGGTTGAATATGCTAAAAAATCTTAGAAGGATTCTGAAAACCTCTTCCTGGATAAATGCATACATGTATATGTGTGTGTGAAAGAGAAACAAGTAGATAGAGTTTAAGACAGATTGTATGTATATACGAGGTTCATTAAATAGGTTTCCAGACTTTTTTGTATGGGCACTTTTATTGATAGTAGACTCATGAAACTCTAATTTCCTTCGAAGTAGTCTCCCCCGGCTGCAATGCACTTGTTGTACCGTTACAACAACTTCTAGAAGGACCCATGGAAGTCCTCTTATGTAAGCGTGTCAATGACCTTCGTCACAGCCTCTTTCATCTCAATCGTCTCATAAAAACATCCTCTGAGCTTAGGGAATAACCAAAAGTCACAAGGAGCAAGGTCTAGACAGTAGGGAGGCTGAGGAACTGTCCTGATGCCCATCTGAGTCAAATAGTCTGTTGCAAGGATGGAATTGTGGACTGGTGTATTGTCCCGGTGGAAATGCCAATTACCCGATTTGAAGAGTGCTGGCCTCTTCCCAAGGAATCTCTTCCTGAATCCCCTTAAAACATCAACATAGTAACCCTAACCCCTTGGCCAATCAACTCTGGTGTATTGACTTCCTTACTCCTGCCACACCTCTCATCATCCCTCACAGACTCCCTGCTTTCCTTGAATCTATTATGACACTCAAAAACTGATGCTCGATTCATGCAAGATGCTCCAAAAGCAGTTTGAAACATTCCATACGTTTCTGTGGCATTTTTCCAATTTTAAAACAGAATTTTATTGTGTATCGTTCTTCCTCACGTTCAGATTGCGTTTTTGAACTTCACCAGCTGTGACAATCAAGGGTTTAGTAGGGTGTATTCCAATTGCTGCAGTAGCTGTTAATTTCAACCTGAAATCATAAGAATTGGTTAGTCATCCCATAAGATGTATAGCAATAACATACTGAATGTTCAAGAGTCTACGACAATTTTGAATGCTTGTACAAATGTCTGGAAACTTATTGAAGGCACCATGTACATGTGTACAATATAAGTTTTTATATATCCTGCGGAGAAGGACAAATATCCAGGTCTCGTTGCTCGCTAAATACTAAGGAGGAATGTTGTCATTCAAGGCAAAAGTGTTGTGGAGCATAATTTTTTTCTAGATAGAGAGCACAATTACAACACTCCTTCATTATATTCCTAGAAAGACGTACTGATCCATTTATAAAAAAAACGGTGTTATTTTGCCGGGACCTTTATTAAAAACTGTTTATTGAGATTTTTCATTCAATTAATATTTAAGCTAAGGAACTTGAACATGACTTGTATTTCTTTTTTGTATGAAGTATTCAGTGCAGGAGAAAGTGATTTATGTATTGCATCCCTATAGATACATATGTATTTTTTCTCAGATTTTTGGATGAGCATCTTGATCCTTGCCCTCCTTTTCATTTTACATTAAGATAGTTTTCTCTCTTTCTCACTGTCATATATATTCCGCTGTATTTTAATTCTATATCTGCGCCATAACGATTACTAAAGAGAACATAGGAGAAAGAAATGAAGTGCTTGCGAATGATACACCTGAGAAAAACTGAGCACAGTGGTCGAAACTCAATGGGAAAATAAATAAGATTAATCAAATTGTTATCCTAATATATCAAATAATAATAATAATGATAATGATAATACTACTACTAATAATGATAATAATTCATTTTCGAATTCCATGCAGTGTCAGGGAATGTTGTACATTTGATGTTTTCTTCCGGTATTACGACATACGCATATACAATTAATATTAGATTATTTTTTCATATATTCCACAATTTTTTTTCGGCTGTGTTCAGAATAATTCTTTCTGAATGGTCTGATTTCGACAGTGTAATTTAACTGTATGAAATACACATTATCACATGTTAGTCGACGTAATTGAGATTTTCTTGAAAGGTACAAAAAGTCACTGTTCGAGTAGATATTCAAGTAAAGATGAAAAAACAAATATTTAGCAGACTAGCTATAAACACTCTAAAGATTGGCGCTGAACATTCTACTTATTGTCAGTTTGACACTATGTTAAACTTAGTATACTTCTTATAACTATCAATTTTCTCACTTATGAAGTTGATTTAATCAAATGTAACCTAATGAAACTTACAAATCTAATCCCACGCTATGAGGTTGGTTGGTTGCTTGCTTTTGCGCCATGTCAATCTATTTTTGATGTGGTTAAAACAACTTATAATGTTCATCGGTAAACAACAAAATAACTAATTAATTACAATTAATACAACTAATTTGTACACAATTATATGGTTCCTTGTATTATCTAATCTATAATTTATCCACAATTATATGATTTCAAAAAACCATTTGTTTTCAATAATAATAATGATAATGATAATATTTAGGATCAGCTAGAAAACTAAGGAAGCAGAGATCTGGGGACTTGTTGTCACTCAGACTCCTGTGTAAAATCATCACTTACAGTTGGTGAGAAAAGCTTAGAAAGAGTAAAATAATAATGATAATAATCTTTTTGCCCATGGGCATATACTTCAGATTATTCATCTGAAATTCAAAAAATTATATACTTATATGGTTTCACGTATTCTTATCAAATATCAGTTATTTGCAAATATATCAAGTTGATCCTTAAACCGGACCCTAACAGGTACAATGAATCCATGTTAGAGCGGATCTGGGATTAATGGCAATTCAAGAATGATCAACACACACTCTCTTCTGCTTTAGAACTGGATTCACGCAACTGGATGCAGTTTAATCTTACCCAGAAACTTTAGCTACGATTGTTTGGACAGATTAAAAACATATCTTCCCTAAAATAGAAATTGATTTAATTTGAATCATTAATTTTTAGAAGATGAATATATCATACAGAAGACGACAATAGATGTTGGCTGTAAAGACTTGAAAGTTGGTGACATTAACCTCTTTAAATGACTGTACTTTTTATCAGTTGCATACACATATAAACTTTTATATTTCTACGGTAAGGACTTACATTTGGATAATTGGCTAGTTCAATAGTACTGTCTTGTAAAGCGATCGATTTCAAAAAAATGATCTACATTAGAGCCCTTAGAATAAACTATATTAAATACGGTTCATTTTTAGAAGTAATGATAAGTGATCTAGGATATCATGATTGTATTATGAGGTCAGTATTTACAAAGTGTGAACTGTTTCCCTCTTTTTCTAATCAAAACTTTATAAAACGTACATATCAGTGTATTTTTTTATAAAAAAAAACGTCTTTTGTGTTTTACAATTCCTTACTCATAAAATAGAGACTGTGAGATTTCCGACAAGCTTTTTGTAATAATAATAATAATAATAATAATAATAATAATAATAATAATAGACAAATACATGGATCTTGCCACATTACTAAAACATCTCATG
This sequence comes from Sepioteuthis lessoniana, assembly GCA_963585895.1. Lineage (NCBI taxonomy): Eukaryota > Metazoa > Mollusca > Cephalopoda > Myopsida > Loliginidae > Sepioteuthis > Sepioteuthis lessoniana. Next base: position 127,829,774 of record OY757909.1, on the reverse strand, counting down.
AACAAGAGGGTGTGGGTGATACTAATTAGAGTTGATGCAATCGGAATTGTCGCTAAAAACTGAAAGTACAGGGAATCAAAGGAAGAATTGAGATCATACAGACCACCGTATTATGATCAACTTGAATACTGAGAAGAGTCCTGAAGGCCTGAGGACACTTGCTGCCACTGAGAATGGTGTGAAAGATAACTATGTGAAAAACTCACAAGTAGTAAACTAATAATACCAATAATAATAATAATAATAATAATAATAATAATAATAATAATTAGAAGGATAGGAAATCTAACGATGAATCAAGAGCATTAAGATTACTACATTGCTGAGATTGGCAAGAATACTCAGAAGAGTCCTGGAGACCAGAGGATATTGTTGTCACTTAGACTCCAGTCAAAGATCATCAGCTAAAACTAGTGTAAAAAAACACGCAAGAACAGTGCCAGAAATTGACATTTGACCATAAGAATGAATGGTAAAAGCACAACAAAAAAAAAAAAACATCCAGGAAAATGAGACGCACAAACACCTCCGGCATTTTGAAATACAAACGGATCACTAAATCTCGGCCAGACGACCAGAACTAATTATAGTCAACAAAAAACGAGAACTGTGTTCTTCGTTGTCCCAACTGACCACAGAGTAAAATTGATAGAAAGCGAAAAGAAGGATTCATACCTAGACCTTGCAAGGAAATCGAAAAATATGTGGAACATGAAAGTGACGGTGATACCAATCGTAATTGGTGCTCTTCGTATAGTCATAAAAATATCGGTGAAGGGACTGGGGGACTTGGAAATAAGAGGGCAAGTTGAGACCATCTTAACTACAGCTTTATTACGACAAGCCAGAATACTGAGAAGAGTCCTGGAGACTTGCTCTCTCACAAACTCCAGCGAGAAATCATCTGTTAACGCTGGTGTAAATTTTTTTCAAAATAATAATAATAAAAATAATAATAATAATAATAATAATAATAATAATAATAATAATAATAATAATAATAATAATAATAATAATAATAATAGAATGTTATTGGTAGTTGCTTTTTGATTATTTACAGAACAAATTTTATTCTAAAAAAGTGTACCTTCCACGCAATTAGAATTCTGGCAATAATTAAAACAAGAAATAAAAGAACCGCTAGATATTTTGTTCCATCACGTACTTCAATAAGTCAAAATAATATATCATAAATAATTCTATCTAAGTTGCCTTTTTTAAAATCTGCGAAAATATTATCAGTGTACGATGTCGATTCTCTATATATGTGCATGTATTAAAAATGGTTATATGCGCAAAGCACATTTACCTTCAGTCGTAACATACATTCATATATATATATATATATATATATATATATATATATATATATATATATATATATATATATATATATATATATATATATATACATACATATATATATATATATATATATATATTTGTGTGTGTGTTAGCATTTTTTGCGTCATGTATATATATATATATATATATATATATATATATATATATACATAGAGAGAGAGAGGAGAGAAGAGAGAGAGAAGGAGAGAAAGAGAGAGAGGTGAAGAGAGAAAGAGATAGTAAAAGATATTTAGATGGAATTCAAACCAAGCAAACTAGAGAGAGAGAGCGGAGGGTACGGAGGGAGGGAGAGAAAGACAGCCAGACCGAAAATGAGTGAGGGGGGAGAGAAAGAGAGAGAGAGAGAGAGATAGATAGAGAGAGAGAGTTTGTAAAAATTCAGATTGTGAAAAAAGCCAGCATATGTATAAATCCGTGGAAAAGCCTAAGCATATTTATGAGATATCAAACTATTAGATTTCTTGATTATTTCATATATATATTAATTTCTACATGTCTAGACGTTTATTAAGTTTAGCTGTAACAGAACACTGCAGAAAACGGGCATCCAGTCTGAATCAGTCTTATTCATAATGATGAACACGCATTAGGTTGAAAACTATTACACTATACAGGGCTCTCAAAGAAGACATATTATGAATGTGATTGATTTTCACTGGGGGACAATCGGACCTCTCGCCCTCTGACATAGCTCAGTTCAATAAATGGCAATATGTCTATTTTTTCTTGTATAAATACACACACACACACACACACACACACACACACACACACACACACACACACACACACACACACACATATATATATATATATATATATATATATATATATGTATATATATGACTTTATCTTACTAATCTAATATCTACCACTCGCGATTTAAGTTAATTTTACGACTTTATCTTATATATATATATACATATATATATATATATATATATATATATATATATATATATATATATATATATATGTGTGTGTGTGTGTGTGTGTGTGTGTGTGTGTGTGTGTGTGTTTGTTTGTGTGTGTATTTGTGTGTGTGTGTATTTGTGTGTTTTTGTGTGTGCTTGTCATATCAAGCTATGTACATAAAAAAACATCATACTATATGATATATGTACCTGCTAAATACCAAGTTATGTTGACAGTACATTTTACAAACATATAATCAAAATAATTTTGAAATTTTTGTATTAACTGTATAAACCATGGTATAAGTCTTTTAAAAATTATCAGTGATTATACTACAAATGATATTCGCAAGAATATATTTTGCCATGAGATTAGAAACTCAAAAAGCTGAGTATATGCGAAAATACTTTAGTTGTAAGCTCGTTAGAGGAAAGCGTTTGTATCTTCTGCCCAACCCTACACTTTTTCCTTATTCAACAATCATACCATGTCAGTAACGATACGTTCGTCTCGTGATAACATGTGATGGGACAAAGTACAATGAGAGATGAATTTTATAAACACTACATGAATATAAACCCCTTCACAAGTATTCGAACCATATTCGTGGTGTAATTGTATTCTTTTCGAGGAACATTGAACAATTATGTACCTCCTCTGATGCATATAACATAATCAACTAAGGTAGACAAAAAAATGTTTAAAATGCCCTGACCTACCTGTACCATTCAAGACCTTTGTGGTAATGTCTGTCAAAGAAATGTGGTTCTGGTCCTGTGCCCTTCATATCAGGGTGTAAACGAAGGTATTCCAACAGTGCTCGGGTGCCGCATTTTTTAACTCCGATGATGATAGCCTGCGGTAATTTCTTAGTGGCGTTTTGTCGGATTCGTTGGATATGCAAAGGTTTCCGAATTATTAGGTTTTCTTTGCTTTCTGTAATGTTATTCCACTTATTACTCGTCCAATCGCCATTGTTACTAATTCCATTCTCTTTGGTTCCTCCCATACGCTGTAAACGTTGGGAATTGGATATAAAGTTATTGTCACTTCCATTGAAGTTAGGGTTAACGTTAATTCCAGGGTAGGAATTTTCTTCGTATTTTTCATTGGTGGGAGACATCACTTGGTCATCAGTTAAAGACAGATCCTTTTCTTCTTCATAATCTTCGATGTCATACACTTCCTCATCCTCATCGTTACTCTCCTCGATCGCTTCATCTGAGCCATAATACTCGATATTATTTTTAAAGTTGAAACTGTCATTGGAGGTCTGGCTGAGATTTCTAAAAGTAGCAAACCCGACATCATTTTTCCGCGTTGGAATAATTGACCGTGGGCCCTGGCCGGTTGAGGACAACGAAGAAGCTGCCGAAGATGACAACAATGCTTCGTGGTCATTATGGGCATTTCCAATGAGTTCGATTGATGAACTGGCCGAAGAGGAGCGCCAGCCTTCTTCTGAGATATCCTTGTGGTCAGCGATAACTCTAATGTCCTGGGCTTTTCCTTGGTTTCTGTTTTTAGGTTTGTTATTAACAGTATCCTTTCCGGAACCTGTCTTTGTGTTTTCTGCTTTCTGACCTTTTCCTTCAATAGGAATTCCTCCTCTTCCGACGAAAATTGCATTCCTTCCTCGAGCTCCCTTTGTGTGAGTCCAGTCATGACTGATTCGTCCCCGATAGGCGTGTGAAGCGGCAACAGCTGCAGCAACATCGGACCCTGTCCCAACAGCCGCTGGTCGTCCATTACCGCTGCCCTTTCTGCCACCAGATCTCTTAATGTTCTGGGGTGCCGTCGCAAATCTGAATGGTGATTTCGGCAGTGAAATCGTCGCCAGGCCACCTCGACGACCTTCGACCCGAGCACCGTTAAGGGACCTTGTCCCTGCTTTTGTAGGGGAAACACCATTTGTGACCCCGAACCCGATGCTTTTGATGCGGGGTACCCTGCTGTTGCGGCTAGGATTGGGTAACATCCGGTGGCCACTCGACGACAGAGGGAACACATGATCGGGGTCCCTGTTCTCGTTTTCTCGGTTTCCGGACGCTGCGACGACGTAACGGCCGGCGGAGTTAGCGGGCCCGAGCTGAAGCGCAGTGGTGCCATCGGTGAACGTAAGGACCGTGCAACAGCTGGCAGAAACGATCGCATATAGGGCCACGCACGTGAAGGCGCACACGAGAAACAAGAACAGCAGGAGTTTCCTACCTAAACGGAGGAACCGGCTGGACACAGTCAGTTTCGGTCTGTTTAGAAGTGCAGTCTGCTTACAAGGAGGGTCTTGAAGCGTTGATTCGTGATAGGGTTCGTTTATCTGGGCTAAGTTTTGGTGAAGATGATGGTGGTGGTGATGATGGTGATAGTAGTGGTGGTAGTGACTGGTGTAGAATTTATGTGTTACATCTGATTCTTGATGATAATGGTGATGATAGTGCCTCAAGTGATGATGATGATGGTGATGGTGATGGTGGTGTTTTAATGATCTGGTGAAGTCGTCGGAGGCAAAAGTGTCGGTGGTTAACGAGTCGCAGCGTGCAAGGCCGGTCCGCTCCATCCATCCGACTATTAGACTCTCTAGTACACGATTCCATCTCTCATGCTGGCTTGTGTGTGCTTTACAACGTCGGTTTCTAGTGAAATTCCGGTCGAAGA
>OY757909.1:127727339-127819839 GCA_963585895.1 Sepioteuthis lessoniana | reverse complement strand
TAATAATAGGATGGGCAAGTGAAACAGTCCCCAAGAAGCTGGAAAAGAGATTTGATGGACTGAATATACAAAGAAAAATTGAAAACAGCCAGATTACAGCAATGGTAAATTCAGGTTGGATACTTAGAAGCGTCCTGGAGAGATTTTGGACTTGCTGTCATTCGCACTTCTGTAAAAAAAACTGAGCTCGTGTGAAAAACTTGTAAATAAAAGAATGGGAAAAGGAGGATTAAGTACCTCGACCTTGCTAGGGAACTGAAAAAACTATGGAACATAATAATGACAATTATACCAATTATGATTGGTGCTTTTGGTACAGTAACTAAAGGATTATTAAAGGGACTGGAGGACTTGAAAGTTAGCGGACGAGTGGAGAACATCCAAATGAAAGCATTATTGAGAACAGCTAGTATACTGAGAAGAGTCTTGGAGACTTGAGGAGATTTGCTGTCACTCAAACTCCAGTGAAAGACCATCAGCTAACGCTGATGTGAAAAACTCTGATAAGTAAATAATAATAACAATGATAATAATACCATCAGCTAACGCTGATATGAAAAACTCTCAAGGAGTAAAAGAAAAAAATAATAATAATTTGGTGTTGAAGTATTTCTTTCTTTCTTTCTTTCTTTATATTGCAATGAGATATTAAATCTACCAGCATTTTCATCGATTATATTATTTTTTTAAATTAATTTTTTTTTTTTAATTTTTGTTTTTTCATGTATGTTTATTTATTTCAATTCAGCAATGAAGATTTATTTTTTTTCATCAGATTTCATAATTTGATTCTTTTCTCTATTAAGTTTCTCTCTCTCTCTCTCTCTCTCTCTCTCTCTCTCTCTCTCTCTCTCTCTCTCACTTTTACTCCCTCTTCATGTCTCTTTCTCTCTTTCTCTCTCTCTCTCTCTCTTTCTTTCAACCCCCTCTCCATTTCTATCTCTTTTTCTGTAATATTTGTTTTCTTTTTCCCATTCTTTCATTTTTTGACGTTTTATTTCTTCAGCTGAATGTATTGTGCTTTTCTATTAACTTCGGATTTCTCTTTCATGACTACCACCTCTTGATTTCTTTCACTTATTTTTTCTCTCATTTTATTTTTCATAATCTTCTTTCATTTATTTTCATTTAATTCCATTTTTCTTATGTTGTTGCATGAATCTTTATTCCCCTGAATTGTTTTTATCGAGTAGCTTATTAATCTTTCTTTTGGGTTTATATCTCAATTGTACTTCATTTGTTTTTATTTTTTTTTAATTATTTTTTTCTTCTCTAATATATACTTCCTCCTTTAGCTTCGTTCTTTCTTTCTTTCTTTCTTTCTTTCTTTTTTTTTTCGCTTTTTCTTTTTAAGAATGTTCTTTCTTTCTTTCTTTTCGCTTTTTCTTTTTAGTAATGTTCTTTCTTTCTTTCTTTCTTTTCGTTTTTTTCTTTTTAGTAATGTTCTTTCTTTCTTTCTTTCTTTCTTTCTTTCTTTCTTTCATTCATTTCGCTTTTTTCTTTTGTTTTTTTTTCTTTTTAATAATGTTCTTTCTTTATTTCATTTTTTCTTTCTTCCTTTTCGCTTTTTGCTTTTTTTTTTTTTTCTTTTTAGTAATGTTCTTTCTTTCTTTCTTTCTTTTCGGTAATATTATACATTTTTGGTAACGTTCTTTCTTTCTTTCTTTCTCAGAAACTTATTCACTCCGTTTGTTATTATTTTATTTTATTTTATTTCATTTTTTATTTTTTATAATTGACGTTTTCCTTTTTTCTTTTACTCTCCCGTTTTCCTCTTAAAGCAGCCTTCTCTGTGCATTTCAGTTTAAAATGTGTTTATTCTTTCATATATTTGGTTTTTCTCTGGATTTATTACTTTTATTTTCACATATTTACCAGCAATCTCTTCTTCTTCTTCTTCTTCTTCTTCTTCTTCTTCTTCTTCTTCTTCTTTAAAGATTCATCTTTTTTATTAGAATATGGTTTTATGATTATTATATTTTCATTGTTTTATGCACCTTAGTTTTTTTGTTTTTCTGACTTGCATTTCTTTTATTCTTGATTTTTTTCTTTTTAAGTCAACTTGATATATATTTACTAAAAACGATACTATAGAATTAAATCAATTTAGAAATTGCCAATTTTTTCTTGTTTTCTCTCTATTTCTTCCATTTTCTTTTTTCTTTCTTTCTTCTTCCCATCATCATATTTGTTCCCCACCCTGCTTTTTGTGGCTTCTTGCTACTTTTGTGATTTATAGTGATTGTTATCAGCTTTTTATCCTCTTTTTCATGTACGTTTCTTGTCTTTAATTTTGCCTCTTCAACGGCATTTACTTAGTTGTCTTTCTTTCTTTCTTTCTTTCTTTCTGCTGGACTTTTGACACCTATGATATGTACTGTAGTCATGATTCAGAATTTTTTCAAACGCTGATTTCCATCTCTGTATATTATGTTAATAATATGGTAAAATGACTCCTTTTTGGCATTTGATTTGGAAGTAATCAAGCAAAGCCGACTTTTCTCCGCGCTTAGGAAAAGATTAAAATTTATCTCTACATTAATTACCTTCAGATTAGCAACACATTTTAAAAAAAGTAATTTTCTAAATTTACTTTGGAAGCTATGAAACACAAACAGCAGCTGCCGCTGTTATTTGATGTTGAAACTTTGTATTTAGGGAAAGATGCAAAGTTACAAGAAATACAACAAACCTGAACAATTATGTGCCAAAAATAAATGCTAGTGAGTTGAGTGAGAAAGGATTATAGATATCGTTTAGTTTGTAAAATCTGAAGTCATTCTACTAGATTTCAAAAATGTGTTTTATTGCATTCATTGTGTTAACAAGCCAATATCCAAGTACAAATCTTGAACGCGTACCTTTAATTTCTCTGCCTCTCAAATTTTTATGTGTCTCAGTCGCTCTGTCTTTTTGTCTATAGTTCTGTCTCTGTGTCCATCTATCTGTCTCTCTCTCTCTCTCTATATATATATATATATAGAGAGAGAGAGAGAGAGAAGGAGTAGGGAGAGTAAAAGACTATTAGATTGATTGAGTGACAAAGAGGGAGTGAGAGAGGACGAGAGAGAGAGAGAGAGAGAGAGAGAGAGAGAGAGACAGGCTCAAGCGTACCTACGTATATCTACCTACCTATCTCTCTTTATATATATATGTATATATTGAGTTCCATCTGACGAACTTAAATAAGCGATAAGGATCTATTATGGAAACGTAATAATATTATTTCTAAATTTCTTGTTTTTTAAACACACACATACACAAACACGCACACATAAACACACAAATACACACACACACACACACACACCGACACATACACACACACGCACACATACACACACACATACACACACACACACACATACACACACGTACACACACAAACACACACACACACATACACACACACACACACACACACATATATATATATATATATATAGTTTGACAAATGCTAACTCCGAATTGTGAGATAGTAATCTTTATTAGGTTTAGGTATTTTAAAATATTGTATCTACTGTTAGTTTATTGTGCTAGGAAATTTTCAACTTTTTACTTTTTATATGGGATCATATATATATATATATATATATGAAAGGCATGTGTTCATGTGCACATTAGACTGTGAGTTCTTTTTCCTCTGTGTTTGAACCAGTGTCAGTTTATGAATCTATGCGTGTGCGTGCGTGCGCACGTGCAAGTGTGTGTGTGTGTGTGTGTGCAAATGTACTTTACTTTCTCTACTTCAAATGTCAGTGTGAGTATTTAGCACACTTTCTTTGGTCTTTTCCTCACAGTTCTTGTATTTATATGATAAATAATTGCCAAAGAAAGATAAAAGGATGCAGTGTCAGTTCTCAGAAGTATTTTCAACAAATCAAAAGTTAATCAGAATTCTCTTGTTGAAACGTAGTATTCGATTGGGAACGTGTTTAAAGATGATCTAAATCTTATGGCTCGTCCTTCAAAGAGTACCTCTCATTTCATTAAGAGATTTTTACGCGAAAAAAAAAACAAACAAACCTCACAGATATCCGTGAAATGATTCTGAAGGTATGGGGTTTTTTTTATTCCATTCCGACAGAAAAATAAATTAAAAGACATTGTCACAGTTTGCAATCGACAACAATTGAAAAAAAAAAAAAAACAGTGCACAGCATTCTTTAAATCTAAGGTAACTTTAAGAAAGATTCTTAAGAATATTTATATATTCTTCAAAATATAGAAGACTAATGGATGGCTATATTAACCTTCTTTCTACATATGAGAAGTCATTCTCTGTTTTGTTTGAAAGTTTTTCGTGTTATCTTATTTTTAAAAAAATATTGATATTTCTCTATGTTTCTTTACAATAGCACGAATCGAAAAACACAAAGAATGGCTAAGTTGTTAATTTAGTTGAAGGTTTTTAGAAATCTTGATATACAAACGACATTTTAGGAATAAAGACATGCTAAACCATTCTACGTAATCTGTCATGCGTTGTATAATGACTTTCGTGGTAAGTTAGCCAAGCGTTATAGGCCAGTCTGATTATGACTGCTATTCCATACTTCCTGCCTTATGGCAGACACAATTAATCTTAGTTAATGATTAATTAATCAGTCTGCTTTTTTTCATCTTTAATCTATTTCACTATAACTTTCAATATAACTATTTTTTCCCTTCAATGGGAAAAATTGCTCTGTTCCCATTCTTTTAATTTGTTTTGCTTGATATTTTCTGGTTTTTTGATTATTTCCTTCTTTTACGCATTCTTTTCTTTTAAGCGACGAATTAACAAGTGTCATCACCTTCGTAATTTCGTAAAAACAAAACCAACAAGAAAAATAATGTTGATGATGATAATGTTAAAATGAAAATCGAAAGTATGTGCTCCAAAATTAAACTCTGTATTCACCTAAGATAAGTTATAGAACTTTCGTTTATGGCTGCGAGGAAAGAAAAGACAAAAAAAAAAACACTATGCATGTTAGTAGGCCAAAAAGTAAGCGTAATAAGAAAGAAATAGAGAGAAAGGGAGAAAGAGGCCGATTAAGAGACAAAGAGAGAGACAAAGAGAGAGACGATCAGATAGACGGAAAAGGTCCAATATCACGAAACATCAGACGCTTATCGTCTGCCTCAATGGAATTGAACAGAAATAAGGTAAAAAAAAATACATAGAAATGGCAATTAATCATGAGAAATACAGATACGCCAGTCGATATATATATATATATATATATATATATATATATATATATATATATATATATATATATATATATTATTATGTTGTTCTTGGTACACGAAAATTTGTATAAACAAATGAATAGCGAAATGATTGGTAAGGGAAAAAATATTTTAGAACAATAAAACAACGAAGGCCCATTCGTCCGGCACTTTTCAGGCTTTGTCACCGGAAAGAATAGTTAAAAACGGGGTGTAAACTAAATAAATTACATTAAAGGGACAAGATGGGGAAAAATCAGGTCACACTAGTCTCCACTATTTCCCCAAATATATTTAAAATGTGGCTGCTTAACTGACTTCATAGAGACGGGCGATCTATAGCAATACAGATCGCCTCTAAGGCATTAAGATTAATTTTGTATTTAGATCTCTCTCTCTCTCTGTCTATATATATATATATATATGTATGTGTGTGTGTGTGTGTGTGTGTGTGTGTGTGTGTCTCTGTTTGTATACGTGTTCCCGTGTGCCTGTATGCTTATATATATATATATATATATATATATATAGAGAGAGAGAGAGAGAGAAAGAAAGAAAGAGAAATGATCATAAAAAACTAGAGAACACTGTTCTCAAATCAAGAAATAAAATAAAAGGAACAACAGTTTTGTTTTCACGTGTATTTTTCCTTTTTATTTCTGTTACTAAGATAGCATTGTTTATAAAACATGGAATATTAAAAGCTACTGCTACTACAATTGAAAAAGAAGACTAGAATTCTTGATTCAAATTATAAGAATATACAGTCCAAATATAAGAATGGAATATGACATTGAAAAATGATCATATTGATAAAGAAATAAAGGAAACGGAAGGAAAATAAATATCTAATCAGGAACGTATCAAAACACTTGGAAAAAATCATTATAAGCACTAAGGAATATTGGAAGCGGGCATTATCAAAGAAACTGGGATAAAAGAAGAAATAAGAAAAAGGTATCTCTGAAGAACAAGAAAACTGATCGAAACCAAACTCTTCTGCCGACATCTCACCAAAGGAATAAACACCTGGGCAACGCCTCTTGTAAGATACCCTGGACAATTCTTAAAGAAGATAAGGGAGGAAAACACAGAAATGGATCAAAAGAAAAAGGAGGAAACTGATAACGATGTAGAAGGCCTTACACCCAAGAGATGACACACGGATATATCTATCAGGAAAAGAAGGAAGAATCATTGAGTAGAATCATCAAAACAAGTAATCGAGAAATTACAGCAGCCAGTAGCAGCAATGGCAATGGAGGGTCAAATAGAAAAGCAGCAAAATCTCAAAATCAGAAATACGATGAAAAAGATCAATATGTATACTTCAAATGACAAACTGGCGAAATGGAATACGAGAAGACATGAACATGACTACGTAGGAGAAACCACAAAAGAGAAAGTGGATCCCTTTAATAGCAGTGCATTACACTGCCATAAGGATTATTTAAAGCGAGAATCGATAATACACAACAGAATGGGAAGTGTTGGTTATGTGGAGGCAGAGATGAAACGGTCAATCACATTATAAACGAATGCTGAAAACCGGACAAAAAGGAGTACCAGACTAAACATGACTGGGTGCGAAAGGTGTCCCACATGGAATTGTTCAAAATATTCAGATTTGATCATACTACAATATGATATATTCGCAAACAAAAATCCATCCTAGAGTATAAAATGCATGAAATTTCCTGAGATGATAATATACAAACGGGTCTATTATTCCCCGCCAGAAAACCAGACATATCGTTAATTAACAAGAAAAATATATTTGCCAACCTTGAGGATTTTGCCGTGGAAATTAAATGAAATCGAAAAATCACAAATACTTCGACCATGCTAGGGATAAAAAATAGTTTTGGAACAAAATAATGTTTGTGATATGGATTGGAGTTGATGCTCTTGGAACTGTTTTAAAAGCTTGAAAAAAAAATGAAAGGATCTGAAATCAGAAGAAGAATGGAGGCCATTGAGACCAGATCATTTACAATACTGAGAACCGTCCTAAAGAAAACAAGGACAGAAAAACTAGAAAAATTGGGCTGCGGAAATTGGAAGAAAAACAATAAGCATATTTCAAGTAATAAATTGCACACGTGAAAACATGGGCATAACTTTAAAAGGGAAATCTGAGAGAAATTAATTAGATCTACAGGGGCCCGACAATATTTTTCGGACACTTTAGTATTCGACTTTCCGAGTACCATAGAGTGGCGAAATTCCTTCAATCGAATAGCATAAACATATAAAGACAATACCTGTGATAAAAATGGAAAAAATCGATTAGGTAAGGAAAAATATTTAATTTTCATCATTTTTTACAAAACACACGCGACATTATTTTTCGGATATCGTTGAAAAACTCTTAATAGTCTGTAATATCACCTTTCTTCTCAATAACTTTTATCAATCTCTCTTCATAATGATCAAACATATGCACAATAACATCTCTACGTGTTTCTATTAGTTGTTTTTTGGCTCCTAGTATTCGTTCCTATAGTTGAGCCTCTTTCGTTATTTCAGGTCCATCGTAGACAAGTTGCGCAAGCATTTCCCAAACATTTTCTATTAAATTTAGATCTGGGCTTCTTGCAGGCCATTCAAAAGTAGTCATATTCACTTTAGCCATCCATTCTTTCATGAGTTTTTACACATGGATGCTGCAATTGTCTTGCTGTGGAATGAAATCATTCCCCATCTCTCTTCTTATCCTTGGTAGGGCTTTCTCGTCCAGCAACTGTTAGTAGCTTACGCTGTTCTGTCATCGTTTCAGCCACTCCAACCATATATTTCCATTAGCAAAGATCATACCCCAAACCATAACTCCTCCTCATCCCCCTCCCATCTGTCGTTTATTCAGTACAACAGGCTCACCCCTTCTCGACCAAGTACACCATCCATCGGGCCCATCAAACTTGAAACGCTTCTCATCAGTAAATATAACCTTCTTAAAGTGAACATGCTTTGTTAACCACCTTTTAACACACTCCAGTCTTGCACCTTTGTGTTTCTTTGTTAGTGTAATTTTTTTCTTGGCCATTGCATACTTCAAACCAATCCTATGCAGCGTTCTTTGTACTGTTCGGACGTTTACATCCAATTCACATTTCTCCTTCACTTTTCTTGCTGTAACTGTTTCTCTAGATCTCAAAAGCCGTGTCACAGTCCTCTTCATTCTCCTTTCAATCCTCTTGCCAATTGATCTTTTCCGACCTCACTTCTTTTTCCGCTCGGAGTTTGTTTTCAGCATGTATTCGACCGTTGGTTTCGACAGCTTCAAATCCATGGCGATACTTCTGATGCTGAGGTCATCCTCCCGCTTCTTCCGTACCAAACAAACGACTTCTTTTGAATGCATTTACCTCATTAAACTTAATTGTTTCGCCAAGAAATGTCCGGACTATTTATGCAGTTAGATTGTCCGATGTTAACATAGTAGTAGGGGCGTTTGTGCCCTAGAACAGTGTACAAGCAGAAAATTTGCATACAGCAACATATACATGAACATAGCTCTTAATAAAATAGGATATTTTGTCATGTCCGAAAAATTGTGTCGCGCAAAAATAACAAAAAAGTAAAATTATCAAAGCCAAACTAAAAAAAAATAATTACTCTAGTAGTGGATTTTCACTCCTCAACTACGCACTTACAATTTCAAATGTCTTTGGCACTAGTGACCACCTTGAAGTACTTTTTTCAAAGTGTCCGAAAAATATTGTTGGGCCCCTGTACGTAGGCTATGAGGAGAAAGAGATAAAACGGTTAATCATATAGAATGTGAATGCAGTAAACTATCAAAAAAAAAAAACAATATCGGACACGACTAGGTGGGGAACGAAATTAAAACTAGACCATAATACCAAATGGTATATGCACAAAACGGAATCTATCCTGGAAAATGAGAGGCATGAACTTTGATCTACAAACGGATCAACTAATCCTAGTCAGGACACTAGATCTAATGTTAACAATTTAAATATAATACCGCAATGTATATTTTGCTGTTTCAGCCGAACACAGACTAAAATAAAATAAAGCAAAAAGATAGAAAAATACTTGAACTTTGCCAAAATTTAAAAAGCTGAGGAACATGAGGGTGACACTGTAATTTGTATGATTGAATCTGTTTTAAGGGATCGTAAATCACTGAAGGAAGCGAGATCATCCAGACTACGTTTTAATTGAGATCGGCCAGAATACTGAGAAGAATCCCTGAGACTTGAGGAGACTGCTTGTAACTCAAACTCCTGTGAAATACTCTACCACATTGATGAGAGAAACTCCTAAAATGTAATAATACCCGTAAGGTATGATTAAAAAAAAAACTTAAGTGAGAAACTGAATATCTTCTCATAGCAGCACAAACACAACACCCTAAGTATAAACTACGTAAAAGCAAAAATAGATAATACGCAACAGAATAACAAGTGTAGGTTCTATATGCACAACCCATTGTCCGTCTTGGATATTGAGACAAACTTCTCAGGGAATTTGAGATACAAACAAATCTCCTAATCCTTACCAGACGACCAGACATAGGGATAGGCAACTGAAAAAAAAAGAAAGAAAAGGAAGAGAAAATTTACCCAATTATAAGAAAGCGAAAAGAGATATAGGTATCTAGATCTTGCTAAAGAACAAAAAAAGACTATGGAACATGAAGGTGACGGTGATACCTACTGTACTTAGTGCACTTGAAACAAGCCTTAACGAATAGATTAGGGACTAGAATATTTAGGAATAGGGACAAGTTGAGACCATCAAAAATACAGTAATATTAAGATCAGTCTGAATACTGAGAAGAGTACAAGAGACTTGAAGAGTCATGCTGTCTGTCAAAGTCCAGTGAGGAACTATCTCCTAACGCTTGTGTAAATTTTTTTTCAAAATAATAATAATAATAATAATAATAATAAAGTAATCGGTGAGGAGAAGGTTAGTAGAAAAAAAAAAACGCATTAATATTCGGTTACTTGTAAAATCTTTTGGTGAATTTTTGCGATATTTTTTTGATTGGTTTACTAATCCGCTAAACTATTTGCCAACTGAAATCTCTCGAACTAACTGAAAAATTATTTAAATTTACCGCGACAGATTTTAACATTTAGTAGCAGAGAGGATTGAGCTTTGAAATTGTCATTAATACGTGCCTAGCCCCTCTACTACTCCCCTGCACTAGAAAGACCACACCAAATTCTAAGATGGAATATTCTTTAATCAGGTGTCATATAATTGTTAGGAAAGATACAAAAAGAAACCCCGAACTTCGTAGCTTGCGAAAAAAGTCTTCAGAAGTTCTCGATGAGGACAAGGTTAGTAGAAAGTGACTCTATTTTTAAAACCAAAAAAAAAAAAAGACACATTGATTTTCGGTTACTTATAAAATCTTTTGGTGGATTATTGAGATATTTTTTGATCGAAGGGTATTACGAATCAGTGAAACTATTTGCCAGCTGAAATATCTCGAACAAACTGAAGATTTATTTTAATTTACCTCGTTAGTTTCAATATCACCCATAGACTTTCCCAATTGAAATTTTCTGTCTTGTATTTCACCGGAAAATCAGAAACATTTATGAAAAAGAACATCACCAGCTTATTTAGAACAAGTTTAGATATAATACAGTAAATATAAACCATAAATATGACATTAGAAATCTTGAAAGTAGGTAAGTGTTTTAAATCGGGAAGCAAATCAAAGTAGTAGGCCAACAGACTTTAACTAAGTTAAACTTAGGGTAACACATACTTCCCTTTTTTATGACCCGCTGTTCACGAACAGCCACTAGGACTGTTCTCGGTCACATCTGTGTCAGTTGCGCAGATTATAAACAACCCCAATGTCTGGTATAGCCGCAATATACCACCCATGATAAAAATGTCCAATCTCAATATTACAAAACGTGGAACCTAGGCAGGTGCTGTCTTGATAGCCAACATGAGACCCGATCGTCATCCTACGAATGTTGGCTGTTCTATTTTCAGGTACTTGAAAAAGACAAATGTAGAAAACATAAAGAGCATTATGAACAGTGAAAAACTAAACTACCATCATTAAGAAACATAGAATGGAGAACACTTAAAACAGAAACGAACAAAATAAATCAAATACTACCTGATTTATCAACGAATAATATAACCGAGTTATACGACCTAATCTTTGCAGGGGCGAAATTAGTGTGTAAGAAAATTGGTATCCCCTAAAAAAGCACGAAGAAAGTCAAACCAAGATAGGAAATTCGACTGGTTACGCAGATAAAAATCTACGAAAACAGGCCAAAATGGTAAAACAAAAAGATCCTGGAATATGTGGGAACAGAATGGAACAGATAACACGAGAAAAAATAACAGTACAACTTCAGGAAATAAACCAGAAAGTTCTGGCGAAATAAGGGAGATTAAAGATATATCGACAAAAGATAAAACAAAACAAACAAAACAGGACATTCGAAAACAACCAAAGAAAATTCTACAAACAACTGGGAGGGCATGACACAAAAACATAGCAACAACCAGACGCCAAAGAGACCGAACGTTTTTGAACGAAAATATGGCAACCAAAAAAGCACAACAAAAATCTGAATGGATCAATAATATGACAAGAAAACTAGAAGGACTTGAAGACGGCCCAAAAGGGGAAATACACATCGATTTACTCAAAAAGACACTAAAAACGATATCAAAATGGAAAACGCCTTGCCATCACGGAATACATGGATTCTGGTTCAAGAAATTCACCTCCATTCTCGGCAGACTAGCACTAGAAATGAAAAGATGCTTACAAGATGCACAAGTATCTGACTGGATGACCAAAGGAAAGACCACATTAACCAAAAAAGACCCAAACAATGGAACTGCTCCAAACAATCATAGACCCATAACTTGCTTACCGGTGATGTGGAAAATATTAACAGCACAAAAATGAGAAGAGATCTACTACTCGCTAACAAGCCATGGTTTGTTCCCTGAAGAACAGAAAGGATGCCGCAAAGGATCCAAAGGCACAATAGAGTTACTCTATATAGATCAACACATCCTAGGTGAAAGCAAGACCAAACGAAAAACTTACCTATGGCCTGGATTACTACAAAAAGGTATATGACATGGTTCTGCAAAGTTGGATAATAAAATGTCTCAAAATGTACCAAATAACACATTAAGTCCAAAACTTCATCTAGAAAACCATGAAGACCTGGAGAGTTGAATTCACAGCAGGAGGAAAAAGCTTGGCTCAAACAAAGATCCAAACAGGTATTTTCCAAGGATATGCACTACCATCCTTACTATTCATAATTGCCATGATGCCCCTAAACCACATACTCAGAAATTGCACAGCCGGATACAAACTTAGTAGATCGCAAGAAAAGATCAATTACCTAATGTACATCGATGACATGAAACTATTTGCAAAATTGAAAAAGAACTGGAACCCCTAATACACACAGTTAGAATATACAGTCAAGATATAGGAATGGCATTTGGCATAGAAAAATATGCCATGCTTGTAACGAAAAGTGTCAAACGACATACGACTGGCGGAATAGATCTACCAAACCAAGACAAGATTAAAATGCTCGTAGAAAACGACGCCTACAAATACTTGGGAATCTTGGAGGCTGAGACGATCAAACAAGTGCAAATGATAGAGAAAATTCAAAGGAATATCTCAGGAGAACTAGGAAACTATTCAAGACAAAACTCAATAGCAGAAACCTTATCAAAGGAATAAATACATCGGTTGTACTCCTCGTTAGATACTCGGAACCCTTTCTCAAGTGGACCAAAGATGAACTTAAACAAATGGACCAAAGAACTAGAAAACTAATGACCATACACAAGACATTACATCCCAAAGACGACGTTGACAGACTATATGTATAAAGAAAAGGGGGAGGAAGAGTACTTGTCATCACTGAAGACAGCGTTGACACATCGTTTCAGCGACTCGAAGATTACGATAGATAACAGAATGACAAGAACCAGGAAACAAAAATTGGAAGAAAAACAATTGTAGGGGCGTTTTAAACGACTACTAAACCACATCTCACACAACAAAACCTGGACCTAACAACAAATGGTATATGCGCAAACCAAACCCTGTCCTGGAAAATGACACGCATAAACTCCTTTGAGACTTTGACATACACACAGATCACCTAATCTCAGCCAGAAGACCAGACCTTACAATAACCAACTTGATTTATGTAGCATAACGACACTTCCCGGTAGAATTATCGTGTTATATTTTGACCTTCGGCCCGAGCAAATATGCCATTATAAAGTGATGCACCGGAAGGAAGTGATACATTCCAATGGCCAGTAATCGAAAGAGATCGCGTGGGAGGATTTGGCTGATGAAATGGGACAAGGTAAAGCCCATGATACACTCATAGACTGATTCACCGGAAGAGAGTGATCTGTGAACTTCATGACAGTTATTTCCGCTGGATGACGATCAATCATGCCATTCCAAAGATCGAGTTGGCGATCGTGTGTGCGTTGAACTATTATATAACTCAGTCAAGACAGTTCGAGTTCCAGTTGCAGTTATAGTTGGAAAAGGAGTTATAGACGAGATGTGGTAGGGAAAGCCTCACCCGCCCGAGGGGACCCTCTGGAACCCCGATGGAGTTTGAGGACCAGAAAAGTTGCTGATAAGATGCATAAAGAAAGCCAGCACCCAGCAGAGTGGACCCCAGGGCCTCCGTTTGAGCATCAGGAAAACGAGAAAGACACAACGTTGACGGCTATTAGAGTGTTGTTCAAAATATTGTAGTTATGTTCGATCTCCAGCTCCCTCTCAAATGCAAACCTTGAATAACCCTTTTTCGAACCCTTGCAATAAAGTGAGAGGTATATATTTATAAAGAAGTCTTCCTGCGTCTTTTATTCATTGCGTCAGTATGTATCCTGCATGGACATGTATATGAGAATACAACAATCGCTTTGTTTTGGAACGTAGATAATAATACAGGATACTATTCAAATTTTAATGTTATTGTTAGAAAAACATACTTAGCACTTTTTTTTTATCCTTATCACCACTTTGATTGTATAGTATTCATCATATCATCTGAAACTTACTCTAGTTAACTATATATTCCTTATATTTCACTCTGGGATTCTACTGCATTTTTCTATTCATTGACTCTGGTATTGCTATGATATCACGATGATTATGATCTGGTTATTCAGTCCTGTTTAATCGAGGTCTTAAGGTTTGAAAAGAAATTTGCTGTGGCAATTTTTTTAAAACTCTGGAAAATCATTCTGTCAAAGCATGTATAAATCAGGTTTTTCTTAGGTATTGGAAAATATGAAATTATGTTGAACCTTGAAATTAAAATAATTCATTCAGTTTCAACTACTGAGTGGGGGTTTACTGGCATAAACAAAGAAATGAAGATAAATGAGCCGACAAAATTTAAAACTGAATGCTAAACGATTAATTATTATAATCTAGTCGGAGAAATAAATAAAATTATTGATTTAAAAAGACAAACACTTGAATTAGTAAAGTGTATTGAACAGTTTCGGTGACGAAGTTATAAGAAACTAATAGAAAACAAAGAAATGATTATCATCGTAAAATGTAGACTCGGCTAGCCGAATTCAGTGCCTGAACCAGGCTGCTTACATTTCCCATTGCTCTAATTTTCTTGGAAAATGAATGAATGAATCAATTCTCCTTCCCGTTCTTAGTAAATAGTTGGTCAGACTGTGATATTTAATCTGAGTGAGTTCAGTAGGAGTAGTAATATTCTGAATTCAAACCAGTTGTAAATCTGAAGAGGGATGAGCTTTGCCAGGATATTTCTGCCCAAGACACACAACATGATCAGCTCCTGATCCAATAACCTGCGTTACAGAACCTCTGAGTTAGAGTGAGATATTAGAAAATAAGTTTATTTAACAAATGAAATGGCGTAATCGGTAAGGATATTGACAAGTAGAAACTTGTCCCATAAGCATGTGTGCGACTTGAAAAAATATTGTGTAAAATAATTGAAACAAAACATTTATAAAACAAGTTCGAAGATTTTTTACACTTTTTCTCACTTGATAACAAAACTCTGCATGTCACGCCCAAACGCGCCGTAAATCAACAATAAGATGCATGTTCCCCCAGGCTATAAATTTAGCAACACGTCTATATAAATGACCTTCTTATCTGCAATTTGTTTTAATATTTTTGGCGGTTTCTAGAACACAAATCGCATGATTATGTTTCGCCCATACGTTAGATAATTTCACGGGAACGAGTCATCGAAGCTAACATAAAAACTAACAAACACGCTCGAAATCGTTCTTTAAAATTAATTTTGAAAGATACACTCCCTCTGTCCTTTCTCTCTGACGTTTTTGAAAAAGTTTTTCTAAACATCCATCTGTAAATTTGAATAGAACTCTAAAATTTACTGCACAGATAAATGAATCATTAATTTCGACTTACAATTTATTCACTTTAGATTCATTGGATTTGGGTCATGATCGCATTGCTCATATCTTTCAAGTGAAATTAGCCTTCATACTTCAGCATTTTCGTTTTTACCTGCGTTTTAACATTGATTGACTATGCCGATGGAAATGCTCTATATGTCTATTCCTATTTTCCCATAGATTCCACTCGCTTTGGTAATTACTAATCAATACATGTCTCAGTTTACACAAGCTTATTAATATATCCTATGTTTTTAAAGATATCTATCTTTTTAAAATTCGACATGTCAATTCCTCTGGGAAAACTATGAATCTACCTCTTCACCTTCTCTCCATCAATGGATAATAATAAAGCAAACGTTAGCATTAATAAGGCCACATTTTGAGAAGAAGGAAAATCTTGATCCAAGATGCTTTACTCCGATTAAACTTTGACTTTTTGTCGCATTCCACCCACGGATGAAGAGTTTGCAAAATAAATACATATCAACATAATTAATTTCAACGTAAATGTTTTCCTGTTTATCAAAAAAAAATCTCTTCACTTCTCTTTTGTCAATTATTCTCAAGACTTATGATTCTAATAATTTTTGTTTCAATATCTCTCTTATATATATATATATATATATATATATGTGTGTGTGTGTGTGTGTGTGTGTGTTAGATATTTTTCGTTATCTTCCTACTGTATGCATACATGAAGAAGGTCTAAAGTTTAAAAAGAAATACGACAGATACAGTAGCGACCGTAAGTTAATGAACGGAACAACAACAAATCTTTAGATGATTTTTACTTGAAAAAATATACGTTTATGGAATTTTCACAAAATATACTTAGAACATATACGCATTTTATAGATGTAATGTTTTCTAATTTTTCTTTTACCGTAAACAAAAATATATATTTTGCCCTTGTCAAAAGTTTAGGAACGCATCATAAATCCTTGTTTGTTCACTATATAAACTAAAGAAAAATTCAGTATTTAGAGAATTTTTCTTTGCAGAGGATTACCTCATTGCCTCTTCGACCACATGAACCAATGAACTTCTTACAAAAGGTGGTTATGATACTTTCCCTTTCTTGTTTCAAAACACCCCATAAATCATCAATATTTTGAGGATTTCTGTTCTGAGCTTTCTCTCCTATGATTCTCAATACATTATCTGGAGTATTCATAAGTTGGCTTTGTGGTGGCCACTTCATAAGAGCTATTCCTTTCTCTTCAAGAAAACTTAACACAGTTTTAGCTTTCTGACAATGCGCGTTGTCTTGCATAAATATAGGAGTTTCAACTGTTGCTTTGCGTTAATGCATGCTGGCGAAGTTTCAACTGTTCCTTTGCGTGAAAAGCATGCTGGCGAAGAAGTTCTTTATAAACACTGACATTAATATTACCATGAAAACGAACAATGGGTCCTACATTCCCCACACCATTACGCCCCCCTCTCCAATTTTTACAGTTTTCTTAACGCATTGAGGAGATAAGTGTTTCCAATTTTTTCGTCTTCCAAATCTCTTACCAGTAGATCCAAACAAGTTAATTCAAATTCATCACTAAGGTTCCTCTGTCTACATGATAAGCTCTATTGCAAAGTCAAGACGAACCTTTTGATTTTTCTTTGAAATCAAAGGTTTGCGACATGGAATCCGAGCCACAAATTTTTCCTTATTTTACATAGGAGAGACAGCTTATCAAGAGATTAGCTTTCCTGTTTGCTCACAAAATTCACGAGAAATAGACGTTGCTATATCGAAATAGTCTTTTAAAGATATTTTAACAATCAGCCGATCTTCCCGTTCGTTAGTCATAGGAGGCCTGCCATTTCTTAGTTTTAGTTCAAGTGTCTTGTCAGCCTTAAATCTTCTGATTACACGATACAGAACACTTTTTGGCCTTTGAATAATGGCAGCAATTTCAGAATAACATTTGCCTTCATGATTTGATAAAATGAGGTTTTTTTTCTTCTCGGGTTAAACATTGCATCAAAAGTCTGCTGCTTATCATACACTGTTATTGATTCCCGAAATACTCTGGTTTTAACAGATAGATAGATAGATAGATAGATAGATATGACCAGATTGAGATAGATAGATAGATAGATATGACCAGATTGAGATAGATAGATAGATAGATAGATAGATAGATAGATAGATAGATAAGAAAAGACTGAGATAGATAGATAGATATGACCAGATTGAGATAGATAGATAGATAGATAAGAAAAGACTGAGATAGATAGATAGATAGATAGATATGACCAGATTGAGATAGATAGATAGATAGATAGATAAGAAAAAGACTGAGATAGATAGATAGATAGATAGGTAAGAGCAGACTAAGATAGATAGATAGATAGATGTTATACATGATGATGGCGATTGAGAGATAAAATGAGAGGAATAAATGTAGAAACCTAAATTTCCATATATGGCATGATCCACCTTGTTTGTCATTGATAAATATGAGCTGAAAAGTATCTCTTTTGTGATTGTCATAAAACAACACTTATCAGATAGAGTAGGGACTCTGATCCTTATTGAGAGAATGGTATCCGTGTTACTGTAGCAAATTTGCCAGAGCTTTTCGAAAGGAAAATCCTTGGAACAGATATTCATAAGTTCATTAAGAAAATAATCTCATTGATCTCCTGATGACTGCGGTAAGTTCGATCCTTTCTGTTTGCATTCACACCAGACTAAGCTAACTATAGAGATAAGCGTATCAACAAAAATAGTAGCTAACCAGCATAATTGGTCGATTTGATGATATTCACAATTTGGACGCTGACACGTATTCGGCAGATGCTGTTCTTTTTAAATGACGATAATATAACATAATTAAAATAATAATTTATGAAAGATTAAAAGCATTCTCAAATTACATAATGTATAAATAAGTCTCTGTTTTCTTTTATCTTTTGTTCGCTTATAGCCTAGGAAGCCGGGTCTCAGTCCCAGGTTGAGTCATACTAAAAACGCAAAATATGATACTTGATACCTCCTTGCTTAACACTCATAGTTATTACTTACGTATGAAAGGTAACGTGTAGCAATCTAGGGAAAAAGTAGAACCTACTCCAACACCTCAGGGTAGTGGCTATTGAAAAGGGAGCATTCGGGTCGCACTCGACTATGTTCGCCAACTTTACTTCACAGGTCCATCGGTCTTGTGAGTAGAGAGTTTGCCAATGTCCTTGCTGGGGTTAAATCCCGGGTTGACTCATACCAAAGACTCAAAAAATGGTATTGATACCGCCATGATTAAATCTCACCATTATTACGTACCTATCAAATGTAAAGTGGAACAATCCAGGGAAAGCATTAGCGCCCTCTACAACACCTTGGTGTAGTAGCTATTGAAGAAGGAGTCTTCAGGTCATCCTCGACTACAATCACCTATTATATATATATATATATGTGTGTGTGTGTATGTGTGTGTGAATGTATTCTAAACATGTACATTGAGCACCAGTAATTTGCTGATGCAGGATACTTTTCCTCCTTGTTAAAAGTTGATTTGTTATAGAGGTGTGTTTAACACTCTGTTTATCGTGGTAGAAAATGGAATCGCTTTTTTGAGTTCAGATTCTAGATCAGGCTGTTTGCGGTTCACGCTGATTCCTCGGCAAAACATCCTGAACCCATTGCTCATCTCCACTGTTATAGGAAATAGTATGGTGGTCTGTGTAATTTAGCCTTAATCATGCAACCACAGTGGGAGAAAGAAAAAATAAATGCACTCCAGCTTTACTCCGCTTGAAAATTGACTTTATGTTACGACTTGTCTGTTGAGAAAGGGTTGGGTAAATACACACTGTGATTTGTTCCTTCCACTTTCTTTGCATTTCATCGCAAAATTTCGATAGTCACAACTAAATTTCGCATTCAGGAATTTAGAAGGAAATACTTAATTTCTTCAGTCATATCAATTCTTAATCTATGCAAATAGATCATTTCTTTGGTAATATATGTATGGCTTCCCTGTCTCATTCAAAATTCGAACTCAAAACCCTATAAGAAGCAGATGACTTTCATCATTACATCTATCTCACTAATTCATGAAGAGGAGGGCGTTCACCAAGGGAATGCAAAATATTATCTTTCTTAATTAATGCTTTAAACATGATGTGAACAAGGACTGGAATATTTGGCTATAGAATTTGCATTTATTGTTTTTTTTTTAGGATAAAATTCTCTATCTGAATTAAGTTACATTTGAGATGAGAGAAACAAAAATACGTTGACATTGAACTGAACAAACAATTATTATACGACAAAGATTTCGTGTCATGAATTCAACCAAAACATTGATCAGTTAATAAAATACTTATGCTTTATCTTGCACACACACACACACACACACACTGCAGAATATTACATATTCTTTTGATTGCACTCACAAATGCAGTAATGCACATATCTGAATAGTTGCAATTCTTCCTAATCCTTCACTGGTTTTATTTGCCGTCAAATATTCATCATGGCTTCATGTCCGAAAATATCTAATTCTCTGGGAAGATTCACATATTTATCAATCTTTTCATTTCCATTTAATTGTCTCATCCATTATCTGACTCATTTCCTTTTCACATTATCCCTTATAACGAGTTTTTTCCTTTTATCCTGGAGTGCATGATCCATTCGAAACTGAAAGAGCAGAATCATTTTCTATATTTTATTCATCAAAACAGATTTTAGTTTTTTTCATGTACAATTAGCTTGAATGCCTTATTAATTTACTCAGTTTGCACCCAACCGTGTTATTTCTGTGCTCTATCTCATTTAAGTAGCCAAGGTTGATTTTTATGTGGTTCAACATCTTCTTTCAAAATTTTAAGGTGAATTCTGATTATTAACATTATTATTATTGCTTCTTGCGACTTTTTCACACCAGTCTTTGTTGACGGTTTTTCACTGGAGACTGATTAGCGGAAAGTTTCCTTACGTCTAAAAGATTCTTCTCATTATTCTGGAAGAACTTATCAATGATGTAGTTTTCGTGATGTTGATTGCTTTTCTAATTTGAAACTCTTCCAGTCCCCTTTTCAATCCATTTGGGACTGTTCCAAACGCGTCAGTTGCAGTTGGTTTCACTGATACATCGTCTTCAGTTGTTTTACTGGTCGGGCTAGGTCCAAGTATTAGTTTTTTGGGTTTTTTTTTTCGGTTTTTTTAAATTTTAACTATATGGTTCGCCAGGATGGTAAACTAAACTAAACGGCAGTGTTTTTTTTTTCTTAATAATCTCTAGGTCTGATATCCTGGAGAGAATCGGTATCTCCAAATCCCTGAGAAAATTAGGCCTAGGTACTTATATGTATGTTTTTTTAATTATACTCTGTGGTCCACCGGAACAGTTACGTTTACTATTTGCCTGGTTCTCTTTTTGTTGACTATCAAGAAATCTGGTAGTCTGGCTGAGATTAGATGATCAGTTTATATCTCAAATTCCTAGATAATTATCATTATTATTATCATTAATTTAGAGTTTTACCCACCAATGTTAGCTGATGTTTTTTTTCCACTGGAGCTGGAGAGACTGTAAGTCTTCTCAAGTCTCAAGGACACTACTCAGTATTCTGGCTAATCTTAACAATACCAGTCTCAACTCATCTCCTCTCATCCTCTTAATTCTGTTTTCTAGTTTCTGCATAAATCCTTTGGTTTCTGTTGTGAGTACCTTAATTACAGTTAGTATCACTGACACTTTCTTCTGCTAATTCTTACATTAGTTATATTGTTTCTGGTCGCGGTAATCAGTTTTCTTCTGCCATTTTTATGTTGTCATTGTATCAAGGTATCGATTCTATATTAAATGCCGGCAAGTCCTCTTTCTCCTTTTCTTGGCACATATCTGTCAACGTCATCTGTCAACGTCATCTCTGGGATGTAAATCTTTATGCGTTGTCAAGAGTTTCATGTTCTCTGCTCCACTTGTTGACGATCTTCTCTCATCCACTTTAACAATGGTCCCGAGTATCTTACTGGTGAGACCGTCCATATATTCCTTCCTTTGATGAGATTTCTGCTATATAGTTTGGCTTCAAGTAGTTTTCTTGTTCTCCTAAGGTATTTTTTTCCATCTCTGGTTGTTTAATGGTGTCCGCTTCCAATAATCCTAAGTATCAGTAAGTTTTCTTTTCTCCAACAATTCTGAATCTTTCTTGGTTAGGTAGTTCTATTCCTTCTGCCAGGTGTCATTTTCTGCTTTTATTTATTAGCTTGGTGCATTTTTCAATCCTATATTCCATCTCTATATCTTCACTGTATATCCTCACAGCCTTTTTTATGGCTTCCAATTTTTTTAATCTTATTTTTGTCAAACAGTTTGATGTTGTCATGCACATTAGGTGGTTGATTATGTTGTGCAATTTTTTTTATCTTCTTGTACTTTTTCTTGGTATGTGATTGCGTGGCATCATTGCTTTTAAAAGAATAATGGTGACCGCCCATTTTCCTGGTAGATCCCTCTCTGGATTTTCACCTCAGCTAAGATCTTTCTTCACCTGCTTTCAGTTCTATTTGCCAGTTCTCCATATTATTATTATTATTATTATTATTATTATTATTATTATTATTTTATCATTTACTCCTCTAGAGTTTTTCACATCAGTATTAGCTGATGGTTTTTCACTGGAGTTTGAGTGACAGCAAGTCTCCTCAAGTCTCCAGGACTCGTCTCAGTATTCTGGCTGTCCTCAGCAATGCTGTCGTTTGGATAGTCTCCACCCGTCCGCTAACTTCCATGTCCTCCAGGCCCTTTAATAACCCTTTAGTTACTGTGCCTAACGCACCAATCACAAATTGCACAATCGTTACTTTCATGTTCCACAGTTTTTTCAATTCTCTAGCAAGGTCGAGGTACTTATCCTTCTTTCAACTTTCCTTCAGATTTATTCTGTGGTCCGCCGGGACAGCAAAGTCAACAATTTTGCAGATTCTCTTTCTTTTGTTGATTATTATGAGGTGTAGTCTTCTAGCCGTGATTAGGTGATCCGTTTGTGTGTTAAAGTCCCATAGGAGTTTATGCGAGTCATTTTCTAGGACAGGCGGCGGGTTGTGCATATACCATTTGTTTGTATGGTCGAATTGAAATTTCCTGCACATTTCCCAGTGGATTACCTTGCCGACCCAGTCGTGTCTCGCCTTGTACTTATTATTATTATTATTCAACTTCCAGCTTCCCTTTAAGTTTCTCTTGATCCTTTACGTAGTCTTCTGCCAACATCTCGGATGAGGCAATCCGATGCATTCGATACTCCATCCATACTTGTGGATGTTACTGTTCCAATAACGCATATGAGCTTTTCTCTAAAGTAAAATTGTTTAATATTTCATATCGACTGGAACAGCCCGTATATTACTTATGTGTTTCCTTGTCCCTTTTTTGCCCATACACTTGCCTCCTACTAATCTTGGAATAGTAGTAGTTTTAAGGAGCCACTTTGTTTCAATTTCTATTTCAGGTTTTGTATTTTTCAACATTATTCTATTTGACTGATAATTGATTCTCTGTTTGCATTGATATATCAATAACAAAGCATATATTTATAAATTTTCTAATATCTATATATTTTCTTTTGTATTTTCTTTTAAATCTATTTAGATAGCAAAATATCAAAGAATAGTAGTTTATCAACGTTAACTTATTACTGTTTGTACTATTTTGATATTTTCAGTATTCCATAGTATTTACATATATTCAGATCAATATAATGCAATATTTTATTGTGACTTGCTTTATATTCTATCGTATTTGGATTGGATTTTTATTATCATTATCATTATACTCTTTGCACATTTTTCTTACTAGAGTTTGGTGGACGTCTTACGCTGAGTGACAACAAGGTTTCTCAAACCCTCAAGGACTCTTCACTGTATTTGGGCCGATCTGAATAGTTCTTTGATTTGAAAAATCTTGCTTCTTCCTCTGATTTCCAGTCCCTTCAGTCTTTTTTTCCAAGCACTTGACGATAATTCAAAGCACAGAAACTACAATTAGTAACACCATCTCCCTCATATTCCACAGATTGATTCTTAAGAGAGGTCCTAGAGCATGACTCTATTTTTGCTTCCTTTTATTTTCTCACTTTAATCTGTCAGGATGGCAAAACCCACGGGGTAATAAACTATATTTTTCTTATTAATCAACACTATGGTTTTCTGCCCGGGCATTGGTGATCCGTTTGTATTTCAAAACCACCGATGAAAATATGAATCCAATTTCAAGAATGGATTCTAAATTTTGCATCAACTACTTGGTAATAATGTAACATTTTTATTATTTCAGTGAATCAGGTTTGTAGCTCAGTCGTCTCTAGTCTCGGATTTCTTATGTGCATGTTTTTCACATTTCAATATCATGTGATTTACGACTTTATTTATTTTTCCACGTATCATACAATATTCAGTTTCTCTCTTGAGATTTATCTTTCTAAACCATATCCAGGGCTTCTCGTATGCAAACTCGTTAGCTTTAGCGTAAAATATCATGTCCTTCATTCAAGCATTTTGAAAATGTTCAAAGCACACAAATTACTATTGGTATTAAGATTACAATTATGTTTCACAATTCTCTGGAAAGACCCAAGTATTTACCCGTCATTTTTTTCTTTTATTTTCATTCTGTGGTCGGATAGAACGGCAGAATCTACTTCAGTGCAAGTTCGCTGTTTTTCTGAATTATTTTACATCTCGTCCACAGGATGTGATCAGGATATCAGTTGTATCTCAAAACCCAAGAGAATATTTTTGTCTTATTCTCTACAACAGCTTCTTGTTTGTAGTATGGTAGTATAGTAAATTTTTAATGACACGATTCCCAATGGATCAAGTGTTCCACAGTCACATTTCGTTTGGTAGTTCTTTTGTGCTCGTTTGCAACTTTCACTGACGATGGCATAAACAAATTATCTTTTTTTTCCCGCATTACCAACACATGCTATTCTGTTCCGTTTTATCGAGTTTTGCTAAAATACTATTAGTCCTTATAGCGTTGTTTTCGGCTTCCATCAGAATAGATACTGTTTTTCATTTGTGATTTCCCTATTATAAACATGTCCGTGTCTTTTTGTGTTCAGTCTCACTAGGTCGTCACTGGACATATTCATCTATTTTTTTTTTCTGTTTTCAAGATGTTATCTATCTGTTTTTCAATTGCCAACAATGTCATTGACCGCTGTAATTATTCTTTCTTTGCTCTTTTTACTGTAACTCAAGTGTATTAGAAGTGATGTATTTACGCTGCCATTAATACTGATGATTGCTATTCCCACTTCTTTTCTTGGTACATGCAGTCGGTCTATCTCATCTCTAGTCTTGCGCAAAGTCAACTAATTTCTTGATCTTTGGTACAATTTTAAGAGGTCATATTTGTTTATTATCTGTCTGAATTTTTTACATGTGGCTTGATGTGTAATATTTTCTGCTTGATTTTTTTTACTGTTGTCCTAATGATATTACAGTTAGTTATAACACAACGTTTCGGCCGGTGCATCCCCAGGCCTTCATCAGATGCCACTTGTTTATGTGGGTATGGAAATGATTCAACCTGGGAAATTATTTAATTGAAACTTTATGAATGATTTCCCAGGTTTGATCATTTCTATGCCCAGATAAGGAAGGTCAGAGGATAAAGCGACCGAAACGTTATGTTACAACTAGAAACAATAAAGATAAGGACAACAGCCGGAAAAAAATCACGTACAAAATACTCTGCCTTGGTTAGTCTGATAATTGTCTTAAGTTTATTCTTTTTAATAAATTTACACTGAAGAACGCGGTGTGGAGAACCTTTTTCCTTTTCTGATCTACTCCTGCCTGTTTTTCGTCATCTTTGCTTGTCTGATGATGTGTACTTCCTTATTATTATTATTATTATTATTATTATTATTATTATTATTATTATTATTATTATTCCTTTGAGAGTTTTTCATACATGCGTTAGCTGATGTTTTTTTTATTGGAGTGGGAGTGACAAGTCTCCTCAAGTCTCAAGGTCCCTTCCTTGTCTTCTGGTCGATCTTAACAGTGCTTTCGTTTGGATGGACTCTACCTGTCATCTTACTTCCAATTCTTCCATTCACTTCACTACTCTTTTGTTGACTGTACCGAACTCACCAATTACAATTAATATCACCGTCGCTTTCATGTTCTCTCGTTTTTTTCAGTTCCCTAGGAAAATACTTATCTCTCTTTTGGCCTGCCTTCAATTTTACTCTTTCGTCTGCCGGACAGCAAAGTCAACTATTCGGCCAGATCTCTTTTTTTTTTTATTGACTATCCCTAAGTTTCGTCATCTGCCCGAGATTAGGTGATAATTTTGTATATCAGAATTCCAAAGAATTCTGTCCATCTTGTTTTCCACAACGTATTCCGGCCAGTGCATATACCATTGATCCCATGGACAAATTTAAATTTCTTGCACTCTTCCCAGTGGATCACCTTCCTCTCCTAGTCTTGTCTGCGTTTATACTTTCTTTGTGCTAGTGTAGTGCAACTGCTTATGTGGTTGATCGTTTCGTCTGTATCGCTACATAACCTACAGTTGCTATTTCGTTACGACTTATCTATTCTTGCCTTGATATAGTTGGTATTTATGGCGTTGTTCTGTACAGCTGTCAGAGATTCAATTTCTCTCTTAATGTTT
This sequence comes from Sepioteuthis lessoniana, assembly GCA_963585895.1. NCBI lineage: Eukaryota > Metazoa > Mollusca > Cephalopoda > Myopsida > Loliginidae > Sepioteuthis > Sepioteuthis lessoniana. The sequence goes on along the minus strand of OY757909.1, from coordinate 127,793,527 downwards.
CTTTTTCTTCGGTATGTCCACATTTTCACGTGGAAGATTTCGCTTGTTTCTTACTTGAAGTGTCCATATAATTCTTTTCCTTCCCATTTTAGTTTTCTGATTATTTCTATTATTTTGATGCTTGAGTTGTCTATATTGCTTCTGATGTTTGTAATCAGTCGTCCTTCGCGTATTTTTTATTATTATTTGAGATTTGTATCGATACATTAACATTATCTTAGATACTACCAAGTGCTCCTCCTCATTCTTTTTTGACATATACTATCTATCTGTGTCGTCTCTGGTTTGAAAGTCCTTATTCATCGTCCTGAGTTGCATGTTCTTTTGTCCATTTGTTTAAGTTCTTCTCTGGTCCATTTTAAGAATGGTCCCGAGTATCTAACTTGGGCGGACAGCCTAGGTATTTATCCTTTTGAAGTTTCATTTCGAATAGTTTTCTTGTTCTTTTGTTCTCTTATTTGTCTTACTCCTTTGGGAGTTTTTCACACTTGCGTTAACTGAGGGTTTTCCATTGAACTCTGGGTGACATCGTCTCCCTAAGTCTCAAGGAGTCTTCTTAGAATTCTTGCTGATCTCAACAAAGCTGTGGTTTGGATGGTCTCTACTCGTTCTCTGATTTGCAAGTGCACCAGACCCTTTGTGTGTTTTTGACACTTGGGTGATGCCATAGACTGACTCCATATTTCAATAAAAACGAAATAAGAAATGTCTACTAAAGTCGGAATGACAGAAACTATCCTTAGGTTCCCAGTACTCCTCTTAGTGTACTAGCCAATTTTAATTATGCTTTCACCAGAATGTTCTCAATTCTTCCTATGATTTCCATTTCTTCTACAATTTATTTCCAAACCTTTTGTGGAACTGTTCCAAGAGCTCTAACTATAATTGGCACTACATACGCATTCATGTTTCCTAGTTTATTTGATTCTCAGGAATTCCTAAATATTTTTCTATCATTGTAGTTTCTTTCATTTTCAATCTATGGTCCACTGGAACGGTGAAATCTAATTGATGACATTTTTTTTTCTTTTAAAAAGATGCTATATATGTTCTTCCGGTTGCGATTAGATGAACCGTTTGTAATCGGAAAATTCTAGACAAAAAGTTGTGCCTAATCTTCTCGTAACAAATTCTACTTTAAGCATATACCATTTAGTAACAAGATCAAAGTTCAATATCATGTCCCATTCACCAGTAGATAACCGTTTTGCGGTTGTGCCTAATTTTCTACTGCTTTTTTGTCTATTTCATGCTTTCGTTTATTATGGGATTAACCATTTATTCCCTGTTCCAACATGACCTACACTTTCTATTAAATAGTTAATTTTCAACTTGATATAATTTTTCCTCACGGCATTATTTTCTTCTGCTATAGGAAGATAGTTTTTCTCTTTAGGTTTCCTCTTCTTAGCCAGGTTCATGTCATTCCATGTGCAATCCCGCCGGTTTGTTTGTTAAAGCATTCATAAAGTTGTTTTTCATCACATTTGTGTTTTCTACGTATTTATTTTTACTTTGTCTTCTATTGTCATTTCTGTTCCTAAATGTTGTAATTAGTCTCTCCTTTATTTTTAGTGACTACATGAACTGATGCATTTACCTCATCCTCAGTGGTGGAATTTCTGCTTTCTTTTTTCTCTAAAAACATGGGGTCAATCTATGTAAGCCTTCAAGTGGACAACCTTGAACATAATTATTAATTTAATTGCACTTTTAACTATTTGTCTGAGTTCTTTCTTTATGTATTTTAACAATATTCCAGAGAATATTATAAGTTCATTCTTCCTGAGGTATTCTTTCCTTCCTTTTTCTTTTGTCTCTGCTGGTTAGAAATTTTCCACTCACATTATTCATAAGCATTTTAATTTTCTTCGTCTCAAGTTTTCTAGTCCATTCCTCATTTCGTAGTTCAATTTCTTTAGTTCTTTATTTTCTCCCTTTTTGCCTTATCAACAAGACTCCATTTTCCATTCTAAATTTCATTCCATTCATGTACATATATATATATATATATATATATATATATATATATATATATATATATATATATATATATATATATATATATATAAGGCTTTCTATTCACTTTTCGACTTTTGGCAATATCATATATATTTAAGGTGATTTATTTTTTCTTGTAACTTTGTAAATTTGTAGATTCCCGTGCATTTTATAATGATACAATTAAGTCGTATCATTGCTATACTGATGAGAGTAAATCTCCTTGGAAAAGGCTTTTTTTTTTAAATTTTTACTTCTGCCCGGATTTTGTCCAGATTTCGTTTTCAATTTTCTATTTTTCCATGGTTTTCGTGATGAACTTTAAGACTTTTTCAGATATTCTAAGCCCTTTATTACATTTAATTACCCAAGTATGTGATAAAATATCCAAGGTCTTTTTGTAGTTTATCTATAACATGGAAGCATTTTACCGCCATTAGGATGTGCTGATGTATTTATAGTGTTTTGTTCCATTCTGGCACCCTTTTTGTTCTTTCAAGAAGATGCAAAGCATACAAGTAATACATTTCTCTTCTTAGCTGAGATATTGGGATTTTCAACATCATAAGTAATCCCATTATCGGTCTGTAGTATCTGAAGATAGTTCCTTTTTGTTGGTCTTTCTGTATCAATGTTGTTTTTTTTCCCCCTCTAGTCATCCATTCGGTCATTCTTGATTTTCCTTGGTATGTACTATCTCTCACTGAGGGATGAGAATGTTTTGAACCAGAATCAATGCATACAATGGCCTGGTGTATTCCAAAGTTATACTTTCTTGATTCAAGGTGTATTTCGACCTCCGAACTTTCTTTGCGTCTTTGCAATTCTTTTTTCCATGTTATTCATGTCAACCATCTATCTTGTTTTTCTGTTATGTTTTTTTCTCATGCCATTTCGTAATCGTGATTTTTTTTTCTTCATACTTTCTTCTTGAACTACAAATTTGATTTTTGTTCGTTATTTCATACTTTATCTTATACAATTACAAGAGGAAATAGAATAATATAACAATAATGCAATTTTCTTAATTGAATTATCGTTTAATCAGTGGATAACTGTAAAAAAAAACTCCTGAAATCCTTAATCCTTTCATCTGTGCAAATCAATTAATTCAAAATGTATAATCCAAAATCAATATCAATATAACATTGATTATCTAAAAAAAAAACATTGCTTATAATCTGCATGTTTCAAGATGTATTTCTACCATTAAAAAAAATGGTCTTCTTTAGAATTCACGGAATAATCACGAAAACTCTAAACACAGTTTGCACTTTTTAATAGACAAAAAAAAACAACAAGGTGAACAGAACGTTGTTAACTGGAATATTCAGTATTATAGGATATCTTTTGTTTGTAATATATTACTATTTCCAATAAGAATATTTGGTATTGTAGTTTAGATAAAAGACAGAATTTAGATAGAAAACTGATTTTCTAGAAAAGCAAATCCTTCTGATAAGAACGATTAGTTGATTTTTTGCATATTTGTTTATTTATCTGTGTTATGCTACACTTAGAACCTATCAAGGTCTATAATTCTGATCGAATTCTAATTGAATTTACTTTAAATTAGTTTTATGAAATTAAAAGATAATGATTAAAAAAAATCAGTACATCAGGTTAATCTTTTTATTAAAAATTCCGTCTGGAGTAAAATAAAAAGTGTTTACTCATTTCCATGAATTCCGTAAATCATGTGGAATTCAAATAAAAAATAACCGATGAGAAAGTTCCCAGTCAAATTGATATTTGAAAATTGACTCATTGAAAATATAATTGTATGCCAGAAAAAAAAGAAAAAACAAAAACGAAATTACGAGGCTCCCAAAGACTGTAAATCCATTCCAAGGATATCACCTGTGCACTCAAACATTTAAGGGTATTTTCGGGGGCAGATATTTAATACATTTCTATCATTATTTTCTTAAGTAACTCTTGTAATAAATAGCTTGTGAAATAGACTATATATATATATATATATATATATATATATATATATATATATATATATATATATATATATATATATATATATAATATTTTCCATAAAACCAGGCCTTGTCAGTGAACTATCGAGGCATATGAATAAAATATACGCCAATATTATATTTACATGAAAAGATGAAAAACTTCAAATAAAACAAATAATGACGCTGTTTTTTTTATCCAAACACCTCTAGTTGATTGATTTCTTCTTGATTCTAAAGAAAATTTATATTTTCAATATATTATGAACTATTTAAACATCTAATTATTTTACTCGCGCGGCTCAAACAGGCGTTAAATTAAAATTACTTAATACTATTCCCATTTCAATATTATTTCAACCCATTCCAAGAATTCGGAAAACATACGATAGTTTGCCACTAACCAAAATTTAGATTGTCTGGATAAGTTATTGCAAGAACAGAATAAGACACATAACTTTCCTGGCATAATGAAGAGATGAATGATGAATGGACGAAGAATGGCATTAACGCTTTTCTTTATAAAAAATATAATTCGCGCACTTTATTTCTCGAAAGGAGTCGTAGCTGGCATATGTGTGACAGAGACTGGGAGACGGTAGGAGACGAAAACAGACTGCCATATTAACCCATAACTTCTTCTCTTGCCCATACCACGCAGTGTTATCTTCAGGGCTTTACACCTTTGCCTCTTCTGCTTCCAAACTCCAGATTGAAGATAGATCACAGCCGAGACACACCGTATCTGTTATGGACCGTGAATAAATAATTTCACAACACCAACATATTCCGGTTTTCACTTATGTGACGTGCTTCCGCTTATTTACTCAGGTGTATTTTGCACTCACATTGTTTACGCAGTTCGAACATTTGACCCTGTCAAATATCAATATACAACAATTAGTGACCAAGTATTTATTCTCTAAATGGTACATACACGTTCTACAATTATACTGATGTTTCATTCATATTTTTATAAGAATATTCTGGTTGCAACTTTCTATTATTTTCCGCAAAATATCTATACAGTTATAACTAATTTGCATAATATTTGGATTAGATATATTATGTATTTTGATATGTATGTCTCTTATTCCAAATTGCAGTTAATTCACTTCAGGTGAAAAAAAAATTAAAACCCATCTGATTTTCGAGTTATTTGACTTGGTGTAATTCCAATGCCCCCCTTCCTTTTTTAAATTCATAAAAAAGGAGTGGATAAATACAGCCATGAATTTTGAGACATACTACTCCTTTGAAGGAGTATTTTCCAACCAGAAAATTGTCACAGCAAAGATTCTCCTGATTTTAAGCAAAAATAAGAAACAAACAAAGCTTTAGGTTATAACTTGTTCTCAATTGCCAAGTTTAATATAATTAATATAAGGTAACTGTAGAAACAATTCTGATACTCTTCAAAAGAAATTTAAAATCAGTACCCTGACTGAATAATATGAAAACGTTGTTACTGCCCGCAGAATAGAAGTAACCAAGTCCCAAATGTAGAGTTCCGTATTAGTCAATACCAGTCCGGGAAAAATGTGACACCATAGAAAAAATAATCCTTACCAAATAAAAGAAACATAACAAACACTAATGCCCAGAAATTTAAGGAAGTCTAGTGAGAACAAATTGAAACAATAAAGATAATATCTAGAATATCTAGGCACAAATAATTAAATCAATATTACAGAAGATAGACAATCACAATTAACAAAAAGACAAGTAAATGAAAGAAACAGGAATAGAAGCAAACCAAGAGCAAAAGTAAACCTGCTGGCCTAGACGAAAGACTTAAACGTGAAAAGAACATTCAAAGACCCAGCTTGAAAAACCTCTTGAAATCACTGATAAACGCACAAAAAAAAAATCATTTCTAGCCAATAAGACATAAAACAAGGACAGAAAAATGACATACTACTGAAAAAATTAAAACATTCTAAAATATGGAAGATAAGGAAGTATGTCCTACCTTTTCGATTATGCAATGCTATGAATAAACAAAACACAACAGAAAAAAAAAGGAAAAGCTGAGTCCTCTCCTTTGAGAAATACACAACCTGGGAAGTACTATGAACTAAGTAAAGTTGGCGACCGTAGTCAAGGGCGACCCGAAGGCTCCCTTTTCAATACCTATTACACGTAGGTGTAGGGAATGGCGCTTCTCCGCTCCCTGGATTGCTCCACTTTACCCTTGATACGTACCTTATAATGCTTAGTTTGGTTTGGTTTCTTTTGTTTAATGGCATATCAACCTTTCTAGGTTATTTAATGCCAAAGCCATTCTCCTAGAAGACCAGTAGTGGTACTATTTAACCCAAAGCTTGGAGGATTAGGGGGTTTATACCTTTCCCAAGGGTATTTGCCCGAAAGTGAACGTAATAGCGCGATTGGAGGAAATATCAAGTGCCATTTTTAAAGTCTTTGGTATGGCGTGACCTGGGAATGAACCCAGGTCTCCCGGGCCATTGGCGAACACTCCACCCTCTAGGCCAATAAGAGCTAAAGAGGCATAACACTTCCTGCTAAGGTTTATAATTCTATGCTTTTCAATCATATCCGAACTAAATTTGAGAAACCTTTTTTTGAAAAAAACAGAACGATTTTCGAAGAAGTCGGTACACAACGTCACCGAATTTAACTCCGATGAATCATCAAATGGATTATATGAAAAATCCAAGTTAAAATTATTGTTTGCAGATTTGACCATGACATTTTATTCCATGCACAAAAGACAGATGGAGTAAATACTAATATTATATGTTGTCATCAAAAACCAGCTGCTAAATTAAGTTTCAGGAAAATAGTGGTTCACTCACACAATGATGAGACTGACTTCTTTGACATTGTCGCCAGAATCATGAAAGGGATGTACATTTGAAGCATAGCTATTTATGTTCTACCAAAATAGATTAACATGCTTTCACATTAGGAAGTCAAGAAGCAGACAATATCCCGCAGAAATTATGACAGATCCAGATTATTGAGATGATTAAGCGATTCCTGCTAATATACCTTCCGAAGTGGAATCCCTGTTGCGTAACCTGCAGCGACCTGCAAGAGAGATTGGCGTATACGTGGACGCATGTAACAAAAAGAGTTAATTTCTTTTAGGCTAGGAAGAAACATATCCATTTTAAGTGCCTCTGAAATGTTTAGATATGTTCACGTACATCGACAGGAGTATTTCATCAACTGAATGCGATGTTACTATACAAATGGGTTGGTGTAGATTGCTATTTACAGGTTGACGATCATATAGAGATCTGACCTCTCTCTGATTAATAAATAAGATTTCTTCCGAGTTATAGGCGTGATGGTACTACTGCAGAGCTGCACCAAATGGACCCTAACGAAGCGCTTAGGGAACAATACAAGAAAGGTACTTTCTGTTTGAAACAAATTCTGGACACAAAAACCTACAAAACAGCATCTGTACGGCTACTTAACTCCCATCTCACAAACCACCCAAGTAAGACAAACAAGATATAATAGGCGCCACTGATAAAATAAGGATGAACTCATAAATAGGTTTCTTTATCAGACACTTTGATATGGACACACGATTTGGTGCTGTCCTACAAAGACTCAGGTCTGTGCGGATACCAGAAGCGGTCTTGAGGACATGCTACGAGTGTTAGACGATTTGGATGGAAGGTGTGCGTGTGTGTGTGTGTGTGTGTGTGTGTGTGTGAGAGAGAGAGAGAGAGAGAGAGAGAGAGAGAGAGAGAGAGAGAGAGAGAGCAAAAGGACTTCGTGCCATATTTGATGCTGAGAAAAATTAATCATTTTTCAAAAAATCATCACTTTGATTTTGACTGTCTTATTTATGGGATTGGTCTTTCAGATAATATTTCTACTAATCCGAGTTGATTTTTGTTTCGAATTCGGTATACTTACGGTTCGTTCCTAAATTCATTCTATCCAAATTCAAACGAATAAGATGAAAACTTGAGCAGATCAAAAACAGATTAGGCAGACTCAAAGTGTCAGTTGTATTCTAGGAAATATTTTAAAAACAAAATGCCACACACATACACATATATATATATATATATATATATATATATGTGTGTGTGTGTGTGTGTGTGTGTGTGTGTAATTTTGAACATAACCACCTCATAGTTGCTACATTTTAAAGAAAAGGGTCCGTACACGTCTTATTTCTTTTCGATTTTCCCATGTATTTTATCGATATATTCACACACACACATTCACATATATATACAGATATATATATACGAGAAAAATATGATTTAAATATGCGAACGACATGTTTACATATATTTTTCTGTGGTATATCAACTGTCCAACAATATAAAAATAATATCTTACTAAAATATGTAATACAATATGAAGTATTTTCGTCAAAATATTTTTTTCAAATGTACATAGTCATCCAAAGATAGTTTGTCTCGCAGTATCACAACCCTTCAGTGTGGCTAGACACTCGAGATTCTCCAAGCTGGGACCAAAATCCGGCTGATTCACACGTCAATCCAAGATTCTACCACACAGTCATATGGAAGTCGAACCTGACCGATAAAAGAAAACGCAGTTTTTCAAGCAGCGGTCGTGTCAATATTGCTATATGAACGCACTACATAGACGCTGACTAAACGTATGGAGAAAAAGCTTGACAGTAATTGCAGAAGAATGCAACGAGCAATACTGAAAAATACAAGAAGCAACACCCCACAAAGTAACAGCTGTATGGATACTTACCATCCATCAAGAAAAACTATGCAAGTAAGACGAACCAGACATGCGAGACACTGCTAGAGAAGTAAAGACGAACTAATAAGCGATATACACCTGTGGACCCCTTTACATGGACGAGCAAAGGCAGGAGAGCCAGCTATAACCAATATACCACAGTTCTGTGCCGATACAAGATATCGACTTGAAGACCACCAGGGAACCATGGACAATAGAGATGGGTGGCGAAAGAGGGTCCCGGAGATCCACGCTGGCCGTGTGAAATGATGATGATAATGATCTATATACTCTCTGCGCTCTACTTGCCTATTTACAATAGAAATTTAAACTTTAGATATCCTCAGATAACCTGCAGCCCATTTCTATTTCTGTGCGCAGAATTCTTGAATTATTATAGATTCTTAACTAACAAATTAAATTAAACTTCGAAAGCAATAAATAAATAAAAAATGTCATGGCAGAAATAGAAATTACACTTCTTGAAGGAAATAGTTCAACTTTCTTACAAATGTATTTATTATATTTACGTGAAAAATTAGTAAACATTTAAGTGGACGGCTATAATCAACCGATGACATTATATCAGCAAATTTCTGTGGATGATTGAACTTGCTAAACACAGAGTTTTAACTCATAAATCATTTTCTTTTATATACATATATATATATATATATATATATATATATAAAGAGAGAGAGAGAGAGAGAGAGAGAGAGAGAGAGAGAGAGAGATTCAGAGGATGTATTTATTTATATGGTATAGTATGCCAATGTTCAATGTTTCGGATTGATCATAGACCATCTTCGGAACGATGAGAGAAAGCGATGTAATAATAAACGATCATAAGGAAATTATTTGGAAATGAAAAATAAAACGAACATGTTTTTTGCTGTTTGCAATAAAAAGAAATTCTACTTTACAAAATATTTTACAAATTGTTGGATTAGTCAGTGTCAGGTAGTAGTTGATATAGAAATATGCAAATATTAACATTTGGATATTGATTAACTTCTTTTTTTTCAGTGGTTTGTTCCACTATGATCGAAGATGCATATGTTTATTCAAGGCACAATATGCAATTGTAGTCACTTCCTTTAAAGGCTTGGCATGGAAAGTGATTTATTTAAATGTCACTGTAATCACGTTTTTATTTTATGTTATTTTTCATTTTTTGTGCAAATATTACGTGAACTTGTGACTTGTCACTAGGCTATAGCACACAATATATTGTAGGTTGATTTGCCATTTCTTTCACATTTCAGGATGAAGATTGCAAAAAACGAATTAAGATGAAAGTAAAAAATAAAAAAAATAGAGTCATTCAAACCTCCTCTGCTATAAAGCATCTTGCATTTTTTTATGCAAAAACTTTTCATAATACCTTTATTACCTCATTATTATATATATATATATATATATATATATATATATATATATATATATATGTGTGTGTGTGTGTGTGTGTGTAACAATGATGAATCCGAGAAATCCGTTAGTTCAAACAACGGACTTCTAGTATTCATGCTTTTTTTTTCGCTTTTTTGATTATTATATTCTTTATTTTTGATTTTGCTTGTTATGATCATTAGAAAATATGTAACTTCGTTTAATAATCTTATATCTGTAGTTTGAAAACATTTAGTAATAGTACAATTTTTTTTTTCTTTCGTGTTTGTTATGATTTTGTGCCATTGCTATCTTTGTTAAATTTGCTGTATTTTCTTGATCAATTATATATGTATGTATCGACTTAAATGCAAAATAAAGAAATTTATAAAAAAAAGTGTTATAGAATGGATTAGTGACTACATTAACTCTTCATCAAAGTTGTAATATCGATATTTATTTTTTGTAAGAAGAAAATATTTATCTTGCTGGAATTGACCCTGAATTTCCTTCCACGTTTTTTAGCAATCCGTCTGATGTATTTGTCCACCATGTATTTGTACACCATATTCAACCAAGTATCGATTCAATCGTACATCCGGCTCTTCTACAGGAATTGTTTGACATCAAATAACCCACAAAGCTTGATATGCCATTAAAAATAAAAGAAACTAAACCAAACCATTTAATTGATATTGTTTAGGAAATAAAATATTTCACTACAGAATCAATATTTTGTGCGCTGTTTGCTCTCTAATATACGTGCCCGCAGTGTATTTACAGAAAAATTGATTTAGTTGTCCTCATATATTTGACAAAAATATTATGATATTAGAATTATAAAAATTCATTTATATGATAGCTGCATAAGGATCCATCATCCAAAATTCTAAAGCAAATGTGATACCCTCCCCACACTTTCGACTGGACCAGCTTTTGGAATTTGATAGTTGTGCGCTATCGTATGTCTCCTGAAAACAGGAATCAACTAACAAACTTTATCACACATTGTGTAAGTTATTGTCAGAACCTGGAGATAAACATTTGTGCACGGATTATCTCTCATGAGACTTCTGTGGTTTGATATATCCAGGCTTACAGAACAATATCCGACCACATTTTTGACATATCCAGCCATCTTCGTTCTCACCAACATTACAGGAGTTGACATTTGAGATATCCATGCCCTATACGTTCCCTCTTAAAACTGTTACAGTTATCATGCGCATAGATTTACCTTCAGTTTTTTTTTTCAAGTCAGCTTTTCCCAGTTGCCTGGATGAAGTTTTATATTCACATGGTTGCTTTTTAAGCTGACCTTAAACCCCTTTCCAACCTTTATATCTCGAACTTTGGCTTGCATGCAGCTTACTATGATGATGAAAAAACGATGCTTGAACATCCGGTCTGTGTCTTGTGTTTTGGTCTATCACTTAATGTTTACACTGTTTCTCAAACAATTCTAATGAAAGTGCTAATGTATTTTCAGATCCCTATGAAGCAATGTTCATGTTTCGGTTGAGTACAAAAAATAATCGAGCAGGACTTACAAATATAAATGCTTGTGTTATAGGTAATATTGCAATTAGTCCTTAAACGTTTTTAAGCATCGTATATAACTCAGATACCTCTTCAAAGTGGACGTGAATTTCGGCACCCAAAGATCTATCAAAAGTAAATGTAATTTCAAAATAGATAAAACTTTCAACAACTGCTAAACTTGTAACACGAACTGTTACAATTGGCTTAATAGAAGTTAGGCATGTTATACAGGTCAACATTACTTTTGTAATATGTAAAAATGGTTTTATATTCATTTTCTTCCTGATAAAATGAATCACTGATAACTGCAGTAGAATAATCAATTTTGAGATGACAGGTAGAGTTCAGTGCATCATTTCTAGAAATTTCCCTAAATGTCTGGGTGAGCAGTGCTCTTCTAGATTGAGCTGATCAGACACAAGAGTTTCTACCGAGGTCAATCCCTGTCATGGGAAGAGAACACAACAATTATGTTAGGAAAAGACTCCTACCAAGCGTGTGTAGATATGTTACTGCAAATGTATCACCAGTGGGCCTTTTCTAGGGAAGGGTTAGTATAAATAAACTTCCAAAAGGAGCTTTTGTATATTATGATATCATAGTGACTAACGATTCGACAAAACAGATATGACCCTCTAAGTCCTCATGATCGTTATTTGGTAACAAGGCAAACAGGAATCAAAGCAACCACAAGTGTTATAAAAGAATTTTCCTCCTCCTAGTTGGATAACTTGACAAACAATAAGGAACCCAGAACTCCCAGGAAAACCATGTTAGATGGGCGTTCACTTTAGAGCTTTCTCTGACTTTAAACAGGTCTTGTTTTTCATCTTGATGTGTTTTTAGCCATCCTCCTCGCCAGAGAAACACGATAGGGGTGCTGGTTTAGTCACGAGGATTCGACTATGACTGTAATAGATTACATAGTACCAGTAGCACTTTGAATGACCTGATTATCTCTTTCTCTCTCTCTTTCTCTCTCTCTCTCTCTATATATATATATATATATTCCACCACCGGTCGTTTAGTCTTTGGTATGTTACAATTTAAGTCATGTATCTGTTTTCCAGTGGATTCTTACTCGTCTTAAAATAACACACACACACACACACACACACACACACACACACACACACACACACACACACACACACCTATATATATATATATATATGCAAATGTGTGTAAATATATTTGTAAATTAACGAGAGAAAGACAGGGGGAAATGGAAAGGTGAAGGGAGAAAATGAGTGAGTGTGAGGGAGACAGAGGCAGAAAGATCTGTGATTAGACATTTAGTGTTTCCGGTGGATAGAGCAGTTTTCAGATTTATCCTACTGGTTGCAAAGCGTTGCTTTCTGCTTTTCTACCGGTTAATTTCAGACAAATTAAATCTACATGTGAGTGTCCTTTTGATTAAAATTATGTGCCATTTTAATGAAGCTTATAAGGAGCGATTCTTGTTGACAACACTGAATTATTTTCAAATGGTATATATGTGTTTTGACACTTAAACTTTTCCTCTTTCACAAAGACATCGCCTCCCGGTTGAAAATATCCTAAGTATTTGGTCTTCTCATTACATTTTTCCCATACACTTAAATGTGCATTTATTTATGTTTGTAGGTAGTCTGCACCTGTAACCATTGATTATCTTGTACGATATGTTTTTCAAAATTTTCCCGATAGACCTGCTTCTCCGAACGTCGATTGAAACGGTTGAGTGAAATGCTTGTCTGTGTGTCTGCTTCACTCACACTCGTTCTTTCCTCTTCTCAGCATATTACATAACAGTGGGCTTACTTGCTCCAAAACTACAACCTACACAAATCTTCTTTGTATTTTTTCTTTAGTTATTAGCTTTTTTAAATAGCTTTTTGTAGATCCATATATGATTTATATATTTTCGTCTTTTCTTTGGTATTTTTCTTCTTCTGTAATTCTATTCATTTCTAATGTTCATTATTTGCTCCATTTGTTGTTCAATTTTGCATTTTCCATAAAATAACTGATTTGTTGGCATAATGCCATATATAGTAACATAGTGGATTGAAGACTTCTTTACTTCAATGTTCATTTTTAAATACGTCACCTACGTGAGAAAAAAAATTCTTCTTCTATTTTCCCTTTAATGTATACCCAGTAAAGTCCTCCAGTCATTGCAGTCAATAAGATATCATAATCTATATATAAATTGGATATGATTTTTGTTTCGTAATATATATATATATATATATATATATATATATATATGTATGTATTAAAATGAATAAGTCCGAAATGATTCTGAATTTGGTGTTTAGATTTTTATTTTATATGCATGGGTTCTAGCGTATTTTAGATTTTACATCTTCTTCAGAAGTTATACACTGGTTAGAGTTGTCGTTGGCCAGTGATTATATAGAGAATACTGTTTTGATAGAGATGTGGTCCTTTTTAATCCCAGGATTTGTGTCTGTGAATGTCCTATTGCAGTAAATTGTCCAGATGTTTTTGTATATATGAAAGTCTGTATATTTTACTCTGAGAGAGGGAGAGAGAGAGAGAGAGAGGGGGGAAGAATGGAGAGACAGCTTGACAAAATAAAAAAAATTAAAAAATAACCCTGAAAATACATGTGTGTGTACATACGAGAACATGTGCATGTGAATATATACACACAGTGAATACATATTCATACGTATATATATATATATATATATATATATATATATATATATATAACATTCTTATACACACATACACAAACATATGTGTGTAGGGGGCTGTTGTTTTTTCCCCAAAAGCAACATTAAGAGTTAATAAAGATTAAAGTCACTAATGAAAAAAATGTCTTCTTATTGAAATGTTCCAACGGTATAAATGTTGTGTCCTGAATCGTGAGAGTCAACGCATATTTTAGCTAAGTGATATTTAGTTAGGGAGATAAATACTGTTCGTCGTATGTGTAAGCAACCTAAGTCGTTTGTTGTCGGAAAGACGGTCTGGAAGACGTACTATCTAGGGCGAGCACAGCTCTAAATATAGTCCTCAGGCCAGTCCATTTTGTCTGTTTTGTCACTCTACGTATGCCTTTTGGATTCATTATTTCTTAGGGAGTTGCAGTTTTTCTTTTCGGGGTCTTCTTCCTGGTCCCTGAAAATGTTCTCTTCCATTTAATTGAACTGTTTACCTTATTGGCTACAAAGGCATTGGTATATCGAATAAGTCATAAATAACCTTCAACGGTTCTTGCTTTTTGTTATTCATATGCTCATAATACCTTATTCTGATGTGGATGTGATTTTTTGATAGTCTTTTAGGGTCTTTGATTATATATATTAATCTCCCAACATGTTAATTAATGACACCAGCCTTCCAGATTAGTTTCCTGTATCTGTAAGTTTTAAAGAAGTTTTGCTGCTGGTATAATGATTTTGCATATTTCATCCTTTTTTATTTTCTTTTGACAACAGTTAATCAAACACATCTTATTTTTCTCGCGAACATTAACTCTGCTTGTGACAATGCTGAACTAGTGCTTGGGTTCGGTGCTTCACAATATACCCATAAAAACTGCGGGATATTGTCAATGAATTCGTTTCCGTCCGACCTTTTTAATGTTCGCTTGGAAACGTCTGCAAATATTTCTGCCTTTCCATGAGATCGCGGGTGATATGGTGCGGTAGTTATGTTTAGAATTGAGAAAGCTTAACAAAAATCTTTCAACTCTTTTGTCGTGAATTGTATTCCCTTATCCGACACAATTTTCGCTGGAATACCAAATCTAGCAAAATGTTCAAGTAAAAATTTAATTGTACCATTGTACGTAGGGTTTTTACACTTTCTCACCTCTGGCAATTTCGAGAAACTGTCAAACACAATTAAATAATATTGACCTTTCACTTGACCGGCAAAATCTATATGCAACCTATCCGTCTTTAGCCAAGGGGTAAATTTCACTTGTGATGCCTTTCCTGATATCGTACAACCTCTGCAGGATTTTATATTTTCTTCTATATCTTTGACCATATTTGGTCAAAGAACATAGATTCTCGTATAAGCTTTTACCCTGACTAAACAGGTCTTTTAACATTATTTTTTCAACAAATCTTGCCTCACGACTCATTTGCCGTACATGAAAATTTCAACGAAGATAGAAAAAATCTTTTCACCATTAACTTTTTCTACTGTTTGTCGTTAATTTGTTTCTAGTTTATTTTCACTTTGTTCATAATTGCCTCAATTGTCACCGGTAACTTTCCTATGGTGTTACACGGTATGCTTTTTTATCTCACTTCCTAATCTTAGGGCAGTTTTGTATAATGGTTCACATAATTTGTGGATTAACCTGCATATTATATTTGCATGCCCTAACCTTTTTGACGGTATCAACACCATCTTAGAATTATTATTTAACAATATTGTTCCCCATCTCTGTCGTTGATTGAGAGTACATATAGGAATCCCTTTTTTGGAACCAAATATAGACAGTAACTATCGGTTGTCTTTTTGAAGCGTAAAACTCCGTCCATGAATGTCCAACCGTTTTCAGCTGCCAATTTGGTCCTTGACGCGTGCGTAGTCGCTTTTAAATGGTCGTTGCTTTCTCTGTACAATATTACGTCCCCCAAACCCAAATTCCTAGAGTCACTTGCAAAAATAATAACCTTCTTTGGAACATAATGCGTATTACGTTCAAAAGAAGGATAGCGTTTGAAAAATATTAATGTCAGAATATTTTTCCCTCAAATGATTTCTCTCCAGGATTTCTCGAAAGTGTGTCGTTAGCATATTTTTTGTGTTTGGTTTGATAGAATTTCCCTAGCAACAGATGTTTGTTTTTTTGGTCCGACCATGAGGCGCAAACTTTTTGAAAAATCTACTCACAACGACGCAAATACGCCACAAATGTTTTTTTTTTCCTGGTTATACTGATATTCCCCAATGAATCTATTACTGAATCCTGTAGAAAAGAATTTGCTCTACATTGCTCTAGTTGTTTGAACATTTTCTCAAACTCTTCGTTTGGTTTTTCTTAGCGTTCTTGGTGCAAACATCGCAGCTGTTGTAAGCGCTTGTTCTTGATTTTCATAATATCCATCAAAGCTTTGTAAAAATCCTTTATGTTTCTTTATAGACTCGTAATTTAATTGGCCCAATAATTTTTTTTAATGTAAATAAGAATTACTTAACAAAAGTCTTACTTGGTTTTAACAAAGTGTAATCTTGTGATACAGATTTGCGTGTTTGTACAATTCCACAGATTTCGAATCTTTCGTCACCAGATGTTGGCTGTACTTAACATTCGAACGTTCAATGCTGGTATTTATTTGAGAATTTTCTACGTTCGATTTCACGTCGTCTAAAAGTTGTGTCGTGGGTTGTAAAGAGCTACACATATTCCTGAAATATTTGGTTACACAGGGAAATGCAGTTAACCGTCTATGTGAGCAAATTTTTCGTTTGTTGTCAGAAAGAAAATCGGGTAAATTTACTCATTAACATAGTGACTTGCAAACTAGAGTGCGCACCGCCCTAAATATTGTCCTCAGACCAGTCTATTCGATTGTGGGGTTCCAGTTACTCCGTAACAAATAATAAATACATAAGATGCACTCATTCACTGAAAAATAGTGTATCTTTGCATAAAAAGAAACATTAAGATACTAGGAAATACAAAACCTTATGCATAAAAAACAGCTTTATGAATACAGTAATGGAGATATTAAACTAATGCCAGAACAGCATATTGATAAATATTCGTTAATCCAAATAAAAAAAAAATACATACATTTATATTTATAGGCATTTTTTTTAAAACTTCTATAAAGAATATAATCACTCATAGCCCTGATAATGGTTTATTATAACCGAAACGTCTGTGTCGACTTTGATTTTCAGTAAATCTTTCCTTTTGCTTGGATTACCTTATAATCAATCTCTCTCTCTCTCTCTCTCTCTCTCTCTCTCTCTCTCTCTCTCTCTCTCTCTTTTATATATATTTATATATATACACAGACTAGCTTAAAATATATGAGGACGAAAGCGCTTTTACCAACTTAACCTATGCAATGGAAAGAACACACACACACACGCACACACACATACACACACACACACATATATATATATATATATATGTGTGTGTGTGTGTGTGTGTGTGTGTATTCATATAATCGTGTACATACAGAGACACAGGAGGGGCTGTAAAGAGGAGAGTGAGAGAAGAGGGAGAGAGATTGAAAGAGAGATAGGAAAGCATAACACCAAATCTACATGTGATCAGGTATGTATGTGCATGATTTAAGTACATGTTGAAAAATCAACACACTCACATACACAGTATATTCGTACAGAAAAAGAATACAATCTGGATAGGCCAGTGGTCTCCACGGACAATAGACTCCTATAGGGCATTCACGGATAAAATCATTGAATTAAAAAGGATCGTATTCCTATTGAAAGAGTCTTCACGATAAAAACTCTGACCACATACTGAACAATCCATTTTGTATCTCCAGAAGAAAATATAAAGTCAGAAAATCGTGTAGAGCACAAGTATGTAAAATAATGTAAAAACTATATACCTAATTCATAATGATTTGTGAAACTATTCATTTTAAATTATCTACTTATATATATATATATATATATATATATATATATATATATATATATATATAACCATGATTTTAAATGATTATTTTTAAGCCATTAATTTCCAATTTATATATCAGTGTGATGGAATATTGTCAAATCGTATTTCAATGAGTCTTTGTGTTTACATGTTCTCAGTTTTTTCACATATATCATTTCTCCTTCATTTAAATGTCATCCCTCTCACTTACTTTTCAACAGACTTCTTATGTCGCTCTCTTTTTTCAACATTGTTCTTTTTCTCTATTCTCCTGTTTGCTCCTCTATTTAGCTATCAAGAAATCTTTCCACAAATGCTTTTGTCTGTCAAACTATAAATTTTATTCATGTTTATGGTGCTTAGAATTTTAAACGCAGAATTAAAAATCACTTCAGTGTTTGCTCTTTTGAAACATACGCATTTCATCTTCTGAAACCTTCCAACAGTCAATTCGCACATATAAACATGTGCATAAGGCTGTGGGAATGAGAGAGAGAGAGAGAGAGAGAGAGAGGGGGGTAGAGAGAGTCTCTGTGTGTGTGTGTGTGTGTGTGTGTGTGTGTGTATGTGAGTGCATGTGTGTGTACATGTACGTGTATATGTGTATTTCAATGCATGTGTGCGCTATCTATCATTTTAATTGTCTTTCTATGATTCCCCTCTTATCTCTTATCTTGTAATCTCATGTTTTACAGCCGTACAGGCATCATTTTTAACTCTGCGTAAACCAGTCCACTCCCCAATATCTTGAGTTGTGTCCTTTCTTTATGCTCTTTCATCAAATCTATCCATCTCTCACCTGTCTCTCTTTTTGCCCACCACAGTTTTCTTATTCCCTGACTGCATCGTTCTTGCAACGCCACAATTGTTCAGCTTATGTCTTCTTTACTCCCAAGATATTTCATCATGTCAAACACATGTCTACCTACCATTTTCATTTGAACAAACATCTTTTCTCTTTACTTCTTTTGATTTTACTTGGCTTTTAGCAACATCCATTTGTTTGCTGTGATTCTGGTTTTCAAACTCGCTAAAAGAAGGATCTTTGTTTAGTTTACTCCATTGAAGAATCGTGTTTTTCTATTGTTTTACGTTACTGAATTTATATATTCTGTGTTTATAATTCCGTGTAAAATTATTGTCTTTAATTTCTTTTACATAACTTTACTTCAAGGTTTATATATATATATATATATATATATATATATATATATATATATATATATATATATATATATATATATATATGGCTTTACGCGCTCCAATACTTTTAGAGCTGCTTCAGGTCCCGCTCACACGCCTAAAATGGGAGGTTGATCCCCTCATGCTACCCATTTTAAAATGGAATTACTACCGCTCCAGCTCCAAACATTTTAAAATAAGGAGTGACTCTTTTTCTGCGCTCCATAGTGAAAATATACCTTCTTTTATGAATGTTTTATTCCGCCTATAAGTGGTCAAAGTATAGGTGTTGGTGTTAAAGGATCTCGTCAGTATGCGTAGGGAGGTCACTTAAGTGTATGACCGTAAGATAACAATTTGACGAAATCTCGCTAATATTTTCGGATTAGTTAAGAAGCTGGGATTTCTTGCTCCTAAAGGAGAACATGTCGGACAGAGCTTGAGATTTTGCATAAACTTTTGTTATCTGGTGTATAAAATAGCAATAGAAATCCCGGAAATACTTTAAAACAATTTAAATGTTCATTAAATTAACTACCTATTTTTTTCAGGGGAAGAAAATTTGACACGATATTTGATCAATCCCAAATTTTCAGCCAAATATTTTTCTATGAATTTTCAGAATATTAATTGGATGTCTGAATAACAGTTAATTGGCAACTGCCAGCACGATATGATGATGATGATGATTGAAGTTTAATAAATTTTGTTCAAATTATTATGAATCAAAAAGTAAATAATTGAAATACATTTACTGTAATTATTTCAAAAGGAAAACAATAGCTAGTCTTATTTCTTTGAAAATTAATTATTTACTATTTATTTTGGAAGGGAATTTAAATTTGTTCTAAATTAATTAAGTTTTACTTTTAAACATTACATAAGTGATTATTTTCTTTTTAAAGAAAGAAGCAGCAAACATTTCTCCAAGACAGGAAAGACAGAATTTAAATATCACAAAATGTGAATTTAAAAAATATATATATATATTGAAATATTTTTAACTTACGGTTCTAGGGCGAAAAATATTCTCGTTAGTATTGCAGTTGGCAGGAAAAACTTACTAAATGAACTTTGAACAGCTGACAAAAACACAAATATTCTATTTTCAAATGTTGTGGCGATTAGTCGTATTATTTTTCTAGCGGGGGAAATATATATAATGGGTAGGTGTCAAAAGGCTTCAAAACAGATTCAGGGTAGCAATTGGCTGAAAATTGCTATTTCATTTATTACTATACTCTGTTGTTTTCAAGTAAATAAAATCAAATTATCTTAGTTAAGTTATTGTATTTTCTTTTTAAATTATTATTTTAATAAAAGAGTGGGGATGGACAAAACAGCGTCAGTGTAGCGCGCTACTAATAGTTATTTATTTTTAAAGAAGCAAAAACACTTTAGCCTCAAATCTTTGTAAAATTTTTCTTGATGAAGACATTTATTCATACAAAATAAACAACAACTAATAACACTTTCAAATTGTATTTGTCTTTGAAAAGCAAAAAAATAATATTCAACCAGGTAAACATTTTTAGTTCGATACGCTGAGAATTGTAATTTTTGGCCACATTAGTAAAATATACCAAAAATAAACATATTTGTCGCTGTTTTTACAAACAAATCGTTATATTCCTTTTTTTAACGATTTACTAATATGTTTTGAAATACCAATGGAAATTAAAACAAAGAAAACGTATTTACTATTTTTATTTAAAAAAATAAATTGAAAAGATACAAGAACTTAACTTTGTGAAATATCGATATTATTTGCTTTAAAATAATAAAGTAGTAATAAATGAAGATGTTTATTTAAAAAATAATTATTTAAAAACAAACACATTTCTTTAGTTATTACTCTTGAAGATCTATTTTTAGCATTAAAAATACGAGTCATAAATACGAGAAAAGCTCAAATCTTTAAGAAAATGACTTCAAAGCAACTCTACAGAGTGACTAACGTCTTTGAAAAAAAAATTTTCCAGACAGTCTCTTGTCTTCTAAGAAAAATGGCCCATCAGAACTGTAGCACCTAACCGACAAATGATGCTAGCTTTGAACAAAAATCTGAGAAGTTCAAATTTTTCAGCTTTCATGTATAATTTTTATGTCTCTCTCTCAATCTCGCTCAGTGTCACTGTCTCTGTCTCTCTCTCATACACCTTTAAAAGAGTTATTAAAAAAATAAAAGAGTTTAACTCATACACTTTTTTTTCGTTTCTTTTTATTATTCAATGATTTAAAAAAATCAAATAATTTTGTAGAACAGGTTGCAAAAACTCGGGTTTTTCGCCCCAAATGGAGTTGCACACACTCCACACCGGCTGAATATAAAAGGATAGCCGTCATTTGATTCGCTCCAGCAAGAAAGAGTGCATTCTGTAAAGCATATATATATATATATATATATATATATATATATATATATATATATATATGTATTCACAATCATATATATATATATATATATATATATTATATGTATTCACAATCATATATATATATATATATATATATATATTTATATATATATATATATTATAACAGTGTTGGTTGTCACTATCTCACTACGTGAGTTTGTGATAAAATGTGATAAAATTTGGAGAGTGCACAATATCTGTTAGTTATTTTATAATAAATTCAAACTAAATCTTAACCAGTGGAGTCACTAAATGGTTCCCCGCTATAACTTTCAAAAACAATACAGCCTTCATCCAATTCGACACCATTAATCAACGAATAGACACTTGAAAGAGTTCTAGAATAAGCAGCCTAACACGTAACCGTCTGATAAGAAGATATGAAGATCATCAAGCAATGTTGCAAATTGTTGATCTTCCATGACAAAAAACCGTGAATAAAGCAAAAAGAAACTTAACAACCAGCTGTTCGACATAATTATGGGTAGCGTTGATGACGCAAAAGCGTGTGAACTGGTCACTGGCCTGATAATTTCCTAACTATAAAACATAATCAGAAACACCGACATGAAACTATACCAAGACGATTGTCTAATCATCATTAGGAACCTAAACAGACCAAAACTAGATACAAGGTGTATACGATCAATTTCCGGACTTTTCGTACGGACACATTTATTGATAGTACACACATGAAACTCTAGGCTCCTTCGAAGCAATCTCTGCAATGCACTTTTTGTACCGTCCAAACAACTTCTGGAAGGCCCCATGGAAGTCCACTTGTGTGAGCGTGTCAATGACCTTCGTCACAGCCTCTTTCATCTCCTCAATTGTCTCATAACGACAGCCTCTGAGCTTAGGGAATAATCAAAAGTCACAAGGAGCATGGTCTGAACTATATAGAGGGTGAGAAACTGTCTTGATGTCCATCTTACTGAAATAGTCTGTGGCAAGGATGGAGTTGTGGACTGGTGCATTGTCCTGGTGGAAATGCCACTGACCTAATTTAAAGTGTGCTAGCCTCTTCCGACGGAATCTCTTCCTGAACTTCCTTAAAACCTCAACATAGTAACTCTAACCCTAACCCTTTGGCCAATCAACTCTGGGGTATTGACTTCCTTACTCCTTTCACACCTCTCATCATCCTTCAGAGACTCCCTGCCTTCCTTGAATCTCTTATACCACTCAAAAGCTGATTCTCGGTGCATGCAAGATGCTCCAAACGCAGTCTGAAGTATTCCATACGTTTCTGTGGCATTTTAAAATGGGATTTTATTGTATATCGTTCTTCTTAAGTGTCAGATTGCATTTTAGAAATTCACCAGCTTTGACAATAAGGTGTATAAGTAGGGTATATTCCAATTCCTGCCGTAGCTGTTCATTATAACCTGAAATCATGAAAGTTGGTCAGTCATAAGATGTATGGCAATAACATACTGAATTTTCAAGTGTCTTCGATAATTTTAAATGTCCATACGAAAAATGTCTAGAAACGTATTGTATGCACCTCGTATTACAGGAAAAGAATATCCGAAGCACGAAAAACACATTAGAACTTTATAAAAAAAAAGAGTACGAAACACCCATTTGCATCCACTGCCTTCACCAGGTTTTGAACTCACACACTTTTGGTATGTCACTGGATCTAACCAACGTCTTTATCCATAATGCCATATGTCCTTGATGGAGGACTTTCAGAGGAGAAATCAACATGAGATAAGTGATAACTGACATCCATTAAACATGTCTATCCCGGTAAGCGAAATAAAGGGTTAAGTTCGACTGTGATAAACATGGCGACAGAGATGAAAACCATACGTATTAGTTAATTAATAAAATAAATTAAAAATATATTTTTAATAGTAACTCAACAGTTAGTCGAGAAATGACTTCAATCGACATTCCAACCACCTGAAGAAAACTGGAGCGTACAACGGCCGAAACGTTGTGATAAACACGGCGACAGAAATGAAAACCACATTTATTAGTTAATTAATAAAATAAATTAAATATATGTTTTAAATAACTCAACAGTTAGTCGAGAAATGACTTGAATTTTTATTTGATATTCTAAATATAAATAAAAAAATCTTAAATGAGAGAATATTGGATTTGGAGGAATCTTAGATTCATTTATTTTTATACATTTACAGGATGAATAGAAATTTGAATTAAAAGTAAATTGTTTTTAAATACTAAGTAAGAATGGTTCTTTACATGGGCAGTTATTGCAAAAATAATTGTTAGATTAAGCAGTCTCGTGTTCGTAGTGATTAAAAATTTTTCCGTTTCACTTCTTATTTTATATATTATGTCACAAGAAATTATTGCGCTTCTGATACCTGCAACATCATTTTAAGCTGAAAATTTAGAAAATGTTAAAGATGAGACAATTGTTCAAATGCTTCCAATGGTATATGTTTAGTAATGACTAATTGTCCATTAAATGAAGCTGAGAATTATAAGTAGATCAATTGTCGATTAAGATAGATTCTAACGAATATTCAATAGAATCCTACAATCAGTACCGGGCCTTAAGCAGCACAAACCAAAGTCTGACATATATAACTTCGTCCACGTCTTTACCTGTACCAGCCGCATATTTCAAAGCAGCAATATTTGTTTGTTAGCAGGTAAAGTCCAGGGTTTTGAAGGCATCCTTGAGACTTCAAGGATTGACGGAACATAATCTTCTTTTTAGCATGACTAATTTTTATTTGGTTTCGTATTAAAATCTTAAATATCAGGAATCGTGAATAGACATACTAAATTAGTTTTTCTTCTTAATCATTGAACCAAAATTTTTCTAGATCTCTAAAAGTTTTATTAAAAGTCATCTAATTCTCTTAATTAGATTGACGCCATTGTTTTTAATTTCAAATAATTTATTCGTCTTGAAAATCAATCATGTTAATCCTAAGGGAATAAATATTCTGGTTATAAAAAAAAACAACAGTCTGTAGATAATATGAGTCCATTTAATACCGCAAAGACCAAAATTCTCGTTCCCTTAATCAGGAAGAAAATAGAATAAACTCTTCATATAAATACACAAATAGACGAAGAACATGAAATCTTTATCCATCTTTATTTCTTTTTCATGAATCCATCAGCATATCAATGAAATATCTCAGCAAGAGCATAAAATAGGGTGTAGGGGAGGTGTTTTCTTTTTTTATATTGTCAGTAATTCTGAAGTTTGACATCAATATGATACATTTGGTAATAATTAGTAAGATTTAGTTCCATGATTCATCTTAAAAAAATGTTAACCTTGTGCAAAACTAATGTATTTGAAGTTATATGAGCATTTATTTGTATGAAGCATTTTCATGCCTAGACTTGTAGTTTTTATTCTATACATCTAGATCTACAGGGGCCCGACAATATTTTTCGGACACTTTAGTATTCGACTTTCCGAGTACCATGGAGTGGCGAAATTCCTTCAATAGAATAGCATAAACATATAAAGACAATACCTATAATAAAAATAGAAAAAAATTGATTAGGTAAGGACAAATATTTAATTTTCATCATTTTTTACAAAACACACGCGACAATATTTTTCGGACATCGTTGAAAAACTCTTAATAGTCTGTAATATCACCTTTCTTCTCAATAACTTTTATCAATCTCTCTTCATAATGATCAAACATATGCACAATAACATCTCTACGTGTTTCTATTAGTTGTTTTTTGGCTCTTAGTATTTGTTCCCATAGTTGAGCCTCTTTCGTTATTTCAGGTCCATCGTAGACAAGTTGCGCAAGCATTTCCCAAACATTTTCTATTAAATTTAGATCTGGGCTTCTTGCAGGCCATTCAAAAGTAGTCATATTCACTTTAGCCATCCATTCTTTCATGAGTTTTGACACATGGATGCTGCAATTGTCTTGCTGTAGAACGAAATCAATCTCCCTCTCTCTTCTTATCCTTGGTAGGGCTTTCTCGTCCAGCTACTGTTTGTAGCTTTCGCTGTTCTGTCGTCCTTTCAGCCACTCCAACCATATATTTCCATTAACAAAGATCATACCCCAAACCATAACTCCTCCTCCTCCCATCTGTCGTTTATTCAGTACAACAGGCTCACCCCTTCTCGACCAAGTACACCATCCATCGGGCCCATCAAACTTGAAACGCTTCTCATCAGTAAATATAACCTTCTTAAAGTAAACATGCTTTGTTAACCACCTTTTAGCACACTCCAGTCTTGCTCCTTTGTGTTTCTTTGTTAGTGTATTTTTTTTTCTTTGCCTTTGCATACTTCAAACCAATCCTATGCAGCGTTCTTTGTACTGTTCGGACGTTTACATCCAATTCGCATTTCTCCTTCACTTTTCTTGTTTTAACTTTTTCTCCAGATGTCAAAAGCCGTGTCACAGTCCTCTTCATTCTCCTTTCAGTCCTCTTGCCAATTGATCTTTTCCGACTTCTCTTCTTTTTCCGCTCGGAGTTTGTTTTCAGCATGTATTCGACCGTTGATTTCGACAGCTTCAAATCCATGGCGATCCTTCTGATGCTGAGGCCATCTTCCCGCTTCTTCCGTGCCAAACAAACGACTTCTTTTGAATACATTTACCTCATTAAACTTAATTGTTTTGCCAAGAAATGCCCGGACTCTTTATGCTGTTAGATTTTCCTATGTTAACATAGTAGTAGGGGCGCCAGTGCCCCAGAAGAGTGTACAAGCAGAAAATGTGCATACAGAAACATATACATGAACATAGCACTTAATAAAATTGGATTTTTTGTCGTATCCGAAAAATAGTGTCGCGCAAGTTTTCGCTAAAATCACAAAAGACTAAAATTATCAAAGCCAAACTAAAAAAAATGATTACATGAGTAGTGGATTTTCACTCCTCAACTACGTACTTACAATCTCAAAAGACTTTGGCACTAGTGACCACCTTGAAGTACTTTTTTTCAAATGTCCGAAAAATATTGTCGGGCCACTGTAGTCAAATATTGTCAGTACCAACCTTCAACAGTTTTATCCCCTTTCTTAATTCTTTTAGCAGAACATTTTACCGAATCAGTAGATTTATTAAGTGCAACACCGTCCTTATTCAAACAATTAAATCGGTGTAATGTTCCGTTGGGAAATATATATCTGGAGAGTAAACTTAAAAATCGGTTGATAGAAAATGTTCAATTTTTTTTTCTAGTCGACCAGGTAAAGCTTATTATAATGACAAAAAATATTATGGGTAACTATACGATTAGTTTAATTTACAGCAAGTTAAGTATTATTTTAATACCATTTTTCATGTGTATTACATACTTCAGATCATGTAATTTATTTATATCTAATTATCAACTATTATATTTTGTTTGAATCTTTTTTTTCTTTTTAATTAACATAAAACTTCCGTTGTCAAATTGTCTGGTCGCTTTGTTGTTAACTTCTTTATATAATGTTGAACAAACACAAAAAGAAAAACATTACCACCTTATGTAAGTCTGCTATGGCTGACATGAAATTCCAAGTTTTATATAGGCTTGTTTTGGGGTTTATTTTTATTCTTAATAGATTTACTCGGACTAACACTCATGTCTTCTTTCATAGTGTCCACGTCTATCGTTTGTTACCGTGTCTATCTTGAATCGTCTGCTGTCACCTTGTTGTTTTTGTCGTCTCTTGACATATCTGTGTTTTCTCTCGTGGTTTTGTTTGTTACAGTAACCCTACTTCTTTTACTTCTTCTTTGCTAGGATAACAGCAACACAGACACTAATTTTATATGTGGATATTTTATTTCTAACGACACATTCATTTTACCAGTGCAACCTTTACGAGGTGTGAGGATTACGCGAGAAATAATCTGTTCACTTCAAATAGTCCTCGGCAGTTGATTAACCGTTCAAACTATTTTTCTAAATAAACTGAAATCATCGGTAACGTGACTAAGATTATCCAATCTCAGCAAAGTTCTCAAATAAATCTTGAAGGTCATCGTCTGATAATTTAACTCGCGGTATTTTTGCACTTTTTTAAAGATTAATAACTACTTTGAATTACCTACACTATATGTGAATTAAATATCCCACTTATATATCATGTGACATCAGAACACAATGCAAATGGAAATAACTAAAGAGTCTTATGTATGTAATACTTTACTTAGCTTATTTTAATTTAGAACAAAGTTATATCACTCAGTAACATTTATCTATTTAGCTAACTTGCTAATCTACTCTTTTTTGTGTTGCATAGTCGTTACTTGACAATCGAGCGTTCCTCTGTTAACTTAAATTATTTACTAGTCAGTCACATTGGAGCCTCTTGCCGTTCTTTCTTATTGCCATTTTTATTCTTGTTCGTTGTTTTCTTTCATCATATCCCGTTGCTCCAAGTTTTTTTCACTGGTGGGATGGGAAATGAAAACGTGACTACAATTTAATGTGTATAAAATATTTAATTCATTCTTAGTGAGTTTTCCTTTCCTTACCCACTGCAGCTTAAACAGAGAATAATATACAAGAGAGAGCTTCCAAACAATCGTGTTAAGGGTTTCTCGCTAAGTGGTAATTTACTAAACTTTTTTTTTAAATCTTAGATGTGGCTCAAGGCCATATGAATCAGGCACTTATGAGACTCTAATACACTTGTCCATGTCAAGCTTGCTAACTATTACACCACTGGTTCCTTCCTAGTTATTTAGAACCGTTATGATCACCTGATTGAAGCCATCCAATGAGTTTCAGATAGACATAGCTATGAATCCCACTTGATAACTGTTTTTGATTTTCTTCTCGTTTAACATCTTAATACTTAGTTTGAATGCTACACTACATGTCAAAAAATCTCAACAATCTATTAGAGCCATTAGCAATTAGAGAGTAAATTTTTTTGGCACATGAAAGGTTATGCAAAAATATTAGTTATGTGTTAACACTTTACTCACTGACAACAGTGTAAATTATCAGAGAATGTGCATTTCGTTATTCTCATCCGGGGATCTATTTTGGTTTCTTTTTCTGTTATGTTGTTTGTCAAAG
This sequence comes from Sepioteuthis lessoniana, assembly GCA_963585895.1. Taxonomy (NCBI): domain Eukaryota; kingdom Metazoa; phylum Mollusca; class Cephalopoda; order Myopsida; family Loliginidae; genus Sepioteuthis; species Sepioteuthis lessoniana. The sequence continues at coordinate 127,764,692 of OY757909.1, read as the reverse complement.
AGAAATCACTTTTGCGTATGAATTTTTTGGCCTGCTTTCGATGAAGATAATCCGAACATTTTCCAGTTTACACTTCCCATAAAGGCTTCAATTATGTGTTTGTTTAATAAACTTCTTGCAACTTGGTATGTATTCGACAGATAAAATTAAGGCATGAAATCTGGAATAAAAGCACAATTTATTGATGTTTTGTCAAAGATTTGAGTTTTTTCACCGAAAATCATTCTTCAACACTACAACGAAGTTAAAATAGCTTAAAGTCACTTCAGAAATGATTCCAAGCGTGGATAGTGAGAGAGAGAGGGGGGGAAAGAGAGAGAGAAAGTGATACAAACTCACACACACACATACACACACACACACACACACACACATATATATATATATATATATATATATGTGCACACATTTAACTTTTATGTCTGAATGTTACGTTAGTATTGTGACATTATACTTTTGGCGGGTGTAGTATTGAAATCACAGTATTAAAGGGCTAAACCTTGAATGTTATTTATGTGATAAATATCCGGTCATTGACATCGCAAAAATGTTAATTTTTATTGTTTCTCACCTCATTCGGTGATGGAGAAGCTAATTTCCAGATAAATCAAGACAAATGGAAATGTTGCGTTTTAACTGGATTTAAGTTGCGATAGATATTGCTCTCTTTGCGTCAAAAATCACTGCTCCATAAAGTATGGACAAACCCTCATTCAAGATTCAGAATCTTTATAAGGAATAGTTATTGTAAAATATATAGGAAAAATAATAATTGCTTAGTTCTTTCGAGATTTTTTTTTTTTTTATGTCGGAGAATATGACTGAGAAAAACAATCCGAACAATATCAATGACGTAAAAAGATGTCAATTATATTTTTATTCATATCAGAAATAATTCTCGATGAAACTCCACGGAAATTTTCAGTCTGATGAAAATAGCTAAGTGTTTTTTTGTTTGTTTGTTGTTTTTTTTTACAGATTTATCTTTCAAATCAATCAGCGTTTGTAAGATTAGGCTGACAAAAGAATTAAAGTTGTAACAATTAACTAGCTAAATATGATTATTGACATTTGATTGAACATTACAACTCTATAAGAAGAATATATGAAGTTATTACATAGCATTCATTATTGATTCGGTTGGAAAGTCAGAAAATGCCAACAAAAATGTGGAATTTTCATATTCGACACCTTAGATTCGAAAACGTAATTACAAATATTAACATGTGATTCATACGTTTTTATAAGAAATGCAGCTTTTATTTTTTCTGGTGTCAGCAATGAAAAGGGTTCGTGGACATTATTTTGATTCAATTTACATTGGAAGAGAAACATATCTATAAATAGTCAATAGTCAAACTATTAAGTAATTTCACCAAGGCTGTGTTTAAGCCAACATCTATTACTTTTAAAATGTTATCCTTGATTTCGAGTATTCGCATCTGGAATGTGGTGACATAAATAAGGTACAAATAAAACATGTCGATATTTTCATAAAAATAATTGTATTGAGTATATTATATTTGACCAGAAATAATACTTACATAAACCCTTGGCTTCCATCATCTATTTCGAAGTACGCATTATTAAAATTCAGAAAAAAAATTTTACAACCGCCGAAGAGTAACACCAACAAATCAATATAATCTGTCATCTCTCTCTCTCTCTCTCTCTCTCTCTCTCTCTCTCTCTCTCACTCTCTCTTTCTCTCTTCATACATACATGCATACACGCATACATAGAGCATTCGTGGTATAATGGTTAACGTCGTAGGAAATGGTCCCAGCGACACAAGTTCAAATACTTAACGAGGCCGTTTTCATTTCACATATCGCTAATACCATTGGGAAAGGTAAGAAACAAATTAATCTTACGCCAGCTATGAGTAAATAGCAGAGAAGACAAGGCTCTTCAACTTTGGTATGGCAGCCAGTCTAGGAGAAGGAGAACTCTGAATTCAAACCTGTTTAACTCAGCAAAAAAATTGACCTTCAATGGTATCCTGCTCTTGCTGATGGGTCGTTACAAAAGGAGGTGCCCGTTGTGTAATGGACACGACAACGCGAGTTCAAATCCTGGACTAGGCGGTTTGCATTTCACATAGTGCTAATGCCATTGGGAAAGGTATGTGTCACATTATTCTACCAACAACTATGGGTATTTAACCTTGCTATTGTGTCGTGACTTAGAGAAAGAAAAACCCTGAATTCAAAACCGTATAAAATTGACCTCGTGTCACATCTTGCAATTGCCGAGGGGTTGGTACATGCATGCATACATACATACATGCATGCTTGCATGCAGAATAATTTTAATAGACAATCAACTCTATGAAGAAGGAGGTAGAATAGCCACTCATGTAACAATATTAGACATGTGGAAACTGTACTTAGAGAAAACAACATTAACAATTGAAATAATTGCATCATATCTTACCTTCATTGAAGAATCCATTCGTAAGTGTTGTGTCAGCTGTTTCGTTTTCAAAGGACCAATGTATTTCACGTTTAAATATTTCGTCTGAGAAACTAATTCGATATGAAATTAGTCTAGTCCAAACTCACCAGCTGATGGAAAATATTGAGTTTGGTTGATACTCTGCGGGAATCTTGAAATGATGAGGAATTAACCGTCTCAGACCAGCCAACATTGGTAAATGCCAAAATATCAGGGATTTAACCGTGTGTTTAAATTGCTAGGGCAATATATCTCTTAGCAATCTATATACAAAGAGACCATTATTGAATATAATTGTGGTCTTTAGAGTCCCACTGAAAATATATGAAATACGAGTTGTCTAACAGGTTTTTCTTTGGGTATTTTGTAATACTCAGTTTATCTGGCTTTGTTTAAAGGCATATAAAGATTCTTTGGTTATCTAATGCCAAAATCACCATCGAAGAAGATGCGTAGTGATAGTATTTAATTTAGGTTTTATGTTATATAAACCTCTGTTGGTTATTTAACGCCAAATCCATTTTTATGCAAATAGTTCTATTTCTAAGAATTCAGTTTAGCATGAGTACACAGTTTAATTATCAAAAACATTTATATTTCAAGCTATTCTGTTTATTCAAACAATTCAGCTAATTCAGTTTAGTATAAATACAGATTTTGTTCGTCTAATTAAATGTCAAAACAGTTCTATATTAAACAATTCAGTTTAGTGTAAGTAAAGTCTCAACGTCAAAAACAGATGAATTTCAAATAATTCAGTTTAGCATAAGCACGCAGTTTAAATGTAAGTACAGTTTAATTTCAAAAACATTTCTATTTCAAGACACTCAGTTTAGTCAAACAGTTCTAATTCAAACGATTCAGTCTCGCATAAGTATGCAGTTAATTCTATTTAACGCATAGATAGGGCCCTATCAGGAGCTACAATGGTGTAATGATTATCGTCACAGGATATGGACACGGCGATACGAGTTCAATTCCTGGACAAGACTGATTGCATTTCACATAGCACTAATACCCTTGGGAAAGGTATGAATGCAATTATTCTCCCTTCAGCTATGGGTAAATAGTAGGACAGACTAGGTTCTTCAGCCTTGGTGAGGCAACTAGTCTAGGAGAAGGAAAACTCTGAATTCAAACCTGCTAAACTCTGCTTTAAGAACTGACCTTGTGTCATATCTTGCCTGAGCGGAGAGGTTGGGTAAATTGAATCGGGAGCTACCATTCCGGCCCAGAGTGGACCTGGGAGCAATGACAATGAAGGGGTGCTCCGCATTCCCCAAAGCTCCACCATCAGTCAAACCTCACCATCAGAGTGTTTAGTGTCATATCCAGGACTCTACTCATCTGCAGAAATGCAGTCGGTGTATTCCAGGCAAAATTTATTGCTGGCTATATATACACTTTTGTGTGTGTGTGTGTGTGTGTGTGTGTGTGTGTGTGTGTGTGTGTGTGTGTGTGTGTTTTACTTGAGAAATACGAAAAACAATTGAACCTGTCCACACTATAGCATTGCTGAGATAAGCAAGACTTTATTGAAGAGTCCTGAGTTGCTGAGGAGACTTTCTGTTACTGGAACACTAGGAAACTTCATAAGTTTCGCATAATGTGGAAATCTTAATATCGATGGAAGCAGCAATACAACAAGCATTTTAATTTTCAGGCATATCCAAAATAAAATCCTAGACAAATCTTTATGCCATAGAAACTGGTTTTATTTTCTGACCTCAGTTCTATCATGAACCATACAACAGAAAACACTGACATTAGTCCATTAAATTTTAATGGGAAATTCTATTCTTCTTTTAATCATTTTAAAATTTGACGTTCTATCATTTTCCTATAATTCTTCTTAGCTTCTTCATTTACTTTTATTCGTGTTTGGTTCGTTTTTTTCTTCACTTTGATCTTCTTTTTATTATCTCCTTTAGCCTCCTACTTTTTTTAATATCCTCAATCATTTTTTATTTTTTTTTATGTTTGCTCTTATTCTTTTACGCTCCAAAATGTTAGTTTTCTATTTACTCTCAAGTATCCTATCGTTTCTATTTCTTTCCTTTTTTTTCTTTTTTTACAATTTTTTCCTTTATAGTTATTTCATCCCAACAGTTTCCTATATTTTATCTATAGCTGCTACTCTCTCTCTCTCTCTCTCTCTCTCTCTCTCTCTCTCTCTCTCTCTCTCTCTCTCCCCACCTCTCTCTCTCTCTTTCTTTCGAATTATTTCCCTATCTACAATTTATTCACTCTAAAACTCTTCATTGTTCTTCATTGAAGATTTACGTTATTTCTTTCAACTTCAAATTATCATCATTACTATTTTACAACTTGCAAGATTTCCACATTATGCGAAACTTATGAAGTTTCCTAGTGTTCCAGTAACAGAAAGTCTCCTCAGCAACTCAGGACTCTTCAATATAGTCTAGCTTATCTCAGCAATGCTATAGTGTGGACAGATTCAATTCTTTTTCGTATTTCTCATTATTCTGGTCTCTTTTGTAGTTGACTCAAACTGCTGCGGGGCAATTTTTCCCCAGATGTTGACACCCAAATTATTCAACAGCTTTTTATTTTCAGCGTTTCCTAGATTTCCGGTGTTTTATCGATTTTAAAATGCGTCTTACAATTTTCTCCATAGAACTTGTCGGCGTTTTCATTGTAAGGGTTTTTTATTTGGTTTGATTGGATCGTTTTTTATGGTATATCAACTTTCCCGGGTAATTTAATACCAAAGCTATCCTTGTACAACAATAGTTTGTGTACTATTTGACTCAAAGCTGATTTATTGTGGTGTTCAATATATTTTCAGGGTCTTTGTTCCGATAATGAACACAGTAACGCGAATAGAGTTTAAACCTGCTTACTACGATCTAACAGAACAACACGTTGACTACTAAACCCTTGTAAGTTATGTTCTTCAGGAAGAACGTTTGTTTTTCTCGTATCGTCTGATTCTTTACGATTTAGCCTGTTATTTAATTTGTTTTCTTTCAGCTTTTCAATAACTGTTGATAAGTTAATCCGTGTTCGCGCGCATGCGTTTGTGTGTGTATGTGTGTGTGTGTGTGTGTGTGTCTTCTCTTTCACATTCTTTTTCTTTATTATTTTCACAGAGTATTAAAACTTCTTCATGTATTTTTCGAATTTTTCCAATACATCTTTTCTACTGTGGATATTTCATTTTTTTAGTTCTCTTCTTTCCTTCCTTATTTTTCACTGTTTTAAGAAGTGGTCGTGTAGACTTATCGATTTAATTCCGTTTGGGAAAAGTTCTGTTTTAGCCTGTTCTTTACCTCCGTGATTGTTGTGTTTGCAATTTCTTTGGATGATTCTGGACACTTTTCATGTTTGATTTTTCATATGATTCTGTCTTCTTAATTTCCTATTTATTTTACAATTTCCCATTTTCTGACCCTATTTTCTTTAATTGCCTCTAACTTTTCGTCTTCTTTGTTTGGATCTATTTTTTATCATACTGACACAGCAGTCTTTAGTGGCTCATTGTTCATTAAAGTGTTTCGTTTGTGGTGCCTAGCGCTTTGGAACATTATTTTATCATCTGGATTTCAATTATTGTCAGTGTCTGTTACTTACAATCTCCCTTCTTGTATTTAAGATGTTGCTTAGGTTCATTTTTGGTCTTTCACACCAGAAGTTGTACGTGTCCGTGATTTTAAATGTTATTCGATTAAATAAAGCTTTGAAACATGCTCCATCACACCTTTGTACTCTTTCTTGAACCAATTAGTTCTATTTAGCTTTCGGCAATTTACACATGATAAAAATTGAGAGCCTCTGTGAAGGATATCGTCAGCCAGAAGACCCTTATTTGCATAGTGAGTGGCTAATTTGAACTTATTTACATTAACAAACATTTCCTCTTCAGCCCAGTTCCCTCCTGAGAATTACGATCTTTGTTGTTCCCCGTTTAGTCCGAATTGGTACGGTTGTATATTCACGTGTTCTGTCCTCGTAAAAGGGGACAATCAGAACCTCACGTTTATATTGATATAGTTATTTTTAATACTACTACTTCTACCATTATTGTTATTAATAATCTTAGAATTGATTTTTTACTGATAATATCTAGTTAATGCCAAAAGTTTTTAAAAAATAGTTTGTTTTGGTTTTGTGGCATATCAGCCGTTATTGGTTATTCAACGCCAAATCTTGTTTATGTAAATGAATATGTAGGATTCGTAAAAATATTTTGTAGATACAACTTTTAAACGAGCCTGTGCTCATTTTTGGCTCTCAGATAAATTCTTTCAAGAATCTCTATCCAACATGAATAATTCTATTTACTACTAATCATTTGCATACTGTTTAATGGTTTCAAGTATTGCTATGTAACAATAACAATTTAACATCAGTCATTTGTTTGCACTCATCTAAATGCATATATGGTTCGTAAGTAAATAGTTTAATGGTAATTTCATTTTTATATGAGTTAAAACTAATTTGTTTGCTCACAGTATTGTTGTTATTTTTTCTTCTCAGTTACATAGTTTTCAATTATTTCTATTTAATATTAATAATTCTATTCTATATCCATAATTTGTTTGCTATCATTGAAACGGTTACAAGTGTTGAAATTTAGCTTTAATTATTCTATTCAACACAATTCATACATATGCACAGAGTCAACGTGTTCTAATAATCACTATGTGTGAAGGAATGGAAGAACATTAGTCGGGGACGTCTGACTACAAAACACCTTCAGCAACATTTACATTCGGTATGCAAATAGGTCTCAACAGTGGATGTTTGAGACACATATAACCTGTCCAAATCGGTCCTTTGGCAACTATTGCTATTCGGGTGTATCACAGATTCTACCAACTCTACACTATGTAATACCAATAATTCAATTTCGGCCCACAGTTGAATAGTTTCAATCATTGCTACTTATTACTAATAATTCTATTCTACATTACTCATTTGTTTACAAATTTTAAAAATCATTCCATGTATTAATATGTATTAGAAACAATTCATTTATTCAGTCATTTGTTTAGACAGTTTAACGCTCTAACTCTTCTATTTTAACAGTTTAATTAATCATAATCATTTATTGCACACAAGATCTCTATCAAACCCTTCCATTTTACCGAGTGATAGGAACCTATCGGGTGCTACCAGTTCTGGTCTTAGTGAACCTGGGAGTAATGGCAGTGAAGGAGTACTCCACAGTCTCCTGAGCTCCTGGACTTGAGCCTCTCCATCAGATTGTTTTGTATCATATTTGGGACACTTGATGGTGGGTGGGTCTTACCGCTCTGTGGTGATGCAGTCGGTTTATTCTCTAGCCCTTGCCAACTGCGTAATAAAGAGCCGTTTGAAGAATTTAAAAACGTATACCACGGGAACAATATTAAAGAATATCTAAAACTGAATTTGGTTGTGTGTTTCCATTGCAATCGGTGGTATATTCTAACTATACAAAACCGAGAATCAGCACTATACCTAGGTGTATTCTGGTCCAGTGCTCCTTGAACAATAGTATAATGGAATTCTCGTGGTGATGTTGGGAAATATTGCTTTGGGCAAGCTGCCTTTCCTGACTATTTCAAAACCTTCTTTCTAGGAAAGGCTAAGGTAATTTTTTTTTTAGATTCAAATATTACTTTTTTCTTCTTCCTATTCTTTGATATTCTTAAGAATAGGCAGTTAAAATAAGAAATTCTACAGACATTATTAGAAAGAGAATTATAAACAAAATTATCAAAATAATTATTGATCGACAATAACGAAAAGCACACTCCTTATTTGCATATAGTAAGTAGCAGATAAGCGTAACCAAAGAAATTGTGACACCGTGATTTTTTTTCGGAGCAATATTATCAATTAAAATGTGCATGTAGATGTCATTTTTCTATTATTTCATTTTCTTTAAAGTGATTACTACTACTACTACTACTACTACTACTACTACTACTACTACTACTACTCTTTGTGCTATTTTCTAACTGTTGGCATTCTATTGGGATCTGAATAAAACGTTAACTCAGATGTCATGAACGCTTCAAGACATCCCAGATGATTATAGAAACACTGTGGTCTGGATGGTCTCAATTGTACCTCAAGATTCAATTTCAGTCTGTCACTTTTCCAAATTCTTAGAGCATATTCTAAGACCAATAACTAAAATTGGTATCTCCATGATCTTGAGGAACAATAACTTTTTCAGTTCCCTGGTAATTTTCAGATAATAGCCTTCTTTCACTTTCGCAGGAAAACCAAAATCAATTTGATGACAAGTTCGCTACTTGTCGAGTAAAACTAGGTCTGGCCTGGACTAGAAGATCAGTTGTATAAAAAAAAAAACAAGCAAAAAACAACAGTGAAAATATTTTGTGTCTCATTTTCTTTGACAGATTCTAATTTGTTCATGTAGGATTTCTCAGTAGATTTGAAATTTCACCAAATTTTATCTCTTGTACAATTCCAAGTGAATCATCATACCAATCAATCGCATCTGTTACTCAATTCATTTTACTATCTTTTGTTACTTATGAGATTAACAGTTTCATTTCTATCATTATATAATCTACATTCAGAATTCTTCTTGCTATTGTGATTTTACTTTGATATAATTTTTTCTTATGGAATTTTCATCTTGCTAAACATAGAGTTACAGTTACTACCATTTTCCCACTGTAAATATGAACTAGTCATATCATTTTTAACCGCTTTACTTTGCTGCTTGAAGTATCTATAAAAATGATTTTCTTCACACATTTTCCAATATTCTTTTCTGTGTTAAGTTCGATAACTGGCTGCTGTAATCACTCTCTCTTTATGATTTATTATTTTAAATATCTCCTTCTTTTCTCGCCACATATGTTGATAGCATTCCTCGTGTTTCGTGTTACATGGTCAACGGTTATGCGTTTTTCTCTTATCCATTTCAAGATGCGCCCAGAGCATCTTACTAGGAAGGCTACACGGGTATTTATTCATTTGTTTAGATTTTGGCTGTAGAGTATGGTTAAAAAAAGACCCGTATTCATCTGAGGTTATGTTTTCTTACATTTTTTCGTCTCTGCTTGATTGTATCTACTTTTAATTATGACAGGTCTTTGAAGTTTTGTTTTTCTCCAAATGTCCTGATAGCTTTGTGATTGAGCAGTAGTATTTCTTAAGTTGCTTATCTTTTTCAGAAGTTGACAGAATAAACCTGTGCAGAATAAAGCAATCGTCAGCTGAAGCTGTATAATTTTAAAAACCTTGTACATAGATTAGGTGAGCAAATCAATTAATGAGATCATGCATTAAATGATATCAAACACATGTACACAAATTGACTAGTTTTTACAATGTACAAAATAGACACAGTCAAAATAAGTCACCTTTAGATTTTGGAAGTAGAAAATATGTGCGGCGATGTAATGCATGAGAAAAGAATGTTAACCTTAAACACATTCATTGAGATTGCGAGCATTTCTTTTAAAAAAAGTTGCATTTAGAAGAAAGCAGCTGTTGACGATTATTGCAGAGGATATAAAAAAATATATATATTTCGTAAAATATGGAAACATTCCGGTGATAAATATTTTGATAAGAATGAATCGTCGTTGCCAGATGGCTGCAAACTGGAAGCAGTTGATACAGATCATCTTTTCAAAGTCTCCAGATGATAAGACAATAAGTGTAGAGTAATTTGTGATCTAGTCAATTTATTTCAAATCGTTCTATTAGAGAAAAATTAAGAATAAATATAAAAACGTAATCTTGTAAGGTACAAAATTCTGCGGAAGCATTTTGTGAGTAAAAACTGTACGGATGTTTATATTGTGTTGTCTGTTCCTTTTCCATATTTATGTCTAAACTCATTTTGACTCCAACAGATAAAATAAAATATTTTAAGAGGTTTGTGCGTGTGTGTGTGTGTGTGTGTGTGTGTGTGCGTGTGTGTGTGTGTGTGTGTGTGTGTGTGTGTTAAGTTTTGTAAGCAAATTATATATAAAGTGCCGAGCAAATACATTTGTAGGTTATCTCTATATTATATTATATTATATTATACTATATTATATTATATTATAATATATTTCTCTCTCTTGCAACACACACACACACACACACACACACACACACACACACACACACACACACACACACACAAACACACACACACACACACGCGTGAACATGAACACAAAAACAAACACAGACAAAATCATTTACTTTTTTATCCATACACTCATTTATAGAGGGAAAATCACTTTAGAAAATCAGATTGCCAGGTTGTCCTAATGCACTTAAGTCATCAGATATCGGGATACAATTCTCTTTTTCTCTGCCCCGTCTCTCTCTCGCTCTCTCTCTTTCACATATATATATATATATATATATATACACCGGCTATGCAACAAGGTCTCATTAAAAGTAATGTTATATTCCGATAGAATATTCGGAATTTAAGGTAACAAAATTCGTTACCGTGCCTAGCGTATAATACATATAAACGGTATTTGAATAAAAACGTAATTATTCATTACTTCGAAACGACATCATGTTTTTCATATTTTGCCAAAAGCTTACAATTCATTTTCAGATTTCGTACTATTTTCATCGGAAAATAATGTTGTTAGACATTCAGATATAACTGATATTTATTTTTATATTTGTATTGTTAATTTTATTCTTCATATTATCTAATGAATATCAGAAGATGAGTATAATTTTATACGTTTTTTGGATTTCATATTCATTTTTAATATCGCAGCGTTGATAATTTCCTATTTTTATTAGAGCTCTCCTTGTATATATATATATATATATATATATATATATATACATATATATATATATATATATATATATATATATATATATATATATATATATATATATATATATATATATATATATATAAGCTCTTCGTAAGAATTGAGCACTCTGGTAGCCGATAGGGTATTAAAAAATGTAAACAAAGGCTGCTGCTGCTGTTGCTAAAATAAAATACCTTAAAATTCCCTTAGCCAACGTAGTCCGCTTGTAGCTGTGTGGTCTGAAACCTTAATCTATCGTAAAGTTGGACTGGTTTCGATCCCGGCTTCGAGCGTCCTGCGGGTCTAGCAACACTGAAGAGTTCTGATAGAACGAAACAATATATATATATATATATCGTTTCTTTGTTATTTGTCTAATGTTATATCTTGGTCTATTATGTATACATCACTGAAATAATTTTGCTGGTTTTGAGACTTTTAAATATTAACAAATATTATAGATTTTATCAAGTGATTATATCATCTCTTAGGTTTAATATATATATATATATGTATATATATATATATATATGTGTGTGTGTGTGTGTGTGTGTGTGTGTGTGTGTGCAGGAAAGATGGAACGTTACGATATGCAAATGGTCCCATTTGTGTGTCTTTGTTTTCGTTTGTTGGAAGTTTGTCTATCATATATCTCGAGGTACGCAAATATCAACATACCGAAATTAATTGCGGTTTGATGTCTTGGCTGATGTAATATTTAATTTGACTTTTTTGGAATCGTCTTAATTTTAATATATCAGACTCTGTAAACTATCAACATTTTTTAATATGTCTCCGAGTCTGAACAGCGCTTGTCGAAAAGTTTGCTACATTCAACTTCATTATTACTCAATTCCTTAACAAACAAACAACGTTAATTTTAAGTAGCCTTTGATTTTAGGGCAGGTTACATTTCTTTATGCACTGTTGCCGAAATTAATTATTGAATACAGGTAGCTTTTAAAAACTGGAGTCAACTTGTCTGAATCATAATTCATGAGGTGCATATGATAAGTTTCTAGACTTTTTTCGTATGGGCACTTTTATTGATAGTACACACATGAAACTCTAGTCCCCTCCGGTTGCAATGCACTTGTATAGTTCCAACAACTTCTGGAAAGCCCCATAGATGTCCTCTTGTGTGAGCATGTCAATGACCTTCTTCAAAGCCTCTTTCATCTCCTTAATTGTTTCATAACAACAGCCTCTGAGCTTAGGGAATAAGCAAAAGTCACAGGGAGCAAGGTCTGGACGATAGGGACGTTGAGTAACTGCCTTGATGACCGTCTTGGTCAAATAGTCTGTGACAAGGATGGAGTTGTGGACTGGTGCATTGTCCTGGGGGAAATGCCACTGGCCCGATTTGAAGAGTGCTGGCCTCTTCCGACGTAATCTCTTCGTGAACTCCCTTAAAACCTCAACATAGTAACTCTAATCCTAACCCTTTGGCAAATCAGCTCTGGTGTATTGACTTCCTTACTCCCTCAACACCTCACATAATCCCTCACAGACTCCCTACCTTCCTTGAATCTCTTAAGCCACTAAAAAACTGATGCTCGGTTCATGCAAGATGGTCGAGTAGTAGTCTGAAACATTCCATACGTTTCCGTGACATTTTTTCCAAGTTTAAAACAGAATTTTATTGCGTATCGTTCATCTAAAGTGTCAGATTGCATTTCTAAAATTCACCAGCAGTGACAATCAGGCTTTAGTAGGGTGTATTCCAATTGCTGCTGTTCATTTAAACCTGAAATCATAAAAATTGGTCAGTCATTCCATAAGATGTACAGCATTAACATACTGAATTTTACGACAATTGTAAATGCCTGTCCAAAAAAAGGCAGGAAACTTATCATATGCTTCTCGTAAATATTTTCGTTGCATTTGACCATTGTTCATCGTTGCCAGAAAAGGAATCATTAAATTATTAAGTCAAAAGAAATGTCAGGATAATTAAGACTAAATGATACTAGAAAAAATCTGATTTGAATGAAGATCTGATAGTGATTAGAAGTTTTAAGTAAACGTAATAGTTAATTTTAAAACTCATTGATCGGGTATTTTCACTATAGTGGTACACTTAATATTATATTATCGGCTTTTTGTTTGAAGAGAGACTGTTACAATTCTTTTAATATCTTTTGCTCAAGTAAACTTATTCTAATACAACCGACGTCATTTTTCAGTGTATATATTTTTCTATATCATATCACGAAAGTTATTTAGAAACACTCAACGTACATTTTATTAATTCCTGAATTTTTTCTGCTGGTTTTAATTTAATTGTATCAATATTTTTTTTAATTTGTCTCTTATTCTGATTATGCAACGATGGTGGCAGCGTAGAAACTGTGGAATTTAAACTATATACTTTCAAACATAATTCTAAATTCAATTATAGAATAATCTACGACCAACAGTAAAAATTAAAAACTTTATGTAATTTAAAACAGTTTATTTTGTAACTGAATTTTAAATCATCTAGACAAACTTTAATAACAACTCCTGTTTGAATTTTGAACTTTTACTTGATTCCTTTTTATGTTGGGCAGACTTTTGGTCATGCGCTCTGCAGTCTTCTGTTGCTGTATTTACAGTAGAATGCCCTTTGAAAACGAGCAATCGAGATGTTCCATACAAAAAATAACTATATGGCCGTAGTTAATATTACGACACGAAATAAAACTGTTCAAACAATTTTTATGTAATGGAATATTTGGCCAACAGATATAGGCTAGATCTGTTCGAAGTTGGGAAAAAATGTTCTAAAATACCAAATTTACTTTAACATAAATTATACCAAAAATAATAATGAAGGAGCGAAAAAAACATTATACAAAGCAAAGTTTACACATATTGAATTATTTACTTGATTTAAGTCATAAATAATCGTCTGAACTAAATAAGGATCGAATTTGAATCAAAAGAAATTTTCTAGTTATATATAAAATAAAATCAAAATTAAAATAACCCAAGTAGGCCATTTAATGCAAAATTTCCTCCAACGAAAATGGCATATTGTTGACGTTTCTTTTGCGGAACATTTCACTTTTGGAATTTAATTCTGAAAATGATTTTCTAATCTTTGTTGATATAAGATTTGATCTCAGTCATCTGTGAGTCAATTGAAACTAAGACCCTTTTCACGTGTTTATTTTTTGCATTACCGTTTAATATGTCACAACGTCCAATAACATGTCAGATACAAGTCATTTTGTACTATTATGACGAGGAATTATTATAAAATCTCATTTTATAAGTCGTGTTCAATGAATCTTTTACAAGTATTAGAATAATTTAGATCGTAAAATTAATTGCTGGAAAGCCTCACAAAGCAGATAATCAATAATCAGTAAGTATGGAATCAATCTTTAATGAAGGAAATATATGTGTGTCTTTCAGGCAGACAAAGCTCAACATATATATTGCTGGGGAGTAAAAATGTTTTAATTTTTAATAAACATGATCAAATTCATTTGAATCTTCTTGGAGCCAATTGTTGAAGATAATGTAACAATCAACATTCTTAGAAGATCCTAGATCATCTGAAGGTTTTCAAGTAATGGTTATGTGTTTCTTCTTTACAATGCATTTTCAAACATTGTAATTGAACCCGGATAGTCGTACGATTCTGGATTTTATCGTGAATAAAAATCCCTAGACTTCAAAGGCTTAAACCACTTTTAAACAGCACTATCAGATATTTTAGTATTTTCTTCTATTTCCAGAATTCAGTTTCAGCATCAATTGTTTTGACGCCAAGTTTACAAATTTCATTACCAGAATTTTGTATACTGAACTTTTTATTTATCCAGAAAAATACCTGAATTTTATTGGAAATATACGATTGAACAAATTATTTATGAAATATTAGTATTTTATATTTGCTTTAAATGTATAATTTAAATGATGTAAGTTTAGGTTAAATGCGTGTAAAATAATTTTTAAAATTCTCATAAAAGAATGGTTTTAAATAGATTAGTATGGGAATCTGTTTCATTTTGTAGAAAACTCGCGCCTCAAAGCATCCCCCTTTGTTACCAAAAGAAACTATAATTGTTGACGTCTACGTCCTATTTGCATAATAAAATGATAGATGTCAAGATGATAACTGATTTTTTTCACAGAATAGAACAAAACCTAGTGTATCATATTTCTGTTATGGTCACAAAGTTTTTCGTCAGGGAAAGTAATAATCGCTGCAAAGAAAAATGCTGGTTGGCACTCAAAGAAGATAAATCATAGTGTTAGTTACGTTAAAATGGCTCACATGAGGAAAGTACTTTATATATTCTGTATTACGAGAAATTACAATTAAATATCGTTGTCAAACGAGTTCATAATGCAATGGCTTTTCTTGTAGGAAACGCCTATTCCAACCCAAGTACAGGTTCTTGCCAAAACTATTTACATTTCAAATAGCGTTAATAACTTTGGTAAGGTTATAAATTCCAACGTTTTTCCTTCAAGAAAGGGGTAAATAGTAAGGTGGAGTGGGATGTTTAGAATTGATATGGCAACAAATCTAGAATAAGGAAAACTCTGAATTCAAACCTGTTAAACTCCGAATAAGCACTGACATTTTGTCACAACCGACTCGTGCAGAGGGTTTGTTAAACACACACACACACACACACACACACACACACACACACACACACACACACACACACACACACACTGTGTATAGACAGAGAGGCAAGTTTATATCTATTTGTTTGCATGTATAAACATACATTTTAGTGTATTGTTTCCTATGATTGATTGGAAAGAATATGACATAACATTCCATTCTCAATACATGTATTTTCTTCAATGCATCGGTAAGGAAATTTAGAACCATTGATATACATAGAGTGAAATATCACTGCTTTATTCTGACCTTTTCTAATTCTTCTGCTCGTTTAATCTTCTTAACGATATCTAATTAAAACTGACATTATTGATTTTCCTTGCTGTGAGATTGTGATTCCCATGCAACCACACTATCTACAAGGCAATAAATGTAAAGAAAACAAATACTCACTGTCCTTTGAGATTGGAAAAAACACTGGCCGAGTTCAAATTCTCCGTGATGATTTCTTTAACAAACAGTTGATCAATAAAAGCGGAAAAATATTGCCTGGTTTGTTTTTAATATATATTCAAATTCCTTTCTTTTCTATTCAAACACATGAAACAATTGAGTATGAACATTATATCCCCGACCCTTACTTAACTTGGTGTTAGTTAAATAACCTAGAAAGACAAATCTTGGCGTGGCTGCTGGACTGTGACATCCAATTAAGCAGGTTCGAACTCCAGTCACGTTTATGAGTTCGCTTTCAGTTTATTATCCTTGGGAAAGGAATGAACCGTCTTACATATTAGTTACGAGTTAATTAGTACTGTAACTGTTCTACAAGGATTGATTTAGTCCACGAAGTTTAATATGACGTTCAATGCAAAGACAGAAAAAAAGGGAAAAAACCCTGAAAACATGGACAAATTAAAATAGCTAATATATTTACATGTGATCTATATCGTATTACAGACAAACGACTAACGCTTTCATTGTGAAACAAATATAATTTGGGATATCAAATTACAAGAAAATTATATTCAAGTAATATTATGGATGCTAATTATTTTTATGATCTCGCCATGTAAGTACACTTACAATATAAAATTCTACATATTTTATTAAAGTATTAAGTCGTAATTATCGAGACTATTAATTGATTGAACAGCACATTTATTTTCCCGTATGTTTGACATGATAGTATAAATCGTGATACCACGTGTTGAGATCGCCGAACATTGATCATCTGGGTTTCTTTCAAATTAGTCAAAAAAAAAAAAAGAAGATGATAAATAAATATATGCTCAAATAAAGAATGAATTAATGAATGAATGTAAAGAGGACAAGATATTAATGGGAGAAAGGACAGATAGAATAATTTGGAAGGAAAGGGAAATTGAATGAATAGAACACTAAATTACACAGATAAAGGACCGATCTGAATATAACAAATTCTAAGGAGAGAAGATAAAAGAAGAAAGTGAATGAGTTAGATAGAAAAACAATGGATAATTCAGTACATTTAATTTTGTTCTGTCTGATTCATTTACTTCAGGGTTTTGTCGAATGACATTATCTCATTTAGATGTGTTATCATTTTCTCAGTTGTTTCATCGCAACTCAACCCCAGCACACAAAACACACACACACACACACACACACACACACACACACACACACACACACACACACATATATATATATATATATATATACATATATATAGACTCATGCGTACGTGTGTGTGTGTGTGTGTGTGTGTGTGTGTGTGTGTGTGTGTGTGTGTGTGTGTGTTTGTGTGCATAGCCGAAGAACAGATAATGTGTTTGCTGTAGATCTTTTTTAAAGCTTTACCTAATTCTTTCTTAACATTGTTCCCTTTTATGTTTAGACACTTTGTCCCGTGGTTCTGGAGTTTCTGCCCTCTTCTTTGTAGATGGTGGCGTCTTAGTCTTCGAAATGTCGTTTCACCGCATCAGTGATGTCATTGTCAGTGTCATGGTGTCGCTGAGATTATTTTTCAATTTCGGAAATAAGTAGAAATCTGATGGAGCTAAATCAAGCAAATAGAATGGATGTGAAGCAATTTCGAAGTCAAAACCTGGTATTACATTAAGTGCCATATCTGATTTACGAATCATGTTGATTGAAAAAAAAGCAGTTCTAAGGCCAGCTTCCGACATAAAATTCTGTACATTTTCTCTCGTAGCCACCTCAAGAGTTTAGCATGATAGGCACCGGAGACAGATTATAATACGTGAGCATAATATCACGGACACCTACAAAAACTGTGGCCTTTACTTTCCTGGCCGATCATACTGATTTACTCTTTATAAGAACCGAGGGTTTTACATGCTCCCATTGTGCTCATTGATGTTTTGTCTTTGGCTGAGAGTGGGGAATCCACAAACCAAAACCTTTGTGGAAATATTTGATCAGCATTAAAATATTGACCTCCTTTCATACATTATTCCTGGGTGGTCAGTGATCCGGCTGAAGAAATGTCGGGATTCAAGGACGTGAAACATTTATAATTTTGAAATGGATATTAATTGTTAGCTGAGTTCATGATATATATATATATATATATATAGAGAGAGAGAGAGAGAGAGAAATAGAAATTTGATAACAAATTAATCTAAGTAAAGAGATTTACTGAGAAACAAAGTCGACACTATACCTTTTCGGTTCTTATGAAGCATCATCAGGACTGGGAGTGATGGTATTAGTGATAACGAATCAAAGTTGGATGTTTAAATTATATCTCTATGTTGTCGGATTAAGGCCATTATTTACTTCCATATATATATATATATATATATATATATATATATATATATTACTTATATATAATACTTATATATATTACTTATATATATTAGTATCGAGAGTGACCCTAAAGTTCCCTATTAAACTGCTACCACACTGAGGCGTATTCCTTTCCATAGATTTCTCCACTCTAACCTTTACACGTAACTTATCATGCTGAGCGTTAAGCAACGAGGTATCGAGTACCATTTTTGAATCTTAAATATGAATAGTCTTGGGAGTAAACCCCAGTTTTCCGGCTCATTGGTAAAGACTCTACCCACTAGTCCACTTAGCCGGTATATAACAAGCCTAAAATGTCTTCGATTATGTATCAACGAAATCCAGATTATGATATACAAATTTTCTATCACTGAAATGAAGCACTCATTATTTTTAATGACATCTAACTGCATTATCAAACTTTATATATATATATATATATATATATATATATATATATATATATATATATATATATATATATATATATATAAGTTGTACATTCGTAACAGAAATATTATATATTCAAAAAGAGAATATTAAAAAGAATACTATTTGAAAATAAAGCATCAGAGAGGAAATATTTGTCAAATAAATGTTGTATTATTCCTAATGTATCGGTGTCATGATTGCTTCCGCCATGAAACGTTATACGTAGAAAACCAATTAATTAATCGTATCAAATACAGGGAAAAAAAACATCTGCCTGATATTTCTTTTTTTTACGCCAACAATGATAGGTGGGACATTGCGTGTGAGTTTCCAGTTTCCGACCGGGGTCAGGGACTGTTATTTGAGTCAATTAAAACAATATGAATTTCGAATACTGATTGATTTAATCGGGCACCTCTTCCATGTAACAGATTAATTTGACTTTTATTTGCTACTGTTTATATTGAGTACTTCTGCTAGCGTAATTCTGAGTTACCGTAGAATATATTTTTACCTTTATTTTCAGAAATTGTGGGTTTGAATTATTAAATATCACTTCAAATTTATTCATTTCCTCTTTTTGTTTTTATTATAAATATATTTCAAAGAAAACAAGCCTAAGAAATCCAAGGTCTTACATGAAAAGCTAAATTTTATTACGAGTAGCAAATCGAATCTTAATTGGTCAACATACCCCCAAGTTATATCGGCATTTACTGTTAAATTCATGAAATTAAAACGGGATGAGTATCATATTTGTATCTATGAAATTAAAAATAGAATACTTCATTTCAAATTTAAAAAAAAATGGTTGTCTTTGCAGTGAAACCAGCTTAGTTTAAAATAGACCCGCTCAAAGGGGTTCTTTGTCGATCATGATAATTGCAGCTTGTTCGCATCCTGTATTTAGAAATCATTGCATATAAAAAGGTTTGAGGCGCTAAAAAGGATTAGGATTTAAAAGTATCATCATCGAGTAGTATTATAACCATATCAAGGTCTTTTGTAAGATTTTCTTTGTTTTTCACTTAATCCTTTCTTTTCTCAACTTTATTTACTGCATGAGTCCTCCTGTTGATGCATTGATGCTATCTTCAATGCTGGAGATGTCAGCTACTCCTTCTTTTCGTGCCACATATAGACTGTCAATGTCATATTTGGATTGTAAAGCCTTAGCGTTTGTATCAGAATTTTCAATTCTTTTAAGTTTTTTGCAAACAGCCTGATGTCATTCATGAACATGAAAAAAAAAATTGTGATTTAGTAAATTTGTTGCCTAGATTGGAAGTTCTAAGTATTGGATTCAGTAACATCATTGCTAATACAATATCGACACGTGGCTAACGAAGGCATGGACAGCTATCGATAGGCTATCGATCATATGGAAATCAGACCTGACCGATAAAATGAAACGCATTTTCTTCCAGGCAGCGGTCGTATCGATACTGCTGTATGGATGAACTACTTGGACGCTAACTAAACGGCTGGAGACGCAATTACACAAGAATGCTGGGAACAAGTCCTGGCGGCAACACCCCACAACGCACCAACTATACGGCTACCTGCTTCCCATCACGAAAACTATCAAAGTTAGATGAACCAGACATGCAGGACACTACTGGAGAAGCAGGGACGAGCTTATAAGTGAATTACTTCTATGGACCCCCACGTATGGCTGGGCAAAAGCAGGACGACCAGCTCGAACATACATTCACCAGCTATGTGAGGATTCGGGATGTAGCCCTGAAGACCTGCCAGAGGCGATGAACGTTAGGGAGAAGTGTCGAGAGAGGGTTAGCGGCACGACATGATGATGATGATGATGATGATGAAGCTCCCTGGAAGTTACCTTTCTAGATTCATTCCTCAGCAAATGTTTTTCCTCCAGCTGTCAATTCCACCTTTCTGTATTTCATGGACTTCGTGATTAATGTCACTACTTTGTCCGGTTTTTGGTAACTTTTTGCACAGTGTGCTTTCTAGGATTTGAGGATCATATCATCGCCCTCTTTGTACTCGATGAAATCAAAAGCTGCATTTTTCTACTTCTTTCTGGTCTTCTTAAAGTTATGCTGAACAATGTATTCTAGATAATCTGTCTTTGGTTTCCCTGTATCAACCTTTCTGTTCTTTGAGAAATAGTCCAGGAGTAACTAATGAGTAATGAATCTCCTCCCTAATCAGTGCTACTAGGGTATTCTACACCAAAGGCTGACAAGTTATCGGTCTATAGATGCTACGAATGATTCGATTTTGAGGGTCTTTCTGTCTAGTCTAACATTTAGACACCCATTCAGGTATATTTGTTTCTTTTTAGCATCTACTCAGTTTAAGAGCCGATATATCATGAATTTTCATGAACTTTTTAAACCTGAATAGATGTCTGCCATCATATTCTGGCATTTTCCGAATCAGTATTTTTCAGTGTTGCTCTGTGGGTTTTTAGGCGTATTATCACCTCAGGTACTTCTTCTTGTCGTTTTAATCGTTTTCCATGTTTTTTTGTTAATCCATTCAGCCTTTCTGTTATGTTCTTTCTGTTCCCATTATTTGTTTCAGAATAGTTTTGCTTCCAAATCAACCGGTCCTTTGTTTCTCTTCATGCATTCTCTACTTACTTGTGGCTCTAAATTCATTTTGCTCATTTTCGAATATCTTGTTTTGTTTTTATTTCTTCACACTGTTTCTGTACCTTTAAATCTTCCTTCTTTCATCAATATATCCATATTTATCTCCTCAAATCGAATTGTCAGAATTGATTGCTTTTTTGTGAGGGGTTTCTTTTCATTCCAGTATATATCTTTGTGTTTTTGTTTCCTCAACACTTCTGATTGTTGTCGATGTTTCTAGCATCATTTCCATCGAGCTTTTGTATTTTGTTCAAGACCCTTATGAGAACTCCGTCTGTATCTCAGACTAGTTTTGCTACAGTATAAATTTATTCATTCAATTCGTTGATGCAACCACCTAGAAGATTTGGTTATAATTTCTTTACCTTTTTCTGTGGTTTTGGGGTATATGGTAATTTGATTTCCATTATTTTCGTTTCAATTCGGTTACGGGGTACTTATTCTTAGTATTTATCATCTGGGTTAACCTATCGGAGTATTGTTGATATGCTTCCCAAATTATTTCTTGGCATATTTCTAGTATCTCTAAGATTAAAAAAAAAACACACTTTTCTTTAAAATCCTTCTTTCTTAGTCGGAAACTTTTTTTTAACGAATTGTATTAAATTTTGTGCATTCTGTCCAAATGTCTATCATTTATTTTCAATACCTTTTTTACGTAGGTTTGCCCCTAAAATAACAGTGAAATTAGTCATTTTTTTTGCTTTAGTCTCTCTGATTTGAGTGGTTACTTAGTTCATTATGTACCTAAAATTAGAACAGCCAACGTTTTCAGGATGCCGCTGGAGCCCCTATGTATATTATCCATGGGGCTTCTGTCGATGATGACACCAAAGCCTGTTTTCTGGGTCCCAGTTTGAATTATTTTACTATTTGTCATATTTTCTTGGTCAGAATATTGTGGCTATACCAAACCCATATTTATTTTATTGTATGCACTTCTGCTACGGGTGTGACCAGGTAGTCTTCAAGTAAGAGAACCCATCAGTAGGTGAAAAAAAAAGTTTGAAATGTCCCAAGTTTTAACTTAGTTAAAGTTCCAAATGGACATTGTATTTTTCTATCTCATTTCAATATATATCGGCTTATAACTGATATTCTTTAAAACCCTGAGCAATTCGGTGTCATTTCTGTACTGTGCTTTTAAAGAATGTAATATCATTTGCGTCTTCCAATTCTTGATGTACGGCATTAGTTAAAAGTGTTAGTCATATGACTAGGAAAAGTATTCTATAACTGATCCTCCAACACGTCATCAATGACTAATGACGTGTTGGAGGATCAGTTATAGAATACTTTTACCACGAACACCATCCTTTTTTCCTTTCTTTTTTCTTTAATTTCTTCGTTGTCTCATCCTCCAAATGTCATAGTAAAATTACATTTTATATTCCAGCAAATGCAAAAAAAAAAAATATATATATATATATATATACAATTTATTGCGTTAATATTGTAAAGACTTTCCATTTCGTTGGATATTTGAATATTTTAATCAAAAATTGCAGTGCGCTATCCTTTTATTAGGTGGGAGTATTTACCGTGTCCTGTTGTTTCCTCGTTCACAGAAAGAAGGAATTTCTATCTGGTTTTTACTTATCCACGTGACGAGGAAGAATATTCGACAGCTGCGACTCTAAAACATCACCTAAGACAACTCTTTTTCCCTTGTCTTTTCTAATTTCTTATTTGTCTCATCATCCAAGTAACGTTTTATATTCCAAAAATAACGGAAAAGAAGAAAAGCATACAATTTACATCGATAATATTGCAAAAAACTAGGGAAAATGTTTACTAACCAATACCATTTCGTATGTTTCTATGAAGATGGAAACTAAAAGTTAATTATCATTGTTATTATTATAATTTGAGCATTAGCTGATGATGTCTCCCTGAAGGCTGATCGGCTGCAAGTCTCCTTAAGTGCACATGACTCTTCTTAGCATTCCGGCTGATCTTATTGAGGCTGCAATTTGGATTGTAACCACTTATCCTCTTATTTCTATGTCCTCCAGTATTTTGGTGACTGTACAGAGCGCCCTAATTACAATTGCTATCACCGTCACTATCATACTAAATAGTTTTTCCGTTCTCTAGCAACGTCTAGGTACTTATCAGTATTCGCTTTCTTTCAGTTTTACCCTGTGTTAACTCCACCATTTGGTAGTTTTCTTTTTTTGTTTTTTTTTTGTGATTAGCACTTGGTCTGATAGTCTGGCCGAGATTTGGTGACACGTTTGTATTTCAAAATCCCAAAGAAGTTTGTGCGTCTCGTTATTATTATTGGGAGTTTTCGCCCAATATCAGCTGGTGGACTTTCACTGGAGTCTGAGTGACAGTTTGCTACTTTAGCTGTCCGGGACTCTTCGCAGTTCTTGCCAATTTCAACAACGATGTTGTCAGCATGATCCCGATTCCTTCCCTGATTACCAATTCCCCCAGTCTCTTTTCGAAGATCATCAGAACTATTCTGGGCATGTCACTTATAATTGGTATCATCGTCATATTCATATTCTACCGCTTTTTCAGTTCTTTGGTAAGATTCAAGTACTTTTCTTGACATAAAATGTCTGTCTATGACATCTATCTGAGGTAAACGTTGGCCTTCTTGTAGTCAATCCATTTTATGGCTACATTTTCCACTGCGTTTTCGCTTCCTTGAGTATTTGCTGGTCCATGTATATTTGGTCACATGTTTCTCTTGCTCCCTTGCAGCAGAATCTTTTTGCAATTCCGGAAAACCCTTCCATATATGAGGGAGTTCATATGTATTTATTCTCTCATGTAAGCGGTCAATATTTTTCACATCATGGGTTATTACGTTATCGGTCTATAGTTGCTAGGGGTAGTCCCTTTCTGAATCAAAGTAATTTTGGCCTTTGTGATCTAATTGGATACGCTTGCTTCCTGAAAGCTGTTACTCACTTCCAAGGTCACTCTTGTATAGGTGGACGTGAACTTTTAAACCAGAGGCATAGTATGCCATTGTGATCTGGCATTTTTGCATTTGGTATTTTCGTGAATTCTGCTCTTTGTGATTTGAGGAGTATATTCGTCCCGAGTCTTTGTTCAGATTCTTCTAAATCCTTTTTTAATGTTATTTACCAATTATCTATCACTATTATGTTATTTGCGTTTCCATATTTTATTCCATTTTTTTTCCTTCTTTTACATATACCTGTTGATTGATCCTCGTCACCAAATTTTTGGTAGATTTTTTTCCATTTTTTAAAAAATTTCCTGGTTTTTTTTTTGTATTATTTGACACTATCTCATTATGTTTTTAGTCTCTCTTCTTTCACCCATATCATTTGATATATTTCTTCCAGTTGCATTGTCAAATTTGTCTGTGATTGTAGTTTTTGCGATCCTTTCATTTCGTTCGTGTCCTATGCGTTTTATCTTCCTTAGTAGTTTTTCATGTCGCTGTTTCTTCATTAGTCCTTTTATCCTCATTTCCCATCAGTATTTGGTATCCCAGTTCTGATTCCTCTTAGACGATACCTATTTTATAACTGTCTAGTTTTGCTCCAGTAAAGATTAGCTCGTTCAATTCAGTGATGTTGTCCGTTGGGTTATATTTCAGTGATGTATTTACTTTTTTGTTCTTTACCTTCACTTTTTACAGGCTTGATTCTTTTGGGCCGGCAATGTAGTTTTCTATTATCTCGTGTCATTTTTTTTTTTTTAATTTGACCTTTTTTCTATCTTCTTGTGTAAACATTGATGGTATAGTTTTGGGTTCTGTGATGGTCTGGTTTTCAATACTTTGTCACGTGGTCTCCCATTGAGAGAGGAGAAATAAGATTACTACTATTCCTCCGTGTTTGAACTAGCAAGCCGTCGAAGAATAACCGTTAAGAGAGATAATGTAGGTCAATCCCGAAGTAACAAATCCAGATCAGAATGGAAACAAACAGATGTTTGTACTTGGTGACCGGATGGGTAAAGAATGGGATACAGGTACATATAGTAGCCCTAACGAATAGCCTGACAGGGGAGGGAAGAAGATGGAAGCCAAATGATTGGCTGGCACCCTATAACGGAAGTGGCACCTTCTTCCCGGCAGCGGAAAAAAGAAATAAGAAAATCATTTTTCGGACAGAGGTCGTGGCGAACGAATCTAAAGCCAAGACTCCGGGTAAAGGAAGACGAAAAGTTTCTTGGACAAAAAGGAACCATACTTTAAAGCCAGAACTAAAAAAATATAACATAAAGTCTGTTAGCCCGTAAAAGAGGAAATATTCTCTACAGGAATGTATCGGAATAAGATAAGTAAACTATAAGATTGTTTCCCCCTATATCCACTTATATATAGACTCTTTCTCTCTCTCCCAATTTAAAGAAAGACTAAAGAAGAAAGAAAAGAAACGAAGAAAGCCATTTATGTTTATGTACTATCCGTTAACAATATAGCCGACGCGTTGAATGTGTGTATCAACGTGTGCAGTAAAAAGATTGATATATTTTAAAGTTCCCACGTGTGGAAGTTGTTCATTGGTATCTTCTGCTACCCAGTTGTTATTTCATGTTTCTATTTCAGCTTCTAGTTGCTTTATCCTCGCTTAATTTGTCCAATTTGAATTCCATTAAAATTATCACACGGGAAACCGGAGTTGTCGACGACTATAATCAATATTATTACTTCTAAACCTAGAGGTCCATATCTTCCATTGTTATAGGAGAGGAAGAACTAGTGACTTTGGTGGGTGTGTGTATAGTGTGAAATCTAGCCATAAATTAACCCCCACATAATATGCCAGTTCCTACATGCTCGAGAAAGGACTCTGAACAAGGACTTATTCTACGAGGGATCAAGTGCCAGGCCGCCCCGTCCTCACATGTGCAAAAGAATAAACCCCCGTTTGGTGATAACAACATTTTCTGTTTTTTGGCTACGTCTACGTTTACTCGTGTGAGATGTCGCTTGTTAGTCGCTTAAAACGTCCTTACAGTTGTTTTATCCCTGTTTTTGTTTGCAGGATATTTCAGCTCTTTTTATCCCCGTGTTTTCAGTATTGTTTCTGGTTCCTGTAATCGGTCTGCCTTCGTTTTTTTTCTCTGCAGTCTTTCAGTTGTATTGAAGCATCAACCCTATCTTTAATATTAATAAGTCATATTCCTACTTCTTTTCTTGACATATATAGTCTGTCAACGATATCTGTGGTGTAAGGCTTCATGCATGGTCATTAGTTATTTTGTTTACTGGTCAATTTGTTTAAGTCTTCTCTGGTCCACATCAAGAATGGTCCCGAGTATCTTCCGAAGGGGACAGCCCAAGTTTTTATACCTTTTACACAGTTCCAGCTATATAGTCTTGTTTCAAGTAGCTTTCTCTTTCTCCTGAAATATTCTTTTAATCTTTTTTTTTTTCTTTATTCTCAACTTGTTTGCTGGTATCATCTTCCAATGTTACCGAGAATTTGTACGTATCCTTTTCTCCAGGCGTTCTAATTTTTTCTGAATTTTGTAGTTCCATTCCTTCCGTCATGTGTCGTTTTCAGATTTTTATTATTAGCATGGTGCATTTTTTATGCATAAATCCATCCCTATGTCTTGACTGAATATTCTCACTGTCTGTATTAGGGTTTCCAATTCTCTTTCTGTTTTGGTAAACATTTGATGTCGTCCATGAACAGTAGAAGAGAGATTATTTTCTACGGTATGGTGAGTTTGTATCAATCTGTGCCTTTCCTGGGTATGTGGTTGAGAGGTATCATCACAACAACAAATAGTTATGATGATAGCGCATCTCCCTAGAATAAACCTCTCTGAATTTTCCCCTCAGCTAAGCTTTTTCCTTCTGCTATCAATTCCACTATCCAGGTTCCTATGTTTTTTTCGATAAATTTAATGAATGTTTCGGATATTTTGTACATTTATAAGCAATCCAGCTATGGACGACCATTTTGGAAGTCTTTTTTCAGTTAATTCTGGTCATTCCTATATCTACTCCCGTTGAGCACATGTTGATCTATATACATATATTAGTTCTGTCACTCTGTTCCCTTACGGGATTGTTTCTCTTCTTCGGTTTATTAGCAAATCGTAAATCTCCTCCCTGATTTGTGCTGATAGTATTTCCCATATCATTAGTAGGCACGTTATGGATCTATAGTTGATTGGGGCGGTTACTTTGACGGAGGTTTCCGGATCAGCGTGGTCTTTCCTTTGGTCATCCATTCTGGTATATCTATTTCTTGTAGACATTTATTTATATCTGTAGCCAGTCTGTTGTAGACAGAAATTAATTTTTTAAACCAGAATCCGTGTATGCCATCAAAGCCTTGAGTTTTCCAATTTGTAATTTTTTTAGAGTGTTGCCTTGAGCGAATTGATTTGAATTTATTCGTACATTTGCATCTCTTTTTCCATGTTGTTTATCAATTCGTTTATTTCTTGTTATGATCTCTCCGTTCACATATTTTGCTCCAAAATCTCTTCGCTTCCCTCGCGTCCAGTTGTTGTTATGTCTTCACCCATTCTACCCCTACTTGGTGGTAGAATATTATTTCAGTTTTTAGTGAGTCCAGTTTTTTCTGTACTCTTTGGCATTGTCTCGATATCTTTTTAGCCTTCCTTCTTTGGCGAATTGCTTCTGATTTTTCTCTTCGAGTTTCATGTTTTGTTCTAATCTCGCCGCTTTTCTCTGCTCGTCCGAATATATTTAACACCTATTTTAGCATTTTATTGTTTTCGTAGCTTTCTTACTCGTGTTTATTATAATTATTTGAGAATTTATCACACCAGTATTTTTTTTCTGGTGGTTTTTCTTGGAGATATAACATTAAGTTCCCTCGGGTCTCTAATATTTATCCAAGTGCAGTAAGATCGATCTCGTGTCATTGTTTAACTTTCAAATCATGCCACTTTTAAAGTACCAATGTTTTGTATTTAATAAGTTTCGATATTTTTGTTTCTTCTTTATTTAGTTACTGACCTAAAGTATGCAGATCGTTATAATAATCGATTATACAATCTACAAAATGTCAATATCATATGAATATCATAATCTATGTAATCATGTTTCATCCTTTGTGGAATTTTTATAAAATTTAAGTTGTAGATTTCCCGGGTCAAATATCATTTCTAGAGAAAACTAACTTATTTAGCACGGGCCATCTTCTCCTTTAGGAATAGTACGTTGATAACATGAAAAAAAAACGTACCAATGTGATGGATAATTTATTTTCTTGCTTAGAAAAATTAAACATTAAGAAATAAATTCATAAGAAAAAAGGAGTCACACAAAGTGACAAATATTCTATTCTAAGAATTAAAAAAAAAGTGTTCCTTTTGTTGGGAAATGTTGAACGCTATTTCGATTAATTTACACGTGCTTGTTTATTTCCAATCACAATTGTCTCCCTCTCCAAACACCAGCAAAACGAACATTCCAAAGATTTTGCCTCTGGATAATTTTGACCACATTCTTGTCGCTCTTTCTATTTTCTAATCATCTTCATGTTTGCACCTTACTACGTTGTGAACTTGTTTGTGTCTCTAAAAATAACCCTGTGCAGTTCTTTCATTTTTTCAACGGAATTTGATGGTCTTCATAAGTATTTATGAAGTATCATTGTTACCGTTAGAAAATACATGATCAGGGTTACGTATTGATCAGCACTTATGCTTGTCTATGTGTTCAAGTTGGTGAGATCAGTCGTGTTGACAAATTGCTAATGCAATATTAGCGGCCATTCCGTTAAAGATGGGAATCCTTCGACTAATTAACTGATGATTAGTGAGTAATGGTGAAGGCCTGTATAAACCCAGTGACACTTTTTGGGATTAGCTATTAATAGAAGATTTTTTACACGGATTATCCCGATCAATAATTCTCATTGTTAAACTGAGAATTTTTCCTTTTCCTCTATATTATGCTCACCGTATCAACCTAAAAGTTCCGTCCACCTTAATATTTAAAGCTTAGCTGGTGGGGAGAATAGATGGAATTATACCTTTCCCAAGGGCATTTGCGTGATGAGGACTACAAACATCATTTTCGAGGATCTGAACTGAGCTCGTCGACGATAACCCTCACACCAATCATGTATGCATATTAACGTACGCTGGCAGGCGCTAGCGGGCGCACTCTCACAAATACCAGGAACACACACACAGACGTATATATATATATATATATATATATATATATATATATATATATATATATATATATATATATATATATATATATATATATAATGTAGTTTGCTATGTCTCTAAAGAAGAAATGCACAATATCGATGATACAATCTAAGGTCGAATAGCGTTGACACTGAGTCAACAGAACTTGGTAACTGTCAGTTTCTTGCATATGTGATCATTAGACCAAAGTCAACACACACACACACACACACACACACACACACACACACACACACACACATATATATATATATATATATATATATATATATAATTTTCTTTAAGAAAAACAACAAACCGGTCACATTAGGATTATAGATTTATTTCCATCCTTACGCGTTTTTGAAAATTTCAAAAACATGAAAAAAATTTAACAGGACTTCTTCAGATCCTATGAATAAAAAAACTAGAATAGACACAGAAAAAGGTGGGAGATGATAGAAGAGGGGGGAAGTGTTATCTCCTCATTTAGCCCACTTCTGTTTTTATTTCAATTTCGGTTAGAAATGTAGTAAATTTATTTTTTAAAAATTTCAAATTTTTTTTTGATTTAATTTTTTATTTCTAATTACATTTTGACTTAGAATACAGATCTAATATCAAATTAGATTTAAACTTTATTCAATAACTTTACGTAATGATACAGTAATAATCATATTAAATTAAAACCAAGATTTAATTAATTTTAAATTATTTTAAGATTTCAAAACTATTTAGATCCTATTAATCAGTTTCACTTTTTATGAGTAGTACGTATATACGATATGCCTTTTCACAATTTTCTATCTAAAATTTTATTTTATTTATTCATTTACATTAATTCTCAGTTTAACTCTATGCTTTAAAAAAATTAAGTTAATTATCTATGGTTTAAATTTAGCCCTATGTCTACACCTTGCTATTAATTCTCTTCCCTTATCTAATAATTTTTTCGGCTCTGGAAAAAGCAAAATGTACATGTTTTCTACTTAACACAGATTGCATCTACCGCCGAAAGACTTTGGAGTATTTGATCTTTTTAATATGGACCATTGAATATCAAAGGTTAAACCTTTATTTTTCAAACCCCAAAAATGCTGAGATAGAGCAGTTTGATATTTTAGATGCTCATGGGAGAAAGAGAATTTATGGTTGCCGTACCTAATCTTCCATTTCGTGGACGATATTCCAACATAATATTCCCTATCATTTATATCCTCTTTTAGATAAATAATTGGTTAATATACTACATTATCTAAATTACATAAACCATTCATAGGACAATCACTTCGAGATTTACAATTACATTCTATTTTTTACTATTATTATTATTATTATTATTATTATTATTATTATTATTATTATTATTATTATTATTATTATTTGCTCAGTTCTGAAATTCCTTAATTATCCCATTATTATGATTATTTATTATTTAAGAAATATTTTTCAAAGTTTTTCTATTCAATATTAGGTATTTTATTGATTTTAAACAATCTACATAATGCAGGTGCTATATATGTGCACCTCTTCATTAAAGAGAAATATTCACAGTATATGTTTTAACAAGTTCTAAAACGGTCTCCCCATTCGTTATCATCGTTTGTGATTTTCTGTCTACTACAACACAAAGGATATTCCCAAATTCTTAGTCAACATTCTACTAAACTGATTAATTCACACGAACTGACACTATTCCTATTTATTTAAATGAATTTTCCCCCCTAATCTGCTTTCTAAACAATTTTTCTTTCTATCTTAACTTTTATTATTTTATCTCACATTTTCTTTCCTCTGATTTCTGTAGGACACTGACCAATATGTACACACACACACACACACACACACACACACACACACACACACACACACACATATATATATATATATATATATATATATATATATATATATATATATAGACATATATATATATTTCATTGGAATTTTTCTGAACTCATATGATATGATTGGCGTAGTCCATCATATAACTTTTATTTCCTTTGAACCAATGAATATAACACGATGGACCATTTTGAATATTAAAATTCCATAAATAATTATGCATCTCTGTTATTCGAAATGCGAAAAAGTCTTTATTCAAACTGTCTATAATTCTCGAACGAGTAGAGAGGAAGGCCTATGAAGGGTTTATGAGAAAATCTCGCTTGCAGCTACAAAGCACAACCAAACCCTGATCAAAG
Organism: Sepioteuthis lessoniana; assembly: GCA_963585895.1. Classification (NCBI taxonomy): domain Eukaryota; kingdom Metazoa; phylum Mollusca; class Cephalopoda; order Myopsida; family Loliginidae; genus Sepioteuthis; species Sepioteuthis lessoniana. Next base: position 127,732,693 of record OY757909.1, on the reverse strand, counting down.
TCTAACCCAACTTGTATCTTCGGGTTTCAAACTCAACTCTCCTGAATCCAAGATTAAATTCCCTTATATATTATCTCCTTAAATATTGCACCAGCAAGTTATGTTAGAACACGTGTCATTAACTTTTATTTTTTCACGCCGGTCGACTTTTTTTGATTTGTTTATTATTTATATCCTCCCTTTTCCAATGTTATTTTGACGTGAGGTGTTTAAACTGGTCAACACCTGCGCAGGCGTTAATGTTTTGTAAGGAACTACACTGATAATCAAAGATTTGTAACCAGTCCACAATCTAACCAAAATAATTAATATAATTAAATATCAATAAAATAAATTACCAGTCTAATTATTTTATGTGGATAATACTTTTCTTAATATTTTAAGTGTCGTAATCGATGATTATTTTGCATGGAACAAAATAAGCGTCTGTTGGAATATGAGAGTTTATCGGAATACAAATTCCGTAGAAAACTGACAGCTTAATTTCCATGACTAATAACTACATTTCGAGAGTAATACAAGATGATAGATTGGAAAAAAAATCTACTGGTCCTCTTGTTCTGTAAGTATGTTTCATTGATAATTGGAAATATTATGACAATTCGTCCTAAAGAGTTTAAGATCAAAGCCTCACTTCATAGACTTAGAGTGTTTTAGTTGTTCCTCTTTACTCAACAATATTTCGGTCTTCAAGCGTAAAGAGAAACAAAACGCTTCATCCCGAGAATTCTTAAGTGGGCAGTCCCGCGTTATTACTCTATTATAGAACAATCGGAGTATATTGACACTTTCGTGCTAATGATTACAGGAAGATGGTCAACCGAACAAATGATACATTTGAGGAAAGAAATAGATAATTAAAACTGGACTATTGTATTTTTATTATATCATCTGTTTATTAAAAAGGCTCAGATTACTAAAATAAAAATGGATTACATTACTCAGAGTTTTAGATACAATATTTTATAAAATGTTACTGATGATTATTTTTCATATTTGAAATTAACTATATAGTTAATTATATTACCATATGGTAAATATGTAATTTTCTGAACCTCGGCAAGTATTCACAAGTACAAAATTAAAATATTAGTGTCTCGGCTTTTCTCAAATATTGGGAAAATTTCACATATGGTTATGAATCCCAGTTTGTAAAAGAAGAATCTGTTCAGATAGAAAAAAATGATCCTGGACATGATTGAGCCAAAAAAAACAACCTCCGAATGAAAGGTTTATTATATATTTACGTACTATGTACATATTTTTATTTTTTTAAGTAGAGGAATTAGAGGAAGAGTTAATTAAGTAAGTAGAGGTAATTCAATTCACAATATTTACGTACCAATATGAAAAGGTGAAAAAAAGAAAATAACCAGAAACGGGGCAGTTAAAAAGAATGAACAGACATAACATGGACAAAAGTTGAAGAGACCAAAGATTCTGGATGATGTCTTCCTAATTTCTTTCTAGTTGTTGGTATATTTTCCCTCTTGGTTTCCTTGAAAGCTTCCCCCTTCTTCTGTTTTTCTATATATCTCAGTACTACATGCAAGTGACAACTTAAGATAAAATATTCTAGGTGAATTTAATCCTAACTCCTACTATGTTTCTTTTTCTTTTATTGGTCAGCGGTTTTTCTTCTTGGTTGTCTTGAAAAATTCCTCCCTTTTGTTTTAACCATATTTTGCAGGTGTCCCTTCACTGGCTTTGTTGTGAAATTGACTTGGTCTATATAAACTTGTTCACCTTTTTTAAATCCCAAAACCATTCATCTTTTCATCTTAGATTATGAACTGAAACGATGTACATATCCGGAAATCACTTCACTTTTCCTTTTGGATACGAACTGTAATTTTCTATGCATCTCGCAAGCTTTCCTCATTTCGCCAGTCGATATTAACAATAGTTCTTCACATATTCCGTAACGCTCAGCTTTTCATCTTTGTCTATAAAAAGCTTTTCCAGAAGACAACATTATTTGGAACAGGAGGAAACATAGATTAAAAGAGAGATAGCAAGATTATCTTCATCTCGACAGCGTGCTCGTGTCACTTCATTGTTCTTGTGATGAACACTGATTTCTTTTAAATGTGTGACGTCATTGCAATCGTCTCTGTCCCTTTCTTTTTCTGCTTGTTGTCTGCATTGGTTTAAAATCACGTGAGATCTTTTAGACCGTTAGTGACTCATCCACCGAGTTAAAGAATAAAAAATGAGAAAAGAAAAACAAAGAAAAAAAAAAGAAAAAAGAAAGTGAAGCAGCATTTTAAAGGTTCATCTCGAGATTCCATGTAAGATCGATATTTCAAATAAGTCGATTTAATTAATGAAATAAAAAGAACCATGTCATACATTTAAAACAGTGACCCTTGCAGAATTTATAGCTGTAGTTCTTGTATCTCATATTTGGTATTCTTATATCTATGATCAGTTATCAGTTTCCCAAACAGAATATTGTATCGATAACTGTCTTCACTTTTTGACATATATAATCTTAAACATAAATTTGCACCTTTTATATTCGACTGCCTATATTCTGGAAAGTTATCTACTGCACCGACCACAAGCACCAATGATAAATACAATACTATTCCGGCAGCCCAACAGAAACAAGTTATTTTTTCTTATATCTATTCATCGATTCATCAAATTAATTGAATTGTATACTACATAGACCTCTTTTGTACAATCTTTATTTATTTTCGGTTTTTTGTTAATTTATTCTTCAGAGTCTCCTTTCAGCTCTGCGATTCTATTTGCCTACAAAAGCAAAATCTCTTTCCCTATTGTCTACTGACTTTTTCCCCCGTTTCCCTAAAAAGAAAAAAAGTCTCAATACTAGAAATAATAACTATGTTTCGTCGACGAAAAAATCAATGTAAGTAGTTACAGAAGTAGCGTCACATAAATTAATATAATAACCTCGAATAGTCCGTCACGTTGACTACTGTCTTTTGGTAGTGTCATGAATAATTATTCCTGCAGAAATGCTCATTTTCTCTTGGCAATTTTAACAAAGGAAGTAACGGCTTTCAGCTGATAGTGTCTTGATTATTATTGCTAAGCGTCTCTTTGGGGAAATTATAATTGAATTAAATTTTACGAAGTGGTTACAGGATTTTTTTATTATTATTACAGTGTACACTACATATGGAACCTTATATTATAAATAATATTATTATAAAATTTAACATTTTTTCCATTTGTAGTAATTGGTAGTTGTTACTGATGCTTCAGTTACAGAAAGTCTTTACAGGTCAGCGGAACGCTTCTAAGTTTTGCTACCCAATCTTAATAATACTCTTGTCTGGATTGGTCTCCATTCTTCATCTCTGATTCACACAGTTATTTTCCGAGTCTTTGAGGATCGTTCCAAATGGACCAAATACAATTGTTATCGCAGTCACCATCGTATTCAACAATTTTTTCAGCTCACTGGAAAGATCCAGGTATTTAGACATTGGCCTAGTCGGTAGAGGATTCGCTAATGGTCCGGGAGACTGGGTTCAATCCCAGGTCGATTCAAACCAAAGACTTTAAAAATGGTACTTGATACCTCCTTGTTTAACACTCAGCAATATAAGATACGTATCAAGGGTAAAGAAGAGCAATACAGGAGAAGGAGTAGTACCCTCCCCTACTCCTCGGTGTAGTAGTTATTGAAAAAGGAGACTACGGGTCACCCTCGATTACGGTCACCAACTTTACTTCACTTTACTTATGCTTTTTTATATTTATTCTATGGTCCACTGGAACAGCAAAACCACTCGATCACAAGTTATTTTTCCGCTTACTAATTAACACTTGATCTGGTCTTTTGACAAGGTTTTGGTGTTCTGTTTGTATCTCAATGAAATATAAGCTTCTTATTTTCTGAGAGATTCTGATCTGTACACATACCATTTATCACTATAGACAAATATAAGTCTTATATAGACAATTCCCAGCGGATCACCTTTCCTAAAATGTCATGTTCTCTCTGGTATTCCTTTACCATCTTACTGTATTCGTTTTCAGCTATTTTGATATATTTTTTACTATGTAATTAACTGTTTTATCTCTGTCACCGCTACACTTGCTTTTCTTCTGCGAATTGTCAGTTTTTGATTTAGCAGAATTACTTTTTTATGACATTGTTTTCTGCTGCTTTTAAAGAAGTTTGATTTTTTCTTCAGGTCTCTATGTCATAGACATGGCGAGGTCATCTCATATAGTTTCCTTTGTTTTTTTTTGTTTTTTTGTTTTTTTTTTTTTTTGTTTTTGCTCGGAGTATCCCTTCAGGTATTCTTTGTATTTCTTCCTGTCTACGTTTTTATGTTTATTGTTTTTCTCTTTGCCCTTAATTCATTGCTTTTATTAGAAGCTGTTACTGGCTGTTATAATCAGTCTTTCTTTGCTATTTTTGTGTAATTGCTGAGTCCTTGAATTGCTGTATCCATACATGGATACAGCAACCCGGGGACTCGACGAATGCTGGATTGTCCTCTTCCTCGTTCCGTTCGGGCTACATTATATCTACGTTAGATATGTTGGTGTCAACTTCTAATATTGCCTGGTTTCCACAAAAAGTTACTTTTTGAATAAAGATAAGATATACGCCAGTTTTCTAGTTATTATTTAGAAGTGTGTCTCAAAGGAGCTGACCTTCCAAGTAGAATCTGGCCAAAAAAATTTATTAAGCAATATCTGACAGCACTATCCTAAAACGGATTGTTTTCTTTTCTGTTTTTAATTATCGTGTCATGAATTTTGAAAAAAATATCACCAAAAACGACAAAAACAAAATAACAACAAAACCAACAGATTTATACTATTATCCTTTGTCTATTATGATTCCTTAAGAAACAGACGAGACGATAAAATAACAACTTTGATTTGGAACATCAGGAGAGTTTGAATTATGGAAAGGCAACTTATGTCGGGGGGTGGTAACTTGTACCGCATTGTACATGATTAAAAACATACATGTACTCTTTAAAGATTAAGGTACCTTCTCAGTTGATGATAAAACAAGGATTTGTTTAAAGCTCTTAAAAAAATTTTCGGCTTTTTTCTCAATATTTTCTCGACATCTTTTGCCTTTATTAAGTTTTTGTTTTTTTCTACACAGATCGTCGTCATCATAATCGATATCTTTATTACCAGCATTAAAATTCATTACATCGCTTCTAGTATTTTATGTTTTGCGTCTCTTTGTCTTCCGTCGCTGTCTCTCTTTTTTTAATTTCTCCCATAGATTCCTAATTTCTTTCCCCAAAAACATTTGCACTTATCGCCTCTAAAAAATCACGTTGTTTGCGTTCATTCATTACGATTCTGTCTTCTCATTAAGCGATATTACCCACCATTTTACC
>OY757909.1:127562339-127722339 GCA_963585895.1 Sepioteuthis lessoniana | reverse complement strand
TTTACGGTGACAATTACACTAAGAAACGCGAAAGACCGATTCCCAACCGAAAGGAGTTGGCTGATAATTCTTTAGAAAGGGAATGGTTCGGAGATTGGATAATAATAGACATTGGTGAAGGTGTCCGTGGAGAAAGAATGCAGAAATATTGGTAGACATGAAATGAATGGATAGAAAAGAATAAGAGGAGAAATAAATACTGAAATGAATGAAAATAACTTAAATGGGAAGAAAAAGGTAAGTTTTGCTGATATTAGTGAATGACTAATAAAAAAAATTTAAAAAAAGAAAAAAGCAATTAAATTTAATAAAGTAACAATAAATATTAATGGAAACAAAAAAGAACGTTTTAAGCCAATAACAAGGAATGAAACTAATGAAGGATGGTGCAAGGAAAAAATGGTTGAAATTGTCAAATGAAGTTGGAGAAGAATTATTGAATGAACATTTTTAAAGAGAAGAGAAAGCGGTAATAAAGAAGTTGATGATGGGGAAGTGGAAAGAAGGTATAGGGAGAGTAGGAAGAAGACAATATAATAGAAAAAGAGGCTAGTCATTTGTTTTACGGAGACAACGGTTAATACGAAAAAAAGAAGCCGAAAAGGAAAAATAGTAAAATAAGATGAGAAGTATATTAGAGGTATAAAGTGTGACGATCATTTAGATATGTCTGTTTCCGAAGGAATAAATAGTGATACTAAAAGAAGAAGCACAAGAAAACCTAAAAGGCAAAAAGGAGTATTCAATATATAATTGGGCTAAAATATTATTAAAAAAAAGTATTGAAATATATAATAATCGGAGCATTGGAAAAAAACTGCACAATGAAAACTAATCTATTTTTTAGAAAATTGAGAATCAGGAAAAACTTACTTATCGTATTTGAAGAAAAGTTTTCACTATTATTCTAATCTTTGTTGATTGTTTTTATTAAGAAGTTAAAACAAAATATTCTTTGTTTCTTTGTTTTAGCGAACATTTTAGTATTAAATATGTTTATCATATAAAATACTCTCTGATTATGATCTAAAAATTTCATGTTCATTTTATCTGTGATGCATTCATTGTGTTTGGATGGTAGCGAAAATTGCAAAATTATCACCTCGTAACGAGATTTTTGGGCTCAGTTTGGCGGTTTTAATTTCCCCCAAAACGTTATTATTATATGCTAACAATAATTTCATATATATATATATATATATATATATGTGTGTGTGTGTGTGTGTGTGTGTGTGTGTGTCGTAACAATAAGAATAAACTTACTATATGCTGACTCTAGATTGAGCTTAATCTCTACGACACAATAAAAGGAATGGTATTTAGAATTACTTCTTAGATATAATATCATCTATCAAAGGAACGGGCCTACCACTGTGACCTTGTACTAAACATAGGAGCACTTAGATATCTTCATTTCATCTTCTTCGTAGCAGATATTAATATACATATCTCTCACCGGTTCTCGACTAGTGTTTGAGACCTCATAAATGTCGAGATTTGAAATGTTCAGACTGGACAGTCTTCTCCCTTTCATTTTTTTTTAATCGATGTATGAGCCATACGTAGCAAATCATATGAATAGTAATCATAAAGGAAAAATGAGAATAAAAATACAAATCGGAAAAAAAGAAGAAGAGAATGAAAAAGAGGCAACAAAATAGGAGTAGCAGGAAGAGGAGGTTCTGCCTTCAAGCCAAATCAGAAGATGCGGACAAAATAAAGAAATCATAAGCAGCATTAAAGAATGTACATGCTTTATACAATGTTGTTAAGCGTTTGACAGAGGCAATAGACTTGTGAGAGTGTCGAGTTAAAACGATCAATGGACGCTAAGTGGACGCAGGAGAAATCAATGTGATTAGGATCAGTGCCTGAAGAGTAAGGAAAAATAGAATTTAGCTATAGATTAGGGGCCAGTAAGAAATGGGACTGCAACGGTTAGGATTATAAATCTTTTAGCCGCAAGATAATGAAAAACTAAAAGGAAAAAAAGCAAATACTTCCGATGATGATGGTAATCGTTATTTACTTTTTAATCGTCTTGCTATTATGGCTCCATAAAATATGACTGAAAAAAAAAACAACAAAAAAACGTCCCAACTTTCCTCTTAATTGATTCGTTCCACAATTCCCTCCTTTAAAAAGAAATAAGTTGTTCTCAGAAATATTTTCAAAAAACTTGGGGAAACTTCAACAATTTTAAAACTAGATAATATGTCTTTGTTTACGGAGTTTTTTTTTTATTATATAAGTAATTCTCTCAATCGTATTAAATAAAAGTTTATCAATATTGTTATATTACATATATATTTAGGCCATAACGACCATCAAATCATGCTAAGAGCACAGACTTCCTTGACTCTTTCTCACAATCAATTCGTACCATTCATCATTTATTGGTAGTTTTAGGCTTCACTCTGCGCAAAATTGATACAACTTTGCTTGTTGAATAATACTGATACTTCCACGTTTTGGACTCCATAAGGAACGTCCCAAATGACATTGTCCTTTCTTCTCCACCTGTGCTCCTCATGTCTTCTTCGTTTTAATGGTTTGTGGAATGGGCAACCGGGGACGGTACAACTGCTGTTTTGTTGGGTGGTGCTTCCAGATCTACCTTTACTGGTCGGCCTCACACCTCGAGTAATAGTGAACAATCTAGTATGATCTAATTAGGGATGATAATTAATTATTATTAAATAATTATTCTATTTGAATTGAAAAATTGTTAGTTGTTAGAAAACTTTGAATAGAAGAAAATAATTAAAATGTCGTACACTTTCACATGAGGCAACTAGGATGTCTGCTCATATCAAAAAATGGTTTTGTTTTTAAATCAGGGTTGAAGGCCAGATGTTTAAACTAAACTAATTTTGAATTAAATGACACCTGGTCTAGCTATCGGGTAAATAAAGTTAAATATATGTGTCCTTATATCGTTAGAGTATGAAGTAATTAAGATATAATATTTAAACAAAATTATTTTCATTGAGTTGGAATTAACATGGGCAGTACAGTTCAGAGGCAGAGGCGGTCACTGGAGCTCAAAGTCATTTGTGGGAAGGGGGCGAATAAATTTAAGACGAGTGTTTCTGTTCTTTCAGCTCGCACACACCAAACTCTTAGCGTCCCTGCGTAAGAACTGAAACCTTTCACTGAGTTTCTCGCGTATTGCAGATGAATAAAACTACTGTATGAAATGTTACAGGCAGAAATAAACTCTTACTTATTTTGAGGCAATGGGTCCGACTTGTGTTTGAGAAGAATAACGCCAATTGATATTCGAGATAGTGCCTGGCCAGTAAAGCAATGTTACACTAGTCTATTTGGTCACGTAACGTTCTGATTTGGTGCCACAATTTTTACCCTAGGCAAAAGAGCACTCCGAAATCTATAACCGTTTTTGTTTCTTGAAAGTGTCTTCTACATTACCATCAGTCAGGAATGAAGACTGGAAAAAGTTAAGGTCGTAACCGAAAAGGTCAATATATTATTACCAAATATCTCGAAAGGCAACATCACTGAAATAAATTGTCCAATTTATGCAGGAGCGAAAATAGTCTCAAATAAGATTGGTGAACTGGCAAGAGAAGGGAAACTTAATCGATAACGAAACAGGAGTAAGGAGTAAAAAGACAACAGGATATTCCAAAATAATCAAATGAAATTCTACCAAACCAAAAGGAGGAGAATGCACGTGTGCAAAACAACAACCAGATGCAAATGAAACAAAATAATGTTAAACAAGATATTTGAACTGAAAGAACATAATAGAAAGACCGAATGAATAAATAGTATAGAAAAAGAATTCCAAGAACTCGAAGAAGAATCTGAAGCCTACATGCACCTTGAATCACTACGAGTAACACTCAAAAAATATCAAATTGGGACAAAGAAAGGCCATAATGGCATACATTAATTCTGATTTTAAAGTTCATGACCATCTGTGACAGGCTGACTCTTGAACAGTGTAAATGCCAAAAAGAAACGAAAAATTCGAATGTATGACGAAGTGGAAAACGCAACAGATCCAGAACGACCAACCAAAAAGGAGCAATCAACAGTAACCATAAATCGGTGCAATATTTCCCTGCGATGTGAAAAATCCTAACGGCACTGATAAGGGAGGATATATATTACTCACTTATACATCGTGTACTGTTTCCCGAAGAACAGAAATAATGCTAATAGGTTTTGGTTTCGTTTGGTTTTAATTTTTTGACATATTGGTGATTATGCCAAAAAATTGTTGTTTATTATATATTAAATCTTGTTTCCATATGTATATCAATAAATAATTTGTAAAAATCGTTGGCAATGAAGGGTCATCAACATTCCCTAAATATCCAACATTGCTGGAGCCTCACAATCAGATTGTTTACTGTCATATCAGGATACTCTTTGGGGGCTCTAATACCCCTGCAGTGACGCAGTCAGTGCATTCTTTAGCTAGGCTATGATACAGGAGAAAAAAAGGAACATCTGACTCAATGTACATTGGTCAGTACATCCACAAAGAAAACAAATCGAGGCAGATAAAAATGTAGCTATGCCGAGATTTGACTACCAAAAGTTCTATGATATGGTCACGGGATTCTAGAGAGTAAATTGTCGGAAAACGTACAAGATATACAATATAGTCATTAAATTTATCATGGAAGACATGAAAAACTGGAGAGTGGAATTAACAGCACAAAGAAAACAGATATTTGCAAAATGAATAATAATAAGAATTCGTGATCCTTTCTGAAGTGGACTAGACATGAATTTAAACAAATGGACAAAAGAACTAGAAAACTAATTATCATGCACAAGGTATTACATACCAGAGACGACATTGACAGTCTATTGGTATCAAAGAGAGAGAGAGGAAGAGGACTTGCATGCATCGAAGACAGCGTTGACGCATCGATACAACGGCTCGAAGACTACATAGGAAAACATGAACGAGGATTGATTACAGCCATCAGAAACAATACTGTCAAGACGGTAGATAACAGAATGACAATAACTAGGAAATAATAAATGGGAAGAAAAACTACGCTATGAACGTTTTAAAAGACTAATAAACAACATCTCACATGATAAAACCTGGACATGACTAAGAAAATGAAACTTTAAGAGAGAAACAGAATCTCTACTAATAGCAGCAGAAAACAACGCCATAAGGACCAATCACATCAAAGCAAGTACAGATAATACTCAACAAATTAGCAAATATAGGCTATGTGGTGATCGAGACGAAACGATCAATCACATAATAAGCGAATGCAGCAAATCAGCACTGAAAGAGTACAAGACTAGACACTACTGGGTGGGCAAGGTGATCCACTGGGAAATGTGCAAGAAATTTAAATTTGACCATGCCAACAAATGGTTTATGCACAACCCAGCACCTGTCTTAGAAAATAACACGCATAAACTCCTATGTGACTTTGACACACACACGGATCACGTAATCTAGGCCAGAAGACCAAACCTAATATTAATCAACCAAAAAAAAAGAACATTTGCAAAATTGTCGACTTTGTTGTCCCGGCTAACGACTGAATAAAACTGAAAGAATCTGAAAAGAAGAATAAGTACCTCGACCTTGCTAGAGAATTGAAAAAGCTGTGGAACATGAACCTGATTATTGTGCCAATTGTGATTGGTGCTTTTGGCTCAGTAACTAAACAATTACTAAAGGGACTTGAGGACTTGGAAGTTGACGGACGAGTGAAGACCATCCAAACGACAGCATTATTGGATATGGCCAGAAAACTGAGAAGAGTCCTGGGGACTTGATGAGTTTTGCTGTCACTCGAACTCCAGTGAAAAACAATCAGGTGACGCTGATGTAAAAAACTATAAAGGAATAATAATAATAATAATAATAATAATAATAATAATCAAGAAAGGAGGTAGGAAGATAACTTGCCTGCATCAAAGACAGCGTTGATGCATCAGTACAACGACTCGAGGAATACGTAGAGGAACACGAAGATTAGACACGACTGGTTGAGCAAGGTGATTCACTGTGGGATATGCAAGAAATTTAAATTTAACCATACGAACAAATGGTATGTGCATAACCTAGCGTCTGTTAGAGAACGACACACACAAACTCCTATGGAACTTTGACATACGAACGGATCACCTAATCTCGACCAGAAGACCAGACCTTATAGTAATCAACAACAAAAAAAAAGAACTTGCAAAATTGACGATTTGCTGTTCCGGCTGACCTCAGAATAAAACTGAAAGTAAGGGAAATGAATGATAAGTACCAGGACCTTGCTTGGGAATTGAAAATAACTTTGGAACATGAAGGTGACAATTATACCGATTGTGATTGGTGTTTTCGTACAATCATGAAAGGATTATTAAAGTGACTGGAGAACGTGGAAGTTGGAGGACGAGTAGAGACCATCTAAACTACTTCCTTATTGAGAATGGCCCGAATACTGTGAAGAGTCCTGGAGACTTGAGGAGACTTGCTGTCACGCAAACTCCAGTCAGAAACCCTCAGCTAAAAATGACTTGAAAAACTCTCAAGGACTAAAAAATTATAATCGAGAATACCATGACAAACTAACGATAGGAGGTGACAGTAGGAGGAAAACGATTACATAGGTGAAAATCCTGAGAGGAATCTTCCTGGGAGATGCGTTATCACCATTACTAATAGCGATGCGACTACTGTATCACATACTTAGGAAATTCTCAGGCGGATATAAGCTTCTTAAATTGTTAGATAATAATCAACCGTCCAATGCACATGGAGGATATAATATTATTTCCCAAAAATGAAAAAAAGATTTGGAAACACTAATACAGGCTATGAATATATACAGTGACGATACAGGGATGGATTTTGGCATAAAAATATGTGCCGGGCTAATGAGGAAAAGTGGAAAACGGCAAATGACGGAAGGAATAGGACTATCAAATCAGTACGCACGGAGGAAAAACAACGTACAAATACTTGTAGTTATTAGAGGCAGACTCCATAAAACAAGAAGAAAACTTCCGAAGAATGATAAAACTACTCGAAAACAAACTTTAAAGCAGAAATCACGTCAAAGGAATAAATACCCGGGTTATCCCCAGCGGGAGAAACTCGGGGCCATTGCTAATGTGGGATAAGAAAATAACATCAACAAATGGACCAAAGAACAAGAAAAATATGACGATGCATATGCCCTTCCCTTCTAGACTTGATATAGATAGATTATATGTTTCAAGAAAAGAAGGAGGAAGAGGACTCACCAGAATAAAAGATAGCGTTGATATATCGATACGATGTCCCAAAGACTCCATAAAAATATCAAAGAAAATTTATTACAACGGCTAGAAACTACACTTATAAACCAAGGATCAACAGAACAACAACAAGAAAACACACACAAAAAAAGGAAAAAAAACAATTGTATGGGCATTTCAAACGACAAACGAGCAAAGTCTCACTCGAGAAAACTTGGACATGGCTAAGAAAAGGAAACCTTTAGAGAGAAAATTAATCTATTCTACAAGCAGCACAAAACAACGCCATAAGAACTAAATGCATTTAGTAAAATTGAGAAGATTCCAAAAAATAGTAAGATTTGCTTTTGCGCTGATAGAGACGAAACGACCAATCATATAATAAGTGAATTCAGTAAATTAGCACAAAAAAAATATTAGACTAGATATAACTGGTTTGGGAAGGCAATCCACTGAGAAATGGGCAAAAAACTTAAATCGGTCAGATTTAAGTTTTTTGCCCATTTCTCAGTGGATTGCCTTCCCAAACCAGTCATATCTAGTCTAATAATAAGTGGTAACTAGGAATAAGTGGTAACTTCCTTGAGATTCAAACGGATCACCTAATCTCGGCCAAACGCCCAGACTTAGCGATAGTCAAACAAAGGAGAAGCTGCCGAATTGTTGACTTTGTCGTTACAGCAGACCAGAGTAAAATAAAAGAAAGCTAAAAGAGGTATAAGTACTCAGACGTCGCTAGAGAACTAAAAAAAACTATGTAGCATGAAGGTGTCGGTGATAGCAGTTGTGATTTAGGGCACTTACGTCAATCCCCAAAGGATTGGTAAAAGGACTTCAAAACTTTGAAATAAAAAGACACCATGTAGACTACGGCGTTATCAAATCAAAAAGAATACTAAAAAGAATCCGAGAGACATCAGGACACTTGCCGTCACTCTAACTACAGTAAGGATCCATCAGTTAACTCTGGTGTTAAAAATTTTCAAGGAATAATAATAATCCACAAACAATAATCCCTCCCAGAAAATGAGACGTATAAAATTCTCAGGGATTTTGAGATACGCAAGAACTCAAACCTTACCAGAAATGTTTTTTTGTCATTACAAGAAATTACGGAAAGAAATCACAGTTTGAAAGAAATCCTTCTGCTGTATTAGATATCTGTTTCATAATGTTCGTAGTAGATAAGAAAAAGTTTTACTGATCGATCAGCATCTTTTTACGTTAACTTTCCAATCCAGAAAACAACCAGCATTGATATTTGTCAAATTATTTCTGTTGAAATTCACTTGCTGGTGCATTTCTAAATTTCCTTAAAGATTTTATCAATTATATTTTACTATGATATTGTGTGAATGGTCGTAACTCTAACATCTACTAAGAGGGACTGACCATCTATTAAAACTAATAAACCAAAATAGATATATTTGCGTAGGAAAATCAAGGAGTGAATTCATTTTATTATGACTTTGAATGGAACATACGCGAAAGCGAAATCCAGATTTTGTGATCATCCGATTTGATACGCAATATATATTTGTATAAATTGAAAATTAAGTGATTCATCCATTATGTCAAATTTGAATTCCTTGTATATACATGTTTTACAAACGCATACACAAGCGCGCGTGCGCATATGCATGTGTCGGTGTTTATATATATATATATATATATATATATATATATATATAGTCATAAAACTTCTCCGACTGGTTTACTGTCGACGAAGGTGACAAGGTTTTAGTCTCGACCCTTGTACCTACACCTATCGCCCGGACAACGGCAAGCATATTGCGGGTATTTGGTCGGACAATATTTCATTTCGGGATGTATTTCAACCACAAGCGAACAGAGAAAACTCTGACACAGATTTTCAGACAAGCCAAAAATGAAGACATTAAATGGACAATTCAGAATTCAAAATATTTTATTATCAACCCCCACCAAAAAAAAAATAAGGGCATGTATGCGACGTTGAATAACCATACTGACAAAAATGAAAATGTTTCTAGTTAAACAATTTGGAGACAATCCACCTAGAATCTTTCTTGTTTTGATGTGTGCAAAAAATATATTTGTTATGTTTTACTTACGATAAGAAGTGGGTGTTCAAAGAATATATAAAGAATTCTTGATATTGCGGAATAATTAGTAAAATATCGTGTTGTCATTAGAATACAATTATAATATATTTATGTATTTATAAAGGCTTTATGAGTTTTTACCCTTGTTATAAGCAAGTAACATTCATTACTTTGAAAATAACCAGCAATTTGAAACAAGGACAGAATAAGCCAGGATAATTTCACATTGTTATTCTTTAGATTGGTGTGAATCACATGTATTGGGAATGGGAAATTATTTACTTATACTTGAATACCGATTACCTATAGGAACATCGATTTTCCATCAGGAACAAAATCATTGGAATATAACATGAAATGAGCATTTGAAACTTTCTGTGTAACAAATAAAAAAATATAATTCTTAAGAAATACGTCTCATTCCAAACCGTGATCGGTAACCGATTCAATTAGAATTTAAAAAAAACATAAATCATTAGAGAAAAAGAGCTGCAATGGTCACTGGCTTAAGTTCTGTTATACCACACGAGTAACATTTTAAAATGTGGGATGTATTTCAGTCACACTCTGTATTGTTACATATGGCA
The DNA here is from genome assembly GCA_963585895.1 of Sepioteuthis lessoniana. Lineage (NCBI taxonomy): Eukaryota > Metazoa > Mollusca > Cephalopoda > Myopsida > Loliginidae > Sepioteuthis > Sepioteuthis lessoniana. The sequence goes on along the minus strand of OY757909.1, from coordinate 127,712,423 downwards.
TTTGAATAATTACACGGATTAGTGGGGATAGCCATCGTCGACTGTTAATGATGAAAAATTAACACCAGTAATGTGTAAATCCTTTCATCAAAAAATAAGATTTAAAAAAATACAAAAAACTATTCCATGATGGACAACGTGTATATCAGTTTAATATTTTTGTCATTATTTGAGCAAATAAATACATAGCCCATCTTTCAAATAAACACCAGCAATGTACAAAATGATTTTAAAGTCACGAAAAACTGTAGGATGTACAATATTTATGAGAATTTATAACAATTTTATTTTAATTTCATCTGATTTTTTTTGCCGCTGCTTATTCAAAAAATATCAATGAAATTTTCAGAGTACGTCATTTAAACATCGTGTGTAAGATACTGTAAGAGGTTTCGTAAGTTCAGTGAAAAACGTACGTGCAAAAACACGCACTTGCTGAAGCATCATATTAAATTTAAAAAAAACGAATACTTGGTTAATTATCGGATTTTGATTTATAAAATCGGTGTTTAAAGCAATAAAAAAGGAAATTTCAGTAAAAAGCGGTTTTTTAAAAAATACTCTGAAATCTTTTTTCTAGTTTTTCTTGTTAATGCGCCAAATCCCTGTCAATGATTTGGTTAATTTGACTTCCTTCACGAAAGGTGCAAGTAAATGATTTTTAAATGTTTTAATGGCAATTCCATGGAGAATTATATTTTGTTGTTTATTTTTGCTAATAATGGTTTGTTGTTTGTTAACGATTGTCTAATTTTTGAAGTAAAAAAAACAAAACAAAAACGGTAAAATAAATTACACTCTTCGGGGTATTTTTAAAAACTTCTTTTTTCTTTTCGTTGCTTAATCTTCTAATGACGTGGTTAATAAAAGAGAAAATCATTCAGGTTAAACATTTTGTTTTTATTTTTAGAGGTTTAAAACTGACATCATAGATTAAACTCATCCCCTCGCTGCAGATGACTAGGATTTTGTAAATAAATGTAAAACTACTGAATAAATAAATTTGCCTGATTAGATTTTAAAAATTTCAAGAATATACTTTTTTACTCTTTTATTAGTTTATTTATTATTTATTATTATTATTATTTTTTGCGTGTGTGTGATTTTTCAACAGTCTCTATGGAGACTCACAAAAGAAGCAATATAAAAACGTCATTAAAGGGAAATAAACTTTTTCCGAGAACTTATTGACATAAAAACGTCACATTATTACGCTTTTGTTCATTCATACTTTTGAAAAAAAAATTGACTTAGCTTGTCATAACTCTGCCAATGAAAATTACGTAATTTTTACGAAAATATTTGTAACGAAAGTGAAAAGAAATAACAAACAAAAAATGCTGTCAAAATGAGTTAAATATTATGGAATATATCTTACAAAGTTAACCCCGTTAAATTTTGAGATTTGATCTAGATTAAAAGTTTTGAAACCTGTAATATCTGAATTAATGAATACTAAATATTTTTTAAAAAATGTAGATTTTAATGAAAAATAATTCTGAATCTTAATGATTTCTAATGTATAATTAATAAAGTTGGGGACTGTAGACGAGGTGGGGGTCCAAAGGCTCCCTTTTCAATAGCTACTACATTGAGGTGTAGTGAAGAGCACTACTCCTTTCCCTGGATTACTTTATCGTAGATCAATACCTTATAATGCTAAGTGTTAGGCAAGGAAGTAACACGTAACATTTTTTGACGTCTTTGTTATGACTCGATCTGGGAATGAACTTCGGTCTTCCGGGCCTTTGGCGAACACACTAACCACTGGGCCAATGAACCGGTTCTTACTCTAAGGTATAAAGTAAACTATTTATTGAGTGTGTCACGAGTGTAAATATTCAGTAACAATTAAAGAAATTAACGTAAAAATCGTGTATTTCGAAGCAGCAGGAGCAGCCGGAATCAGCAGAGACCGAGAGTCGAAGGGAAGAACAGGGCACAGAACTGTCGAGCTGGACGGCTGGACAATACTCGTTGGACAACGACACAGCAAAAGCTAAGCAGACATAGAACTGCGAAGGATGCCAAACCTAAAACGAACCTTACCAAAAGAAATCTGAAGCACCTCAACAAATCACTTCTAATAATTAGTGTTTTATAAAATATTTTGAACTTGTTTGCTTGTAAGAATGTAGACCGCTAAAAGAAAATGTTTACAAATGATACACAAACGCTTTTTGAAACATCTATTTCCTAGTGTATTTACCTTATATGGGTATTCGATAGATTTTTGTATATAAGACCTCCTTGTAACAGTCCTCGATCGTGGAGTGACATAGACCTGACTTTCAACTCAGTTCGTAAAACATTGCTACAATATGTGTTACATATTTTATCTTATGCATGAATTAATATTTTTGAATGTGCCTATGAATATCATTTTATTCATTTTTGGTGTATCCATAGATATACTATTTCTAGAAGGAAACGATTAAATATCCCAGAACTAAATAACAGGTAAATCATAGCAGACACAAATCATTCCGTTCGTTGGAACAGTTTTTATGGTTTTGAATGTCGAATTCTGTAAAAATTTAGAAAATACATTTTAAATAAAAGATTTATCTGAGGACATATTTTAATTAAAAAAAATAACATTACGAAATATTAATGCTGTTTAGTACATTTAGGAATAATATTATTTAATAATTTAAACTTAAAAATTCTTGCAAATTATTTTCATTTATTTATTTAGCAAATCAATATTTATTCATAATTACAGAAAAAGAATGTTAATTCAGCGTAAAATAATATAGATACTACTTTAACAATTGTTATTTGTCTACTTTTCTAAAAAGTAGAAAATTTGTCTTGTTTTTGTTTTTTCATGGGTAAAAAAGGGGTTTAAAGCGTAACTTCAGTAATTTATTTATTAATAATTAAAGGTTAAAATAAATAAAATTATATGTACATTGTAATTTCATTTTATTCATTTACGTTGAAGAGTTTGATTTTTCTTTTTTATGGTAAATCATAAGCGTATCCGAACCTGACAGCTGGGGCTGTAGTAAAAACCGACTCCATCACCAACAACGAGTGTCCTGGATTGATACTGATCAATCTAAGGCTCCAGTCCTCGAGCTTTGAGGAATGTGGAGTATGTGTGCAATTGCTCTTTGGTTCATTTTGACTAGGAATGGTAGCAACTGATAGAGTGCCATCTATGATTCTAAGAGAACTGTTTAATCATTTAATCTGTACCAAGAAATGTTAAATCCAGTTGTTAGAAATAGAACAATTTGACCATTTAGCTGTGTGTAAACGACTGTTTAAATGAATTATTAGTGCTGTGTGCAAACAACGATTAATATTGAATTATTAGTGTTAGATTGTACGAATTGTAAGGATTCAACTGAAGAGAAAAAATAGTAATACTAAAATGTAAACAAATCAGTTCTTACTCATTCTGAAAAAAATTCCTATAAAAGATTCACATGGAAATTATTTATTATATCTATTTAACTATGTGCAAACAAATGATTAATTGTAAAAATAATCATTCACGTTTGATTGTAAGGCTTGAAACAATATAACTGTGAGCTGAATTATAGCTCAGACTCATTTGAAAATTTAATCAACAAAATGTGTTTACACTATATATATATATATATATGTTTTCCATGTTGTATCTGAAGAAGTCCTGTTAAAGCTTTTGGGAGTTGTTGATTCATATGATACTCTTTGAAGGACGGAAATAAATTTATAATCCTAACGTGACCGAATTTTGTTTTTCTCTTGAAAGAATAGTTGCTCTGTGATATTATTTACATTAAGCTCTGTACCAGAAATATTTAAATATTCGAATCTTGAATAATTTAATTGATCTGATGGAATTGTTCCCTACTATATATATATATATATATATATGAAGAGGATTTGACAGTGAATAACAAACAATGGTCGGTATACCATGAATTCAATAAAAAGCAAACATAACATCATATATCTTTTTTGTATAATTATCACAACTTTCCTTTAATATTAAAAAAACTAATAACAATTGTGATATTTTCTAATGTTTCTATTATATATCTTTAATTTACAAATATTTGCATATAAAAGCTCTGCCATGAAAACTCCTATACTAACATTTGCCTCGGCTAATATTCAGTCAGTATATATTATATTTTTGATTGCCACGTGTCTTAATTAGTTTCAACCGGACAGCCAAGCCCCAAGGACGTTTCGCCTTTATAAATAGATTACAGAAATAATACAAATGAAATTATCGATCTTAATAAGAATAATTAAAGATTCACTTGAATTATATCCTATGATACGCCGGGAATAATAAAAACATAAAATTACCAACTAAAAATCTTTGCACAATATGAAGCTACCTGTGCTAATATAAAAGGATGTTTTGTAAGCTTATCTATCTTTTTCGTGTGAAATTCGGTTTCATATTAGGAAAGGTTATTAATAAGATGTTTCAAATATTTCCAAAAAGGGTATGGGGAGGTTTTATTGAGCCTTATGTATGTTCAAGTGTGTTACGAATCAGGAGTCTCATATCCCACAAGTGAACCATCTTCCACGTCAATAGACTACGAATACATCGAGAGACTCCCTCGAAACACAAGCAACTACCATCTAAAACACTGTTTTTTTTTCTGGATTTGTACCCTCGGAATTTTATTTGTTTCTGAAGCTGAAATCTGTTCATATAGGCTTTCAAATTCAGACAAAAGATGAGATATAAGAATATACACCGAGATATCTATATACTAATCCTACTGGCTTCCAAAAATATATATTTTAGAACTAATAAAAACGCCTCAAAAAGTTATCAACAAAGAAACGACTATTCTGGAGCAATCTCAGTACGTTGAAATATCTCGTCGTCTTGTCTATAAGACAAAAGAAAAGAAATCTATATCATTATCATGATAGTTGCTTATAACGAATATTTTTGTTGACCTCAAATATTATTCTTTTTAACCGGTTTTAATTTGTTTATTTAGTAAATAGTAAAATATAATTCACTTTTCATATATCATACAGTGATATTAACTTTTATTTTAGAGAAAAACAAAGGAAGAGTTGTAAGCTCACTTATTTGTTTTCTAAGTAAGTTGAAGGTAAGACACTTTTAGTGAGTAATCTCAGGTAAAGAAGTTGCTGAAAGATCTGAAAAAAGATCGCAGATTCTTAAAATAAATATTGATCAAATAGATATTGAATTAATAAGTAAATACTGAATTGCTCAATTCACAACTTTAATATTCAAAATCACATGAGAATAATATTTAAAATCAATAAACATGAAATATGTGAATGCTTACGAAATACTTTCATCATTACAGCCATAATTTTAACTCGAGTTGTAAATATAATGAATGTCTCTTCAATAACTCTTTCTATTTGCGCAGCTTCAAATACTCCTCCTGTCCCCTCTGAATATGATAAAGACACCCTCAAAACAATATGCTCTATAGCATTAAACTTAATATCGTGGTGAGAGTCCTGATCTCGATTGAATGCAACGTAATTCTTCATTGCGATTTCACCCAAGAATAATCTGCCTTGGAGTGCAAGTATCAATTATAATCAAATTAATGGATCAAATACATCTTCTTGAAAATTGTATAAGATAAGAATACTTAATATCATATAACTGTGAGGAAACAGAAAAAAGAAAAGTGAAATTTTTAAAAAAGTCAAATTTAACATTGAAGTTACAGTTCTTATTGTAATATACATTTTTTTAATGAATCACATTTCTGCATGCAAAACGTTTGATAAGTTTTTAAACAAATAAACCAAATCATCTATATCAATTCTGGATATGAAATGGTTATTATCTAAAGATTCGCTCTATCTGTAATATTGTGTAAGAAATGCGAGTGGAGAGCCATTAATATGTGTAAATAGAAGTAGAGAGTCGACTTCAACTTGTGATAGATGCTTTTTACTTTCATTTTAAAATAATACACCTGGGAAATTTGTGAATCCGCTTTCTCTATGGAGTTATGCGTGACATATTAAAACAAAATGGGTTCTTTATTATTCAAGTGTGACCAGGCAAGAAGCACTCTTAATTCAAAATCAACAATTAGAGTCTTTAAAACAGAAATCATTGAGAAAATAATGTATATCAGCTTAAAAGCGGGCTCCATCAAGGGATTGGAATATGACAAGATGTTATATTCTACAAGTCACCATGGATTCTCGATTTAACTAAAATGCAGCGGTGTCGATCAAGACTATGTAATAGCAGAAAATCACAGAACATAATTTAATGTAGCTAGTTGAAAACGATTCTTTCAGGTTTTATTTTAAGTCTCAAATACAGAAATATATGTGTTGATACAGATTCTAGATATTGTGATATATTAGACCTCACGGTGACCATTGTTTGAGTTGCAAATGTGTGCAACAAACATACATTTTAAGTATTGATTTCCAGGGGACCGTGAAAAGGTTATGAGGGAAAATATTCTTTCGGAAAACGTAGTAAATGATGACCATGGAAAATAAGTTGTAATAGATAGTTTAGAAATGCAAAGTTCTTTGATTTTCTAATGTTTTCATTTTAAAATAATTTAACTTTTCAGTAGATGAGGTCAATGTTCCTGGCACTGATTATAATGCTGCATGGCAAATTTGATCGATATTCAATGGATAATTGAATAAAATATTACAATGGAAAATAAAGAAAAAAACTTTTCGGAATTTACTAAAATATATCATTATCTTTTCAACTGGATTTTGAATCCTGAATTCAAATATAAAGTGAAAATTATACCATGACAACTTGTTTATGTGTGATACATGTTTAAATGATAAAAAGACACTGTTAATACGCATGACATGTAATAATAAACTTAAGTACTCAAATTCATTAAACGATCAATTTCATCATATTTTCACATTATATTACTTGACCTTTAAAAACCATCGAATTTAAATAATTTTTCAGGTATTGTACTGAAGCGTTCAATATATTTAGGGATAGTTCCTCTTGTAGTAATCACCCACCTTATTTAAGATAAATAATCCTTGGTATTTAGTTTTCATCACCGAAATAACTTTGTGTAATCGTTCTCCAGGTTCATCTCTTATCACGTCCATATTTAGTGGAAAAAAATCGAAAAGGAAATGCAATGCTATTTTATTTTTTGTTGCAATGGTAGATACGTTTTCTTGCTTTGATGTTCACAAAATTAATCATCATGATTTTCAACTCTTGTATAACTTTCATATGAGAAATACGTTATTTTTAGATGCTACAATATATGACAATTATATATGATTTTCAAGTTGGATTTAGTCGAAAGCGAAGAGTCTTCAGTATGAATGAAATGCACACGGAACCACCATTCCTGTGTGATTACGTAAGAAATGGTTACTGTAAACGCGTAATAACACAAACGGTCGAAAGTAAACACGATTATTTTTAAATCAAAACAGCACGCTAAAAATGAAGATTAACGTCCAATGTAGTCTCTGCTTTTAATTCAACTGGCGTATATATATATATATATATATATATATATATATATATATATATATAATTCTCTTAATACCCTGCCCAGTAGCAAAAGCTGCTTGGTAGTGGCAGGAGAGGCATTGCCGCCTTGAGCTACAGGAATTGTGTTATCACCCCTGGTTGGCGGCTGATGAGGGCTGGGTATCCCACGTGCTTTCAAACGTTGGATGATGAAAAAAAAATATAATTGATGTAAAGAATTTCTAAATGAAATAGAATATTATATAATTTCATGGATCTACCAATGGTATAGGATGTCTATTTCCAATTATCCTGCCATATAATATAATTATATATATAGATTTGTAATTAACTCATTTGACTTTGTCTAAAACTCACGACTTTTTCCTCAGAAGCAAAACTTTTGTTAATTAGATTAATTAACTAATTTGATTACATTTATACAAAAAATACACATGTCTAATTTATAATATTACTCACAATAATACACGATTCATCGACACGGATTTTTACGGTACCCTTCCTGACAAATACTTTGCTTCAAGACTATGTAGTGAGATATAGAATATGCTAAATGATTATAGTTAAAATCTGAATGGAATATACTTTATATAATATAAAATAAAATAGAAGTTTCTCAATTGTTTTTTATACACTTGCCTTAAATCTGATTTCAGCATCACTCAAACTGATATTTTAGTAAATTCACAAGGACCTATTCCAAAGCAAATCAGCTAACCTATGAATATATATCTTAGATAAAATACTAGGAGGTTTGGTACCCACATAAATTCTTATACAGTTTAATGCTGCGAGCAATATTGAACAGGTCCTGGAGGCAACACCCCGCAAAGCAGCAGTTGTACGGCCAAGTTAGACAAACCAGACATGCTAGACACTGCTGGAGAAGTAGGGACGAGCTCATAAGTGAGGTACTCCTATGGACCCCTTCACATGGCCGAACAAAAGCTGAGCGACCACCTCGAACATACTGTGAGGATACGGGGTGTAGCCCTGAGGACCTACCTGATGCGATGTACTATAAAGAGAGGTGGCGAGAGAGGGTCAAGGTTATCCGTGCTGATGACACGGCAAGATGATGATGATGAGGAGGATTTGGCTATTTTTTACAGTTTGGGATGATATTAATTCCAGAACGATGTCGACAATGAAGGATATATTTAGTTTTTGTGGTTTAACATGAAGCACCTTTGTTTCTGGCTTATGAAAGTATCATAGAGTACAGACTACAATAAGTTTAGGTTTAATGTAGATAAAAATTACGTCAGTACCAAAACCCAATTTATGTGATTCATTCCAAGAATAATTGCCAAAAACAATTTTGGAGTTATAACATTAAAAAAGAAAAAAGAATTTGCGTACAGCAAAGTAATAATCATTATAGTATGGATAAACAAATTTCGTCTGGAAGAAACAAATATAATAATGTATTTTGACAAGTGATTTTCACTTCACTTACCTGACGCTGTCAAAATCAATTAAATTATAAATTAATGAAAACAAAACGACTAAAATGTAGGTTAGCTTCTCTGCACTTTGTCACATAAAGAAGAAATCAAAGTAAAAATTAAAAGTTCAAAGAAGAGAACAAGATAATTAAGAAAAAAAGAAAAAAAAAAAAAAGGTAAAAGAGAAATTAACAAATAATGAAAGAAGGATTAGATAAAAACGAAATATATCAAGAAGTGTCGGGTAAAGTGGAAAAGATTGAGAAACTCGAGGATAAGGAGGCAACCAATGAGAAGAGAGTATCAAAAAAGAAGAAGGAAGAGTATATAAAAGAGAATAATTAACATAAATAACTCAGGAAAGGAAGAAGTGTTGTGATGAATAAAGAAAAGTGAAGAAGTAAAATGAGGAACGACGCGGCTATGATACAAAAGAGGGAGGGGGTATAGCATTGAAAGTAAGGAAAGAAGAAGCACAAGTGAAGAAGAGAGAGTGGGGGAGAGAGAGAGTCAAATGTAGACAAAAGGAAAGGAAAAGAAGAGAAAAGAAAAAAGAAACAAAGCTGAAGGAACAGCAGATAAAAGAGAATAATTATTATAAAAATTAAGGGAAATAATAAGTGTTTAGAGAAACAGAAAAGGGGCAAAAATAAAAATAAAAAGGAAAAGAAAATGTGCTGGGAGAAACGAAAAAAGTGACAAAAAAAAAGATAAGGGACCAAAATCAATAAAACAAAATAAGGAAAAGAATAAGTATTGTGATAAACAAAAAGGGGACCAACATTTTTAAAAAATAAGGAGAAGAATAAATGTTGTGATAAACGTAAAAAGTTGACAAAATAGAAAAAAGATAAATAAAAGAATAAGTGTTGTGATGAACGTAAAAGGGTGACAAAATAAAAAGAAAGTAAACATAAAATATGTTTAGGAAGATCATATACGAGGGTAAACAAAAAAGTTAATGGACTGAACACTTATTATGATCACATCTTATCACCTGTTGAATCATTTGTCAAATTAGATTCAGTCAGTGCAACACAGATAGAATAAGGGGGAGAACCATAAGAAATATTATGTCAAAAATCTCCATGGAGTCTCATTCCATCCTCCTGTCCAATTTCTATGGGACATTTACAACTAGGTATTTCAAATATTAAACGGTGGGCTTCTCTATAAAAATATTTCATTATTGTGCGCCCAAAAAAATCTCGGACAGTCAGGATCGAAATCAGATTGGACTGAACGAAAAAGCAGCAAGGGGGCCAACACATTATAAGATGGTATTACATTTCCGATTTTCTCTCAGTCGTCTATAAATTTCCTTCCTACATCTTCCTTTGTTAAGCTTTTCTTATTTCAAATCACAGGCACGAGCTACAAAGCTTGAATTAACTAAGAAAAAAAAGGACAAGAAACGTAGAAGAGCACTTTCCTTAATCTAATTTGCGCTATCTTTGCTTTATCCTTTTTTTTCCAACACGTTGTTTTTTTTGTGGGGGGGTGCCTATCGGCAGGAAATGAATAATACACCGACTGTAAGACCCCACTAATGATTGTCCTGGACATGACACTAAATAATCTGATGGTGAAGTTCCAGTGATACAAGACGTTAGGGAATGCAGAGCAACCCTTCTTTGCCAATGCTCTCAGGTAGGACCAGATCGAGTACTATTTTGGTGTTGAATAGAACTGCATACTTTTGCTCAGCATAATTGTTCATATTAGATCTGCTTGTCTAAACTGAAGTGTTTGAAATAAATGCTTTTGACACTAAAACTGTATATTTATAGTAAACTGTATTGTTTAATATAGAAATGTTTATTTGTACAAAAATGGATTTGACATAGCCTACAAGAGTTGATATGCCATAAAACCCAACCAACCCAACAAACCAAACAAACACGTGATTTTGTATTTCTTCCTTTTCCTTTGGTTCTGCTGCTTTTTTCCATCTTTCGGTTCTTTTATCTTCCTTTTTTTTTTCTTTTTCATCTTTTCTTCAAAGCATGGTCTCGTATTTCTTTTCTTCATATTCTTGTTTCTTTTTTTCCTCCTCACGTGGTCTTGTATTGTTTTTTCTCTTCTTTCGATCTTTCGCTTTTTTTTCCTTCTTTTCTTCAACTCGAGGTTTTGTATTTTTAGCTTCTTTCTGTTCAACTTGTTTTTTTTCAAAAGTGGTCTTGTATCTTTCTTCAGTTCTCGATTTTTTTTCTTTTTTCTATCTTCTCTTCAACAGATGGACTTTTATCTTTCTTCGTTTGTTTTCAACTTTGATGTTGCTTCCGCGGGTTTTCCTTTTTCTGTTTTCTGTTGTTGTTTCATGTTTTTATTTTTACTTTATTTTCAATATTGTTATTATGTTTTGTTTTTTTTAAATTTATTTTGATGCGGTGACCTTTCCTTTCTTTCCGCCTATATCTCTTCTACATACCCACAAGATGCTTACATTATATTCCTAAGTCGTACAACTGTCTATATATTTCCTTATTTTTTTCTTATTAGGCTACTATTGTCTCTTTCTCTTGGTCTCGTGTCCACCCCTTCTCCCTTGTACTTTCTTACTGTCTATTATTTATTTCTTTTTTTTTCTTTTGTTCTTCCCCTGCGTTTACTATTCACTTTCTTTTTTTTATCTTTTTACTTCGTCTTTTGTTTTACTCGTTTTTTTTTTCCTCTGTCTTTTTTCCTCTGTTTATTTTTTCATTTTCTTTGTTTTCCATCGGTTTTTCTCTGTTTATTTTTCTTTGCTTTCTTACCTCTGTTTTCCACTTTGTAATCATATGACTTACAGTACTTCGAACTAACCCACCATGATACCATGGACTGGTTACGGCACCAATATACACTGTTGTACCATTGTGGTACTAAGGAGATTTTTTTCGACTCCGATGTGACCCCACGTGGAAACAAATTGACGAATGCGAAAACTATGTTGGACTACTCAAAGCTTTATTTTCGATTAAGTAGCAAGTAGTCACTGGGATAAAGAAAGACAGTAAATGAACTAAAACAAGCATATCATGGTGGGAAAGAGAGAGAGCAGACACAGACATGGAATTTTTTCTTGTTCTAACATGCTTGTCCGCTGGGTCACGTAGTCTATCGCCCCCTTTGAAATGCTCCCCGAAAATTAGGGCTTGTAAACTTCCATCTCCCTACATTTTCATTGCTATTGCACTATTGAAGTCTTTGCCTAATCACTTCTCGCCCACATATCACGAAAAGACGCTAGTTGTCCTCTCACTTCTGCCGGTCGTGTTAGGGAGAAACATCCTCTTCGGCTCGTTGTGCACATGCACACAATATTTCGGACTAATACGTTTTTCAAATCATTTAAATTACTATGAGTGTCTCAGCTTTCTAATTCGTAGACTTCTGTCTGCTTTATCTATTTATTTATTCACTTTCAATTTTCTATGAGCCGTTCAATTACGTTACAACAGTGCATTTCCCTGGAATATACCTCTCTGTACCTTCGAATCAGCCAAGCTTTTTCCTCCTGCAGTCAGTTCAACCCTCCACATTTTCATGGCTTTCTCAATAAAGTTTATGACTTCGTTTCCGTAGTCAACCTAGGTCATAGCTAGATTTTTCTGCTTTGTCTTGCTCTTATTGGGGATGTGTTGATCAATGTATATTAGCTCTTCTGTACCTTAGGTTCATTTGAAGCATCGTTTCTGTTTCTGGAATAACAATCCGCAGCTTGCTAGCGTGTTGTAAATCTTTTCTCTGATTCAGGCCGTAAGTATTTTCCATAGAATAGGTAGGCAGGTTACGGTTCTCTATTGTTTGGGGTGTTTTTTTTTTAGACCAATGTTGTCTTTCCTTTGATCATCCATTCAGGTGGATCAGATTCTTGTAAGCATCTCTTCATTTTGATAGTTAGTCTGTCATGGATGGTGGATGTTTTAACAAGTATCCATGTATGCCAACATGGCCTGGCGTTTTCGAATTTGGTTTTATTTTTTAGTGTTGTTTTCAGTGAATCGATGTGTAATTTCACCTTCGGTTCTTCTTCGAGTCTTTCTAACAATTTTGCCATGTTGCTTATCCATTCGGCGTTTTTATTGTGTTCTATTCGTTGCCATATTTTGCTCCAAAATTGTTCTCCTTCCCTTGAATCCGATTGTTTGTATGTCTTTGTGCCATCTCCTCCTACTTGATGGGAGCATTTTTTTGATTTTTGGAATGTTCTGTTTTTTTTTCTGTATTGCTTTACCCTGTCTTGATATATTTTTAATCTCCTTTTTTGGCCTGTACTTTCTAGTTTATTTTCTCGAGTTGTTTTATCATTTTTTTCTTTATTTGTTTTTTTTTCTTTTCTTCCCAACATTTTCCAGCATTGTTCTTTTGTTTATTATTTTTGCTTGTTGTAGATTTCTTATCTGCGTTACTGTCGAATTTCCCATTCAGTTGAGAGTTTTCCATACCAGAGTTAGCTGATGGTCTTTCACTGGAGTTTGAGAAGCAGCAAGTTTCCTCAAACCTCCAGGACTCTTCTCAGTTTTCTGGTCAATCATAAGAATGCTGTAGTCTGGTCTTGATATTTTCCTCATGTCTGTTTTGAAGTCATTGGTGACATTTCAAATCGTATTTACTACAACTGGTATCACCCTCACCATCATTTTCCAGTTTTTTTTCTATTGGAAGGCTGAGACTCTCATAGTAATTAAAGGGTCCCACTGTTTATCTTTTCGCTTTCTTTTAGTTAAAGGTCCATCTTAATAACTAAATCCACGAGACGTGGTATTCTTGCTGGAATAAGTTGATTTGTTTGTATTCCTGAATCCCAAAATTTTTATGCGTTTAAATGACTTGAATGGATTCTCCTGTTTTCATATGGCATTTGGTTTCCTTTTTTATATAACATTTCTATCTCTTGCATGATTTCCTGTGGACTACTTTTAACGCACAGATATGCCTTTTCAATTTTCACTCCAGTAAACGCAAGACACATCAACTCTCTAGAATTCACGCCAAACTTGATAATCCTTAACAATCCTCTAAACTCGATGGTCTCTATTCTTCCTCAAACGTCCAGTTCCTCCCAACCTTTTCCATCCATTTTGGGAAGTTTCCAACTGCATCAAGTACATTGTGTACCACCGCAACCTTCATGTCCAACTGATTATTTCTCTTGCAAAAATCAATTGTGTTCGTTTCTTTTGCGTTCTTTGACCTTCATTCTTTGATCCACGGAGACGGCAAAATCCTCAAGAAGAGTTTTTTTTTTAATTGTAAATTACAACTAGATCTGGTCCACTGGCAGGGATATAAATTTCAGAAAAATTTTTGTTTCATTTTCTTGGACAAATTATCGTTTGTGCAAATACCATTAGGTAGAAAAGACAAATTTTAATGTCTTGCACAATTCCCAGTTGATCAACTTACTCATGCAGTCATGCACAGTCTTGGGCTTTTTGTGTTAGTTTTCTGTATTTGCTAATTATCTGATAAACCATTTCCTCTTTTTGACCATATAAAGTAAACTTAATCTTGTTGTGCATATAATACATTTCCGCTTCAATTTAATTTGTACAATCTTTTTATTCGTTACTACTTAGTGTCTCTATTAAGATGCAATTACTATGTCTTGGCTGTAAGTCCTTATTGTTTATACATGGTTTTATATTTCTCATTTTGCAAATAGCTTCATATCATCTATATACTTATCTACATACAGGGTGGAACGATAAAATTGTCGTCCTAAAGAAAACAACACTACAGCTTTTCTTAAAAAACTTTTATTGAAAAATTCAATTCAGGTAACGTGATTATGTAGTAGAGCTGACATATATTCAATGCATCCACCTTCAGCCTCAATCACCGGCTCGATACGGATCCGGAACTAGGAGCATGCCTTTTCCACAAGCGCCGGCGGGAGCTCGGCGAATACTCGCCGGATGGCGGCTATCAGGCTGGTTTTGGTATTGTGGGAGGTCATGTTGGTGATGATCTCGACGTATGACCAAACGGAGTAGTCCAGCTGGTTCAGATTAAGGCAGGAGTTGGGGTCAGTAAGAGAAGGGAACAAAGTCGTAGCACTCCTCCTGAAGCCAAGACTGGGTCTCTTTGGACTTGTGGGCCGGCGCCGAGTCCTACTGCCACACTGAGGGTTTGCCAACGGCCACCTGATTGCACCAGGGGATCACCACATTCTTCAGCACATCCATGTACACTTTGGTATTGATTTTCAAGCTGACTTCGAAGATGTGAGGTGGCATGATGTGGCCATCACTGGAAACCAGACGAAAGACCATAACCGTAGCTGGAAACTTTGTTTTTATCACTCTGGGCACGCCCCTGTTATTCGTGGCAATCCAGATTTGCGTTTTGAGGGTACTGGCAATGGTCCTATTGCCTTAACTTGGATTGGTAGAGCGCATGGTTGTACAGCGGCGCATCACCGATCTCGCTCGTTGAACATTGTGTCACTTTCAGACATGATAGAAGGCTCCTATCGCTCTTGGGATTTGTAAACAACTGGCCAACTAGTAGATGATCTGCAACAACAAAAGATAACCGGTTTTCTTTATAAAGAAATTGAATCATGTCATCTTTTCTAGGGTGACAATTTTATCGCTCCGCCCTGTACTTATGTACTTATGTATGTAATTATGAGGAAGCGTTCGCGTTGTAATGAATACCGTCGTTGGAAATATATACGGCTACACGAGTTCCTGGACGAAACTTTGCATTACCTGAAGCCCTGATAACTTTGAGAAATATATGAATTCAACATTTTCTCTCCAGCAATAGGAAAATATCAGGAAGACAGGTCTCATTAACATTGGGATAGCAACCGACCTGGAAGAATTCAAACCTGTTTAACTCCGCTTAAAAAATTGACATTGCATCGTATGCTACTTGTGCACAGCGGTAAGTAAATATATCTATCAACATCATTATCATCTCATGCAGCACGTACCCATTTCCCTAACTCTCTTTCTCTCTCTCTCTCTCTCTCTCTCTCTCGATATATATATATATATATATATATATATATATCGCCATTCGTCCCTACCATCCATCGTGTCCGGTAGGTCTTCCAGGCTATATCCTTTGTCTGTACAGAGCTGTTGTAGTTAAGATTAAGGTGGTCGTCCTATACTTGCACGTCCGTGTGAAGGGATCCCTAGGAGAATGTCACCATTGAGTTCGTCCTTGCTCCTCCTGCATATTTCCAAGTTATGCAGCGCTTTGCAAAAACGAGTTATTGTAATTAGGGTGTATTTCCCTGGAACAAGTCTCCTCAGATTTCCTCATGTGCTATCTTTTGCCCACCTGTTCTTCTATCCAGTTTTAAGGTTTCATGGTGATAAAGTTTCTGACTTTTTCCAATGTCTTGTACATATTCATATGTTCTTTTATTTACGTTAGCAAGACCATGGCATTGGCCTTTTGTAATCATTCCTTGTTATAAGAACATATTTCCGCCTCTTTTGAAGCAGTGCTCATTTAAACAAAGTAGATCATCCATTCCTCTTATACTCAAACGGCGTTTTTTTTTTCTGTTCTTCCGGAAGTAATCCACGG
This sequence comes from Sepioteuthis lessoniana, assembly GCA_963585895.1. Classification (NCBI taxonomy): domain Eukaryota; kingdom Metazoa; phylum Mollusca; class Cephalopoda; order Myopsida; family Loliginidae; genus Sepioteuthis; species Sepioteuthis lessoniana. Next base: position 127,695,962 of record OY757909.1, on the reverse strand, counting down.
TATTCAAGTGAGTGATTGATTTTTTCATCTGTATTGTTGTAGTTTTCGCATCGTAAACACGTTAGCGGTTTATTGTGGCTGAGGATGGTTTTTTTCAGATATTTTTCTAGAACCGTGTACATTTCCTCATGCATTTAGGTGTTCTGGCTTCTTCAATACATTTAATTCGTTTCAGAGCCGATCTCTCATGGATAGACGTGATATTTGAGCTAGAATCCTTCTATGCCATGATAACCTCGTGTTTTCCTGTTGGTTACATTCTTAGGTGTTTTTCTTTAAGATGACATATGTATATTCGCCTCGTTGCCTTCTTCGAGTCCTTGTAATTCTTTTTTTCATGTTATTCCTCATTCCTGTTCCCATATTTTACTTGAATGTTGTTTTGCTTCTAATGCATCCAGTTATTCTTCTATACCAGGTATTTATGAACGATATCCTGCGGGACGTTTTATTTATTGATATTTTCGATTTGTATTTTTCATTCATTTCGTATATACTAACTCACGTTAGTAGAGAGCTAATTCATTTTAGGCTTTTTTGGATGGTTTTGTTTTGTTGTGACATTGTACTTACTTTTTTGTGCGTTAATTGATGTGTATTAATGTCAAGATGCAAGTAAATTTGTTATGAGTTATTTTAAGGTCTAATGGAAAACAGTATAATTCAAAGTTCACGATTTTTTTTATTTTCATTTTTTATATATTCAAACACATCCTCTTTGGCAAACAAGTGAATATCATTGATGCAAATGTTTTTGATTGTTGATGAAACTTTATGAGCTCTATATGCAATATTTTCTGGTTTTGATGCCATGCCTCAGCAGAAATTGTTTCACCATATGTGGTAACTGGCTTTCAGAATGGTCATTTTATTTCATTGATTGTCTTATAGAAACTATCCGCTTAACATTTATGTAATAGTCGCTTTTTCCGGACCCCTTCTGAGTTTCTGGGGAAATTGTATGATGCTGTATTGCATCCTCTTAAACTCAGAAACTTTTGTTTAATTTTTATGGCATATTCTCTTGATTCTTTTTTTTTTTCACATTCTTTTGCTACATATGTCGAAATACTGCATATATATGTCCAAAAATCAATATAATTCATCTTTTAACTATTCATTCTGAATTTCTCTGCGTATTGTATTTTTTTTTATTTGATGTGTTCATAGTGGAAAATGCTATTAACTAAATGAGGTACCTATTCTTATGTAAGTGAGCTGTGTGGAGAGCTAAACTGGTATTTATATTAGAACCATCCGATATATATATATATATATATATATATATATATATATATATATATATGTGTGTGTGTGTGTGTGTGTGTGTGTGTGTGTGTGTGTGTGTGTGTGTGTGTGTGTGTGTGTGTGTGCGTAAAGATTCCTCTGACGAGACGGAGAGTATAGTAATAATATTCCCCGCTGAAATGAATTTATTATGACGACTTAACCGAGTTTGAGTCTCCATTAAATTGTATAATATATATATATATATATATATATATATATATATATATATATATATATATATATATATATATATATAAGCTGATGAATCTTACAGTAAACCCAAGAAAAAGGACACGTTAACAAGTCTTCTGTTTAGGCAGTATTGTTGATTTATTTTGTTTTAGAGAATGAAACAGTGTAAACTAAAATTGATTGTAAAGGTTTTAATCACTCTTTCCCAGTTCGATACCAATCTGATTATATATATATATATATATATATATATATATATATATATATATATATATATATGGGGGGGTGATTAAAAGTCGGGAAAATGCAGTTCATTCCAAGTAAAAGTGTCTTTCATTTTGCACTATTTTCTTCTAAAATGTTTCTAAGTTTAGAAAATGCTTGGGCGTAAGGATATCGCACATTTAATATTTTAATTGAATAATCAAGAATTTTAGTTCTGAACCATCCCTCCCCACTAAAAAGCCCAAACAAATGAAAAGAAAGGAAAATCATTACTTTGAAGGTAATATCATGTTTAAACTTTATCCTTATTTAAGCAGTGTCATTTTCCTTCACTTTAAATTTTTTTCATATTTGATAAAAGGATAAAATGCCAATACATATTACTGATTAAACATCAGGCATTTTCCTCCGAGTTAAATTTCCTAAACAGACGAGAAAATTACAAAATTCCAATTTCAATCAAATTCTTGGCAAATATGAGTGCATATATATATATATATATATATATATATATATATATATATATATATATATATATATTGCTATTAATTATAGGTATTTTGTTTTAAATTTAGGGCTTCTCGGATTTGTAGTCGTGATTTATTAATTTCAAATAGTAAATTAAATTAATAAGTCACCACTACAAATCTAGGAATTCCCCACACACATTTATATATGTTTGTATTATAATAAGGGCATACGGTTCATATCGGCCTATTCTGTCTTTGTACTATTTAAGTCTTAGAATGAATCGTTTGACTTTGTGGGTAATGAATTTAGTAAGGCGCCGTTTTTTGCTAAATATTTTTAGCCCAAAGTAGAGCCGATTTGGAGGGAGCAAATAATGAAACGTCAATTAGAATGACAAAACATATACATTTGTATGAAGTGTTGGAAGAAATACAAATGGGAGTGAAACTTACGAAAGAAAATACTTTTACAGCAGTAAGTAGAAGAGCTGTCATGAAAAGTGCTAAAGGCATTTTAGATTGTGGCGGCTATATTCGATGTTGATCTTGTTTATGGAATAACCTTTGTGCTTCTACACATAGACACACCAGTGTAGACCGACTAGCAAAATAGAACGAATGGAGAGAAAGTGTCAAGGAAAGCTGTGATGTCTTCCTGACTTAGTCAAACACACACACACACACACACACACACACACACACACACACAAATATATATATATATATATATATATATATATATATATATATATATATATATATATATAAGACGTCTCTTAAGCGGACGGTTGTCAGAGATTATTCAATTAGACATTTTATTATGGCTAATTAAGTAATCCTTGGATTATGATAATAAAGATTCACCGAGAAAGAATTGTTTTTGTTTTTTCTTTACGAGCAGCTTACCGACAGTCTTCGTCATTTGTTAAATGCATCTATTCTTAAGATGTGTGTGTAGTATTTAACGTTAGTTTTTAACCGTGTTATACTTCATCATCTTAATTCTAAATCCTACTTTCAAACTACAATCACTTCTTCGACGTTAAGATACAGTACTTTTCATGAGCAAGAATAAAGAATTAATTCATGAGGGTGTTTCATCCAACGTAGTCTGTTGCCTCGCCGAAGCATTTTTTAAGGACCAGCTAATACGAGACCATGGGTATGCCAGATCAAACATAACTACACTTATACAGTCATAGAAATCACCTGTCTTTGGAGGCTTTGTGCCATTATATTCAAATATTGCTAATATGTTTTTTTAGGTTTTCCAATGAGACGCCTATAATTGGTATTATTAATTATTATTTTTAATTTACTCTTTCGGTATTTTTTTCCCACCAGCGTTACCCGATTGTTTCATACTGGAGTTTTAGTGAGAGCAAGTAGTCTCAAGCCTCCAGGACGGTTCTCAGGATTCTTACCGATTTCAGTTATGCTCTCATTTGGATGGTGTCTACTCGTACTCTTATTTCCAAATACTCAACTCTCTGTAAGAATCATTTGGTGATTATACTGAGTGAACAAATTAAATTTCGTGTCACTGTCGCTTTAATTTTCCATAGTTGTTCAGTCCTCAAGCAAAAATTTGGTACTTATCTCTCTTTTAGCTTTCTTTCAGTTTTACTCACTGGACGGCAAATTTCTCTTTTATTGTTGGTTATCATTTGGTCTGGTCGTCTGGCCGAAATTCGATGATCCGTTTGTATCTCAATATCCAAGAGACGTTTCTGCATCTTATTTTCGAGCAGATATTCTTGGTTGTGCATATACCACTTATTCGTATGGTCAATTGTAAAGATATTGCACAATTCCCTGAGGACCCCAAACAGTCATGTCTAGTCTTGTATTTTTGTGCTAATGTATGGTATTCACTTACTATCTGATCGATTGCATTGTCTCTATAACCAAATATTCTATACCTGCTATTTTGTTTATTTCATGTCTATTTTTCCTTTGACCTAGTTAGTCCTTATGGCGGTGTTTGTTGCTGATATCAGAAGAGATTCAGTTTCTCCCTTAAGATTTACTTTTCTTAGGCATGTTCAAATTTTCTTTGGTGAGATTTCACTTGTTTGTCGCTGGAAATGTCCATGACATATTTTTCTTTGCCTTTTTGTTTCCTCGTTATTTTTGTTATTTTGATTCTTATGCTCTCTGTATTGTTTCTGGTAGTTTTAATCACTTTAACTCCTTTCTTTTTTTATGCTGTCTTCTGCTTGTTGCATTGAAGTATTGACACTATCTTTAATTCTGGTGAGTTCTTTCCTTCCTTCTTTTCTTGACACATACGGTCTATCTACTTCAGCTCAGCGATGTAAGGCTGTATGCATCCTAATGGATTTTCTTGTTCAGCGGTCCATTTGTTTACGTTCTTTCCTCGTCTAATTTAAAAATAGTCCCGAGTTCCTCGCAAGTGGGACATGCCAGGCGTTAATCACTTTCGTGATATTTCTGATATATATATTGGTTTCCAATAGTTGGCTAGTTCTCCAAAGCTATTCATTTTTTTCATCTATTCCTTCCATCATTTGTCATTTACCACTTTCATCTTTTGCATGGCAAATTCCAACCCTATATTGTCAAATTATATTTTTACTGTTTGTATAAGGTTTTCCAATCAATTTATTTTTTTTTAATTTTTGGAAAAGTGAGTGAAATCGTTCATGTACATTTGGTGATTGATATATTCAGGCGATTTTTTAAGTTTGTATTAGCCTGTGTATTTTCTAAGCATGTGATCTCGTGGTTCCATCGCTATCAAAAATAGTAATGGTGATAGCTTGGACGATTCCCCTTTGAGTTTTCACCTTAGCTAACCTTTTTCCATCTGATGGCAATTGTACTTTGCAGTTTTTCATGGTTTTCTCAGTAAACATTATGAGTTCGTCGGATATCTTGTTCATTTTGTGATAGTCTCTAAGGCAGAACTGTGGGACCGTCAATCCAAGCCAAACCTACATCTTTTTTCTGTTTCGTTCTACTGTTCTTAAGAATGTGTTGATGATTATATAGCAATTCTCTTGTTCGTCTTATTCCCTTGAGGCATCCTTACTATTCCTCAGGGAACAGTCTGCGGCTTATTAACCCGTTGTAAATCTCCTCTCTAATATCTGCCGTTGGCATTTTCCACATAGGTAGGCCCATATTGGATAATCTTTTTGGATCAAAATGTTTTTTTTCTTTTGGACATCAATTCGGGTTTGTTTGATTTTTCTAAGCATCTATTAATTTTGATTACCAGTCCCTCATAGATGGAAGTGAACTTTTAAACCTGAATCCATGCATCCGCTGAACTTAGCTAATTTGGTACTTTTTGAATGTCTAAGGGAATCGATGTGTATATTCATATTTTTGCCTTGTTCATGTCCATGCAAATCTTTTCTCTTGTTTATCCATTTGGCTTTTCAATTATGATCTCTTCGTTCCCATATTTTGCTCCAAAATTGTTTTGCTTCCCTTATTGCTATGTTTTTCTATTGTTGCCATATTTTCACAAAATATCCCTCTATTTGTTAGTAGAATATTATTATCATTATTATTATCATTGTCCCTGAGAGTTTTTCACACCAGTGAAGGCTGATGGTCTTCCACAGAAGCCTTAGTAAGAAAAATTCTCTTCAGATCACCAGGACACTCCGCAGTATTCTGGTTGATCACAAAAGTTCTAGTGTTTAGATGATCTTGATTCGTTCTCCAATATCCAAGTCTTCCCGTTTCCTTCTTGAATAATTGGGGATCGTTCTCATTGTATTAATTAAATGTTGTTTGACTGTGTTGCATATTGACCTCCGACCCGGCCAAGCAGTCAAAATAAGAAATTCACCTGTGTAAATAACAGGTGCATCCGGTCGAAGATATCAGGAGTTCAGGGGTGACCTTGACTGTCGAGGGGTTGAATTGAGTACAAAATTGTGACGCTCGCAGGAAGTAGGTGGATGTCAAATTATTATATAACCACGGCGACAGGAAGTTCAGATCAGTTGGAGGGAAGATGCTGGAATGAGAGCCATGTCCCAGCAGAGGCTTGGCCACCAGGCCCCTGGTTGAGCAGCCCAGGAGAACGGGAAAGAAACGCTGTTATGGCTATAAGAGAGAGGGTTCTGTTCAGTCTCCAACTCCCTCTCACACACAACCCTTTCAATAAAGTGAGAGGTATATTTTTCTAAAGAACTGTGTCTGCTTGTCTTTATTGTGTTGACTATGTTTCTGCATGCATATGTGTAGGTATAGTTAGTTGTGACTATACAACAACTGTTGCACGCATGTTTCCTAGGTTTTTTTTATTAACGTTTAAAAACTATTCGACTTAATTTTTTTTTTTTTTGCTTTCTTTGCAAATTCAGTACGCACAAGGTTCTCTTTTTTTTAATTATGTCTAGGTCTGGGCGGGATAAGAGCATTTGTTTGTAACTCAGATTCCCACAGAATTTCATACATCGCATTCTCTAGGTCGGATTCTCGTTTTTTAGGTATACCATTTGGTCGTATGGTCAAGTTTCAGAGAATTACGTTCTCCATCCTGTTACGTCTGGTCTTTTACTTTTTTGTGCTAGTTTGTTACATTCGCTTATATGATTCATGGTTTCTTCTTTGTAACTTGATACTCTACACATGATATTTTATTGCTCATTATCGTTTTTTACTTTAATATATTTGTTCCTAATGGTGTTTTGTTCTTCTGTTGGAAGATGTTCAGGTTCTCTCTAAAAGGTTTCACTCTGCTATGTCCAAGTTTTGTCGTGTGAGTTTTCATCATCTTGTCACTTGATCTATCCATACTTCCCAGGTGTTTATTCATTTGATGAGATTTCTGCTGCGGAGTTTGTTTTCATTAAGTTTTCTCGATCCTCTGAGGACTCTTTGATATTTTTTCTTTCATCTCCGCTTATTTAATGGCGGTGACTTTGAATATTTTCAAATACTTGTAATTTTGCTTTACTCCGATCCCTCTGATTCTTTCTTGACTAGCATTGCTATTCCCTCCATTATTTGTTTTTCCACTTTTGATTATGAACATGGCACATCTTTCTATACCAAATTCTATTCCTATATTTATATATATATATAAATGCGTACTCTTCTTGTATGTATCAGAGTCCCCCATTCTTTTTCAGTCTTTTTCAAACAGCTTAATGTCGTCTAAATACATGGGGTCATTTCGTAAATTTGTAGCCCCGTGTGCACTTCCTAAATATGTTAGTGACTGCCATCAATCTTTTTTACAAAAGTTTTTCCTCCATCTATTAATTGCACTTTGCATTTTTTTTATGTATTCTTTGATGACCTTTATGATTTTGTTGGATATCTTGTACATTTTTTGACAGACTATTCAGCTTTTCGGGATCATACTATAGGCCGTTCTGTAGTCAATCATTACTATGGTTACATTTTTCCACATCACTTTGCTGTCCTAGAAAATGTGCTGATCAATATACAGTAAATAAGGTGTTCCTCTTGTACCTTGTAGCATCCTATGTCTTCTTTAGAAAACCGTCCACAGCATGTTAACGAATAATACATCTCCTTCCTAATATGTGCTCTTTGGATTTTCACATCATAGGACGACATGTTATGAGTCTATATTTGTAGGGGTTGTTCCTTTTCATTGTCTTTTTCGATCAGATCTGCTTTGTCTTTATTCGTCCATTTTGGAGACCTCTACTCAGTTAAATTTGCAATCTGCAATGGATAGACTTAATTTTTTTTTAACATAATTAATGTACGCTTTCAAGGCATGGCGTTTTCCAATCGGGTACTTTTTTGAGTATTGCTCTGAATGAATCTATATGTATATCCATCTCCCAGAAGCACTTCAAGTCTTTATAATTCGTTTTTCTTTTCATTTTATTCATCAATTCGGCCTTTACATTTTGTTCTTTCTGTTCCTATGTAATACTCCATAATAATTTTGCATCCAGTTGTTGATTTCTTTTTGTGCATTCTCCACCAACATGTTCGTTGAAGGTTGGCTATTTTTTTTTTTATTTTAGAATGTATTGTGTTTCTATTGCTTGTCACTGTCACTATATCTTTTAATTCTTTTTTTTTTTTTTTCGCTAATATCTTTTGATTTCTCTCTTCCAGTTGCATTGTCAGATTGTTAGCTTTTCATCCCAACATACGCCTTTTTGGTTTGCCTTACTAAGCATTTTCGCTTGTTGTTGCAATTTCTTTACTTGCCCTTCTAGTCGAAATTCCCAAGCAGTTTTTACATTCCTTTTCGAGCTGCTTATGTGAACACCGATTATTATTATTATTATTATTATTATTATTATTATTATTATTATTATTATTATTTCCCTCTGTGTGAGTTATTCACAGCAACTAACACCGTTGGTATTTCCCAAACTCAAAAGGATAGCAAGTCTTTTCAGGTCTCCTACAATCTTCTTAGAATTCTACCTGATCTTACCAATGCTGTTGTCTTGGTAGTTTCGATTGGTCCTCCCATGTTCATCTTCCCCCCCCACTTTCCAGGCATTTATGGACCATTCCAAGTGTGCCAATCACAATTGTTAACAGCGTCATCCTCATGTTACACAGCTTTCTTAGTTCTGTCTTTAATTTTTTGCCATCGTAAATTCCTGATTTTTATTTTAGTCACAATAGAATTATCTCTTTACCATGAATTTAAGCTCAGGCAGCTGTAATTTTTCATATTTTTATGGGAATAAGAGTTGCTTGTTTTTGTTTTTTGTTTTTTTTGGTTTATTTTGTAGGATTCTAAAGTTAAATGAATACAGAAATTTAAACTTTAGTAACTTTCATTTGATAATAAATGTGGGCTAAAAAAAGGACAGATGATGAACGCTGCAATATACTTACAAATTTTCACGCTTTCGGTTGTCTTGAATTTTCTCTGGGATTTTTTATCTGGAGTCTGAGAGGCAGCAATTTTACTTCAGTCTCTCGGACTCTTCCTCTGTGTAATCTTGCAAATCCTAACAATGCAGGGGTTTTTATAGTCACGATTCCCTCTCTTACTTCCAATTCATCCAGTGTTTTTTTCCCAAACATATGGTGACAATTCCACGGCAATCAATTACAAATGATATCACCGTCATTCTCATTTTCCATAACTTTGCAGTTCTATGTCAAGATCTAAGTATATGTCAATAATTTCACGTCCTATTATTTTTAAACGGGCAAAGCCACTAGACGGCACGTTCTTATTTCTTTAAAAATTACCTCTAGGTTTGCGCTCGTTACATTTAGTTGTATCGTCAACTGTTGATTCTTTCTACAATTACCAGTGGATCACCTTTCACACCCAGTCGTGCCTATAAGTACTTTTGCGTTAGTTTACTGTACTCACTTACAATGTTACTCTTAACTACTTCATCTTTTGCTCCACATAACCAACAATTTCTTTATTTTTTTCCAAATTGTCTACATCCGTTTTAACGTAATTGGTCTTTTAGCCTGTATTTTAGCTACAGTTTATCGAGGTGCAGTTTCTCTCTGAAGGTTTCACTTTCTTAGCAATCTATTGTCAATCGCTTAAAATGTACATACAGTTGGGTTTTTTTACCATTTTTGTTTCCTAGTTTTTGTTGTTTTTTCTCTCAGTTCTTCAATTGCTAGTGTTGTCATTAGTTGTTGTAATTAATCTTCGATAAATCTTCTTAATGTCCTCCTCGAGACAGAGTGTTGACGTATCTATGCAATCTCCAATGTTATCGAATCCGCTTTCTCTTTCTTTTCTTGACACATACAGACTACCTATGTCATCTCACCGATATAAAGCCTTGTGCATAGTCATCAAATATTGTTTTCCGTGTACTATTTTTCTGCCGGGTCAATTACAAAAATGGCCCTGAGTATTTAAAGGCATTGGGGAGGCTTCCCTGGTGCTTATCCCTTTGATTAGATTCCAGTGGTTGAGCTTGGTTTCTAAAAGATTTTTCATTCTTCTAAGAAACTCTCTTTTACATCACCGATTGTTTGACGGCGTCCACGTTCCATATTTTCAAGAATTGTAGTTTCCTTATCTCTAAATATGTTAAGGATTTCCTAATTTTGCTCTTCTTCTTCTTCTTCTTCTTCTTCTTCTTCTTCTTCTTCTTCTTCTTCTTCTTCTTCTAGTTTTTCACATCAGCGTTAGATGAGTGTATTTCACTGGAGATTGAGTGACAGCAAGTCTCTTCAAGTCTCCAGGACTCTTCTTAGTATTTTGGTCGTCTTCAATAATGCTGTTGTTTGGATGGTCTCCACTGGTTGGCCAACTTCCAAATCCTCCAGGCCCTTTAATAATCGTTTAGTTACCGTGCAAAAAGCACGAATCCCAATTGGTATTATTGTCACCTTCATGTTCCATAGTTTTTTTCAATTCTCTCGCTAGGGTGAGGGACTTCTATCTCTTTTCACATTCTTTCAGTTTTATTCTGTGGTCAGTCCGGACAGAAAAGTCCACAATTTTGCAAATTCTTTTTTTTTGGTTGATTATTATAAGGTCTTGTCTTCTGGCCGAGATTAAGTGATCCGTTTGTATGTCAAAATCCCATAGGAGTTTGTGTGTGTCATTTTCTTGGACAGGTGCTGGGTTGAGCATATACCATGTGTTGGCATGGTCAAATATTATTATTATTATTCTTATTATTATTACTATTACTACTACTACTACATGGTTCAATACAAGTTCTTCGCACTAGTACTCGTCTGAAGTATTTTATTGGCGACTAAATGACTTCAAGCTTACTCTAGTCTTTAAAAAGCTGTCGTCTGGATAATCTTTCATTTTTCCTTCATTTTCTAACTATTTTAGTGCCCTTTTCAAGCCTTTGAAGACCGTTCCAAGCGCGCCGATTACATTTAGGTTACTGTCACTCTCATATCCCATATTTTTATTTCTCGATGCAAGGTCTAAATACTTGTCTCTCTTTCCGATTTCTTTAATTTTCCTTCTCTGATCGGTCGGGATGGCGAATTTCCCTATACAGAGACTTCTCTTTATACTTATTAATTACCACAAGGTTTGGTTTTCTGACCGGGGTTACGTGATCTGCTAGTATCTAAGAATCCCTGAAAATGTTATACCTCTCAATCTATAGTACAGATTCTAGTTTATACATATACCACTCCGTTGTATGAGCTAAATTCATTTTTTTGCACAATTAATTACCTGAGGATCACCTTCTCCCACCTGTCGTGCCTAATATTCCTTTTGAGCAAGTTTACTACATTCGCTTATTATGTGATGTATCATTTAGTCTTCGTAACAATATAGACCACCCTTCTTGCGTATTATCGATTTTAGCTTTAATATAATTGGTTCTTATAATGTTGTTTCGAGCCGCTTAATAGCAGGGATTCAGTTCCTTTCATAAGGTTCCTTTTTGCAATCATTTACAAGTTTTCTCGTATGGAATTTCACCAGTTTGTCGCTAAAAGGTTTTTCCTTCCAATTTCTGTTTTCAAATTTTTATAGCAGTTTGGTTAGTGCTTATATTGTCAGTGGTCTTACAGGTTGGTGAAATTAATCTTTCTTAGGACTTTTTGACGTTCTTCTTGCGTTGGGTGGGGTCCACTCGCTTCACATATACAGCGTGCCAATGCTCTTTTTTGAATGTTAGTCCTTCTGCATCATCAACGATTATCTTTTTCTCTGGTCTTTGTTCCCCCGGTCCTTTTTCGGAAAGTGTCCGTGTATCTTACAAGAGGGTGTGCCCCAGGGCTTTATAACTTTGATATAAAGCTTATTTTCGAGTTTTCTCGTTCTTCAGTGGTACTTCTTTGATATTCTTTCTTTCATCTTTGCTGGTTGGATGGTGTCCGTTCCCAATAACCTAAATGCTTGTTATTTTCCTTTTCTCCAAGCTTTCTAATTCTGTCTTGATTTGGCAGTTCTTTTTCTTCTGTTATTTGACTTATACCACTTTTCCTTATGATCAAAACACATTTTTTTAGGTCAAATTCTATTCCTATATTCTCGTTGTATATTCTTCTTGTTTTCGGCAAAGTCTTCGATATTATTATTATTATTATTATTATTATTCACTCATTAGAGCTTTTCACATCAGCGTTAGCCGATGGTTTTTCATTGGAGTCTGTGTGACAGCAAATCTCCTCAAGTCTCCAGGACTCTTCTTAGTATTGTGGCTGTTCTCAACAATGCTGTCGTTTGGATGGTCTCTACTCGTTGCAAACTTGCAAGTCCTGTAGTCCCTTTAGCAATCCTGTTCCAAACGCACCAATTACAATTGGTATAATTGTCACCTGCATGTTCCACAGTTTTTTTCAATTCCTTAGCAAGGTTGAGGTACTTACCCTTCTTTTCACATTCATTCAGTTTCATTCTGTGGTCTGCCAGGACATTATTATTATTATTATTATTACTATTATTATTATTATTATTATTATTATTATTATTATTATTATTATTATTATTATCAATTTTTTAATTATTTTGACTACTTTGAGAGTTTTTCACACCAGCATTATCTGATGGTCTTCAACTGGAATTTGAATGACAACAGGTCACCCCAAGTCTCTAGGAATTTTCTCAGGTGTCTGGCCGATTTTAATAATGCAGTAGTTTTATATTTATTATTATCATTTTGACTATTATTGTAATTCTTTAAAACTTTTTGCCAGATTTTCAAACCAGTTTTAACTTGTGCTCGCTCACTGGAGGGAGAGTGACTGCAAGTCTCTTCAGCTCTTCAGAAATATTCTGAGTATTCTTGCTTACTTTACCAACGTTATAGTGTGTTATATCTCTTTTCCAAGTCCCTGAGGACTGTTTCTAGCGAATCATCGGACATTGGTATGAGCTCCTGAACCTTTTTATCTCTTTCACAATATCCAAGTATCTGTTTTTCCTAATTATTTAACCTTTATGAGAGGTTTTTAAACCAGCGTTAGCTGATGGTTTTCTGCTGGAGTTTGAATGACAGTAATTCTCCTTAAATCACCAGGATTCTTCATAGTATCCAGGCCGATCTCAATAATACTGTAGTTTGGAGGGTGTCCACATGTCCTCTAATTTCCACATCCTCCAGGCCCTGTACCAATCCTTTTGTAACTGTATCGAGCACATCATTTACAACGTTCATGTACCCTAGTTTTCTCAATTCTTTTTATCACTCTTTTTTCCTTTCTTCAGTGTTATCCTCTGGTTAGCTAGAACGGCAAGGTCCACTCTTCGGTAGGTTGTCTTTGTTTTGTTGACTATTACTCGGGCAGATTGTTTCGCTATTATCGTTATAATTATTTACTCTTTGTAAGTTTTTTCACACAAGAATTAGCTGATGGCTTTCCCCTGGAGTTTGAGGAACAACAAGTCTCCTCAAGTCTCCAGAACTCTTCTTAGCATTCTGACCAATCTTAATAATGCTGTAGTCTGGATGTTCTATACTTGTCCTCTTATTTCAAAGTCTTCCAGTCGTTTCACCAATCCTTTAGGACATTTTTCCAGGTGCCTTAATTACAATAGATATCCTTGTCACCTTCTTGGTCCATAGTTTTTTTAGTTCTGTAGCAACGTCAAGGTATTTATTTTTTTATATTGACAGGAAGATCACTTTGACATACCACGAATATTGCATCGGAGGCTTAACAGAAAATAGACCAGTTTCCGAACGTAAACAGGATGCACGTGTATTCTCAAAGAAAAGTTGCCCGGGTGGCCAGAACATTATATAACCGTGGAGATTTCCACCAGAGAAGTAAGAGATCCGATAAGAAATATAAGGCCTTACGTCGCTTTGGGCTCTGGCCTTGCTCCAGAGTGCCCAGAGACGGAAGGTTTAAATGGGCCTAAGATAATGCCAGACTCATGAAATTAGGAAAGCGGGGAGAAACTATGAGGACTTAATGACATAAAATGGACCGATACCTGACTCTCGAAAGTTGAGAAGTGAGTAGGAACTGGGATGGCTCCATATGAGACTCTTGAAAACAGAAAAGCAAAGAAAAACTAAAATAATTGAACACTTTGAGGTGTGCCTGTACCAGTCACGCGAAAGCAGAAAGAAGAAGAAGCATTTCGCTGAAGATTTGTATCTCGCTCCTGTGAAGTCAGCTCACTCAGTCCAAAGGTATATTCCGGTTAATAAAAGGAAACGAAAAGAAACAGATTATATTTTTTCACATCTGCGTTCTTGTCTTTCTATGCATATTTCATTCTTTCGTTTCTGATTCTTTGATTATCACTTGTCTGGACGTCAAAGTCCTCTATTTGGTTGGTTCTCTTTTTTTTTTTTTTTTTTTTTTTACTTTCACTAAGACAGGTTGTCTGGCCGAGGAGTATAAGAATAGTCTCGACTGAGTGGGCAACGTGATCTACTGGGAATTGCGCAAGAAATTTAAATTTGTCCATGAGAAAAAATGGTATATGAACAACACAGCATTTATCGTGATTTCTACATTCATTAGTATCGACATGACCGCTGCGTGGAAGAAACTGTGTTTCTTTTTATCGGTCAGGTCTGATTTCCAAATGATCGATAGCTTATCGATAGCTGTCCATGCCTTCGTTGGCCGCATGTCAATGTCTTTTTCGGTTGATGAGACACTACTTCCTAATTGTTGATCATTTATTTTCTACTGTATTTGTATTATTTCAATGTCAGACCCAACCCTTCTTTATTATTGTTCTAACTTGATCGGCGTGTCTCTGACTAGATGTCTGGAAATTAGAATATTCTTGCCAAATCTCTATTATTTGTGTAGGGTTGCTCCTAAAATAGCAGTTTAGTGTAACGTGCTTTCCCTTGTTAGGGTTTCTTTTCGGGAAATGCACTGAAAGTGTTTACTGTACTGAATAGAATGCTCTAAAAATATTTTAAATGTTTTCATTCACGTTTAGCGAATTGCTTGGCGGTTAAAAAACAATATGTATACATGAAATGTGTGTATTCTTTTTGCAGTAAAATGACTACTGAATCATTTTAATACTTCAATAATGCTACTTACGAAGAAACGTTTGTTAAAACATGAGTTTACGTGTAATATTTACTTTTAAACGTGGATGAATATAACTTGCAAACAAACTACAATGTTTAAGACCTTTAACAAGTGTAAATGATGAATATGTAGGAAAAGAAAGTTCTCTGTTTCCAACTGTTTTAATTAAGTTTGTCGTTTAAAAATTGCGAAGAGACTTAAGTTTAGTTTTTTTCTCTTTTATTCTTTTTAATAGAGTTCGTTGCAGAGAATCTTACAAAGATCTGATAATGAAACACGTTTCCATAATATATATCCCTTCTCTGCTCAGGGAGTCCAAGAACAATAATTAAACACACATTAGCAGCGCTTAGAAATCCATCAGTGTTATGAGAAAGAACTTTTAACGTTTACTTCTAAAAGTACAACTGGGGTGATTCAATATACTTTGATATTTTACCAATTGAGGCATAAAGTGTGCGATTTTAATTTGATATAAATACTTTGACGTTAATATCAAGGAAAGAAAAGATAAGCAAATATCATTGCGCGAAATGAAACCCAACAAAACAAAGAAGATTAATTAGTAAGATAAGTATTTTCATCATTATTTAATTATTTGGTATATAAGATATTTCAAAACAAAATAATCATACCATCAAGGAATGAAGTAATCAACCTATAAGTCATAAAATAAGTTAAAGTTGAGAATCAAATCCAATCAGAAATTATACTTAAATATTCAGTCTTCCTTTTTTGTCGGACACATTTTAAAAATGCAATTTAACATCGATTTTACATTCAAAATAGTAATAAGCAAAGGCACTGGTTTTAGTTCCGAAAATCGTTTGAATATTAATATTGATTTTCTGTAAATGTTTTTGGTAGGTAAATGACATATTTTGCCCAATCTGACTTATAGTTTTCATAAGTTCAAATTTTTGGGGTGAAGTGATTGAAAATTGGATTGCGTGAAAGAGTCTTTACTTGATTTGCAGTATTGAAAATATTTCAGTAAAATAAAACTTTATATAAATCAAGATTAAACCAAAGAAAATATACTGTCTAAATGTAAAAACCTTTATTAACCTTTCAACAAACACCCTAACTAACTATGTACAGCAAATCATAGAAACTTATGCGTAGTTGTGCTGAGGGTACTTGATAAGTGAAAAACTCACTCCTCATAATATTCTAAACAATGTATATTTGGTGAAGTTTGAGGAAAAAACATAAAATAGAGCAAATATAAATTATGTAGATTAACAGAATGAAAACGGAAAAAATTCTTGGGAAAATATATGGAAGAAAATTACGGCACAGGAAAAAATAATGAATATATGATAGAGAATCTGGGTTCTACTTTTGAAAACAAATATCAATTGGAAACATTATTTTGAATCTGAGAACCTCTCCAACCAGATTCATGTATTTTTATGTTGTACGACTGTACTGATATGTAAATGGTTGGAAAAATCTGAAAAAATACTATCATTAACAAAAGGAGATAAGAAAATGTGGTCATTTGGAATAATTATGATGACTTGAATAAAATTTAAAAAAAATACAATTTGAGACTTAACATTCAAAACCAGCTGATCTTATTGCTGCTATAAAAATGACATTTCAACACTGACAATAAGACAAATACAAGAATTGCAAATCATAATTTAAATATAGGCGCAGCTAAAGCCGTTTCGGCCATTGAAGAAAGTGCTGATATCTATGGGGAGATTCTATCACTCGATCCTCAATGATATTACTCCCAAAAATGAAATATTTTGCTAAATGATAATAGCAAATTAGCACAGAGTGAGTATAAGGCGAGACACGACTGGGTGGGCAAGGTGATTCACTGGGAAATGTGCAAGAAATTTAAATTTGACCATAATAACAAATGGTATATGCACAACCCAGCGCCTGTCCTAGAAAATGGCACGCATAAACTATGGTACTTTAACATACAAACGGATCACCTAATCCCGGTCAGGAGACCAGACCTTCTAATAATCAACAAAAAAAAAGAGAATCTGCAAAATTGTCGACTTTGCTGTCCCGGCGAACGACAGAAAAAATCTGAATGAATGTGAAAAGAAGGATAAGTACCTCGACCTTGCTAGAGAATTGAAAAAGCTGTGGAACATGAAAGTGACGATTATGCCAACTGTGATTGGTGTTTTAGGCACAATAACTAAAGGATTGTTAAAAGGCCTGTAGGACTTGCTAGTTGGCAGACGGGTAGAGACTATCCAAATAACAGCATTGCTGAGAACGGCCAGACTCCAAAGACGAGTCCTGGAGACTTGAGGAGACTTGCTGTCACTCAAACTCCTGTGAAAAACCATCAGCTAACACTGATGTGAAAAACTCTAAATGAGTAAAAACAAAAAACAAAAAATCAGCAGAAGCAGCATAGGCAGCAGCGATGGTTGTGCTGGAAGATATTTAGGGACTTGAAGAATGCATAAATCGAATAAAGGAAGACTAATTACAACAGGCAATAAAATACGAACGTAAAGTAAGAATAAAATTTAAAAAAAAGAAAATTGAAAATAAATTGAGGAAGTAAAACAACTACCTTGACACTGTAAATGAAAAATGAATGAAATTGAGAATGGTATCAGATAACCACTGAGAAGAATCGTAAATACAGAAAGCATATCAGTTCTAATAATAACCCGGATAAAACTGTAAGAAATAATAACCAAAAACACACAATCGTGAGTAATAGTTTTCTGCAATATTTTGGTAAAATCAGTAAAAATTCTACTGCAACAGATGCTTTTGCCGTGATAGTTACCAAGTGTGAGATGCCGAGATTGTCTTGAAACTCTCTAAGTACTACCCGCCGGATATGCCTCAATGGCTTGTGGGCATAACAACAGAATCCAAAAGTTTTACGTCTATTTGACCTTGCCTGATCGTGAAAATTAACCACGGGAGCGATTTTTTTTTTAACCATTTAGTTATTGTTTTTTTTTTCTCAACTGCGCTTTCATCTTTTGCCAAACAAATGTTTTTGGTTTCTCACGTGTTATCACTGTTATCTTTATTTTGCATAGTTTTTTTTTTTTTTTTAATCTCCGGCCAGGTCCATATTTGTTCAATTTTAGGTGTTTTTCCGGTGGGGCTGTACTCACGCAGCTGGAACTCAGAGTCACCTAAGAGACAAGTAATTTTCTGCTTTTTAACTGAACAAAATTGGTTGATCTGTTCGAACTTATAAAGCATACATTCCCGAATTAGACTACGTTGCACGTTCAGGAATACAGCCTTCATATCACTCACAGAGAAGAGTAGTGCACAACTAATCAGCGAACCAGCTACTGCAATACTACCAACCACATCGGGTACCTATGAATTAAACTGATTCAGTCACTTGATATAAGACCCGTAACTTAAATGAACCAAATTTTGTTTAAAAAAAATTGACACATCTAATTAAAATAAATATGCCCAGATGAATAAAAATTGTTGATTAAGAGGATATAGATAAGACATAGCTAATTACCCAATACGGGAATGTTGCAAATTACAACCGGCAAAACGAGATG
This sequence comes from Sepioteuthis lessoniana, assembly GCA_963585895.1. Taxonomy (NCBI): domain Eukaryota; kingdom Metazoa; phylum Mollusca; class Cephalopoda; order Myopsida; family Loliginidae; genus Sepioteuthis; species Sepioteuthis lessoniana. The sequence continues at coordinate 127,677,343 of OY757909.1, read as the reverse complement.
GGATATTTTTGATCCGATTAGAAATGGAAAAAACTAATACAGTTTGATTCTTCTTTAAGAATTTGATGCCGAAAATTAAATATACTTTTGAAATAAAGTAATTTCTTGTAAGTTAATTAGCAGAAAACTACTTGTCACTTAAGTGACGTTTGGGTTCCAGCAGTGAAAGTATAGACATACAAAAATAAATACAGGAATGAATAACTAGACCTGGCCAGATTGCAGAAAAAACTAAGGGACCTATGGGTAATAATAATAATAATAATGATATCACGTGAAGTCTATTTCTGTTAGTATAAAAATTAAAAAAAGATAGGAAAGGCAGGAATCGGGATCAGACAGCTGTGGATGTGTTGTGGGAGCTTTACCCATTTCACTCTAATGGACTCTTCTCGCCGTTATTAGTACTGAGAGATTTCACTGTCAGAGATGCAGATCAATATTGGTGTTATCCGAACAGTACGAGACTTCTAACCTTTTCTATGTAACTCTATATTACTTGTGTAATATAATCTGTTATTTAATATCCGTGTTTGCGTTTTCATTAGTGACCCTTTCCGGGGCCACAACAGGAAGGTAAAGGAATCTTGGCTGTGTTTTTCGAAGAAGGTCGGGTTAGTAAAATTAGTCTTACATTTTAAAAAAGACATTGATTTTTTGTTATTCGTAAAATCTTTGGGCGTATGAATTTAAATGAAATAAAGAATTAATTCCCAACATTTTTTCGGCTTAACTATTTCGAAATTACGAAATAGATTTTTTTAAAATTTAACGCGGTAAATTCTAAATAGCTTATGAGTGACTCCTCTCAGTCGATGAAAATATAAGTACCGGATATATTCTAAAAGCATTAAGTAAGAACAATAACTATCCTCAATATATCTGGAAAGACTTCTGAAACCTAATTCTTTATGACCAACCCATTGGAAATAAAGTCTTAAAATAGGGCTGTAAATATAAAACTATAAAGGTAATACAGAAACACCTGAAGCTAACTCAGGAACTTAGTTGGAGAAATAAGATATAAAAATAGCGGGATAATGGACTTTCACAATTTCAGAACTTAAGTTTTTATGCAGTTAATTGTTTTGTGACACGCAGTTGATGAACAGTCATCATAACTGTTCTTTGTCACACCTGTGTCAGGCGAGCAGATTGTAAACAACCACTGATTCTGATATAGCCACAACACACAACTCATGAAAAATGACAATTCGAACCCTAAATCAAAATGGGGCCCAGATGACAGGTTTGTGTGTAATGATCGGCTGGTGCTCCCTTCATAGCCCGCATGTGGGACTCGACCTGGCATCCTGCAAATGTTGACTATTCTTTTTCTAGGTACACTAATGATTGTTCTTTCTGGTGCACAAATGATGAAGAAATAGACCCCTCACACCAGAGACCACATCATAAAAAATGGGTTAGGGAATATAACAAACTAGAATGATATTCTTATTTTAGAAGAAAAACCTGCCAAAATAGGTTATAGAAAAAGAATGATAGACATATGGACAGAATTTGGCAGATTTAAGACAAAAAACCCCCAAAAAACAAAGATTCGCTTAACAGGTTGGGATAACGAAAGAGAATAGTCGGTTTTCTGACTTTAACATACTAGATATCCTCCAACAAATATATAGGCAAACACATAAAAAAGCGACACAAGTAACTGAATCAATATTCAGGAAAGCTGGAGACTCCTAACTAAATACTACATGACAATGACTCAATCACTGCAAAACCACAAACGCAAACACTGACTGAAAAAGAAGAAACTAATGTAGATATAATTAAAAAAAAAAAAAACATGTCTTAAAAGAAAACTCTATTGCCTTCTCTCATGAACCAAGACTGGAGGACAGTCAAGTCCGAAACCGAGAAAGTTATTGATAAATATCCCGACAAACGACATCATAGAGTTAAATGTTTTTATGTTCACAGGAACGAAATTAGTCTGTAAAAATCGGGGTCCCCTTGAAGACCACAGGTAGAAAGTCAAAACCCGGGTGGGAACTCAGACTTGAATCGCAGATAAAAAGACTACGACAATAAACAAGAATACTATACTGAAAGTTTCGGACGAAACTGAAAAAGCGCGGCAACTAGAAAAAAACCCGAGGAGACCAACCGAAAATAGTACCGAAAGAAGGAAGACTAAAACGATACTGAGACAAGACCAAAAAATATAGACAAAACAAAAATTTCGAAAAAATTGAAAAAATTCTAGCAACAATTAAGAGGAAAATGGGTGAATCCATATTAACAACCGGATGCGAGAGGGACAAGAGATTTTGGAGCAAAAATATGGGAACAGAAAAATCATAAAAAAAAGCCGAATGGATAAACAACATGGAAACAGAGTTGCAAAGGCTTAAAGAAGGCCCTCTGGCGAATATACATCCTGACGGGCTCAAGGCAACACTTAAAAAGATAGCAAATTGGAAAACCATTGGCCTCGATAGGAAAACGGACTTTGGCTTAAAACTTCACCTGCATACACACATATTTGCTACTGAAATGAATGAATATATATAGAAAATTGAGATACTCGAATGGATGACTAAAGGGAAGACCACACTAATTAAAAAAAACAACATATATATAAACGCTTCAGTAAATCCCGGCCACGCCATCAGATATTATAATAATCAACAACAAAATAAAGAGATCTTGCACAGAGTGAAATTAAAAGAATGCAAAGAGAGGATTAAGTACCTTGACCTTGCTAGGGAATTGAAAAAAAAATGTGGAACATGATAGTGACTATAATACCAATTGTGATTGGTGCTTTTGATTCAGTCACCAAAGGATTAGTACAAGTACCGGAAGACTTAGAAATAACAGGACGAGTGAAGACCATTCAAACTACTGCATTACTGAGATCGGCCAGAATACTGAGAAGAGTCCTGGACACTTGAGAAGACTTGCTGACATTTAACCCTCAGTGAGAAACTATCAGCCTACGCTGGTGTGAAAAATTCTCAAAACAGAACAAAAAATAATAATAATATTTAACACGACAGGTTAGGGAACGTGATCCAATGGGAATTGTGCAAGGAGTTTAAATTTGACCATACGAACAAATGGTATCCGCACAACCCAAAAGCCGTGCGAGAAAATCAAATGTACAAATTTCCCAGGGGTTTTAAGATACAAATAGATCACATAATCTCAGCCAGACCACCAGACCGACTGAATAACGACCCCAAAAAGAAAATCTGCCGTATTGTGGACTTTGTCGTTCCATCTGACTGCAGGATAAAACTGAAAGAAAGCGAAGAGAGATAATTACGTAGAATTTGCTAGAAAACTGAAAACTTATGGAACATAATAAGGCAGTTGTAATTGGTACGCCAAGTGTAGTCGCCAAAGTTTTGGTACAGAGACAGGATAACTTAGAAATAAGAAGACAAGGGGAGACCATCCAATCTACAGCATTGTTGAGATCGGCCATAACATGAAGAATACTCCCGGAGACTTGAGAAGACTTGCTGTTATTCAGACTCCAGTGAAAAACCATCAGCTATCTTTGGTGTGAAAAACACTTTAAAAAATGTTGGCACTTGAGGCAAAAAAAAAAAAAAAACTGGAGAAGAGAATTAAGAAGTTGATATCACGGGAAGAACTGTTACCGGCCAGACCACAATCGTTTCTGAGAAGGTAGCGCTGTTTCACGTGCTTGTTGTGTAAATAGTCATTGTAGTAATGAATATTCATAAATTGATATGCACATAAGCGACAATCCTATGGTCACCAGAGAAGGGACCCAGAACGTCAGACTCATTCAGTTTATGTGCATGTTTGAGAGAGAGAGAGAGAGACAGACAGACAGAAACAGAGCTGAATATTGAAGTAATTATATTTCGGCTGTGAAGGAGAAATGCGAGTTTTACCTGCTGATGATGGTAAAGGGATAGAAAAATTAAGTCTCGTAGAATAGTTGCGATATTTGTTGGCTCTTTTACTTACGTAAGACATTTTACTAAGTCATTAATATTCGCCACTGTTACCAACATGATTATTACATTTTTGTGCAGTACACCAGAATATTGTCTCATTTCTTTCCACTCTTGGAACAACTTTCAGGCCCTCTTTAATATTATTCCGCGAAAGTTCCAGAATTTCATTACTTGTATTTTATCATTTGTGTATGGTTGACCTGTTTTCAACATCCGAGCAAATTGTTTAAGCATGAAATAGGAGGTTGTGCAAGGAAAAAGAGATTAAATATTCAATCAACTCGAATCAAAATAAGAGTCAAGCAATTCACAGTATGTCGGAGAGCGCCAATCTTAAACTGCTTCCGTAACTGGATATACACAAACTTACACGTACCAAATTAAAAAAAATATATTGACTAAACCTAGTATATATTTAGAAGATTTTCTTTAAAAAAAGCTAACATTTTTTTAAAGAGACTGTTTCCGTATAAATAAACACATATCTAATATCTGCATAGTTGGATTTCGTTTATAGGAATATATTATTTTAATATCGCAAAAGTATCTGGTTTGAGGCTATTTAAAGTGGCTTTTGTATGAACAAAATTCTTTCATTAAAATCAAATTAGATTTACAGAAATATAAATAATGCGTAAGGAGAAAAGGGTTTTAGTAAAAGCATGTTTACAAATAGGATAAACATGGATGTCGAAATTACAGTTTATGGTATGGAAATACTATGACCTTCTGCTTAATAAAAAGTTCTGGGCAACATATTCAGTAAAGAAGGTCATGCTGAGAGTCTTTAGGCAATGATATGACTCATCACTATGAATTTCTTTTAATTTGCCGACTCCAATTTATATCCAGAACGATACCTACACATAAAAATAACGATACGTACTCATGCATAAATACTATTACATGTTCCATTAGTAGAGACAACCAAAGAATGTAACTGAATTTGATGAAATGATTTAGTATGAATTGTATTCGTACGAGTGAGTTTTTTTTTTATGGGACAAAGTGAATTCTGGAATTGTTTTAAAGAATTTTCATTCCAGGAAATATCAACTTATCTTTTCGACATTTTCATATCATCGTGTTATTTTTTTTATTTTTTATTTTTTTTACCGATTATTTGTATTTATGTCTGTGAAATGAGAATTTGAAATAAATGATAAAGAAACTATCATTGCCAAACATGACCAGAAAAAAAATGCCTATATTCAAAGAGATCTAGCCAGAAGGGTTATCCTAGATTTTAAGTAATGTTTTCTATAATGTTTATTTACAATTAGATATGTTTTATTTCTGTATTTCAAACGGTACGAGTTTTAATGTGAATTATACTTTTCTGTGTTAGTTTCGATTATTTGGTATGCAAATCTGCTTTGAGGAATGATAGTTCGAAAGTGAAGTAAATTTTTTTTTATCATGTAAACCTGTGTTATTTACATCTTCACGTTTAATTCGTAAGAGAATGTTGGGAAATAACTCCGAGTTACCCTTATCGGCCAATTTACATACCTTTGTAGAACTTTTAACCTTATTTTTCAAAGTTTCGTGTATATTTCATTAATTTTATATCTTTCTAATCGCTTATCTTTTGAAAGTTCTCTGTTATACTGACTTCTCAGAAACGGTCGCGTCACATTTGCAAACCGCAATGTCTCGTTTATGAATTCACTCGTTTATAATCTGGAACAACAAAGTATTGTGTTATTCCTGCAAATAGCAGCAATTTGTTTTTCACAAGCGCAGAATATTAAAGCTTTTACACAACACGGACATATAAATGTTACCATCAGTCTGAGTAACATTTTTTAATTTACAACCGGTAGTTTTTGACAAGATTTCAGGTCCAAGAATCCTTTGTCTGGTTTCGCGCCAAAACAGACAAAGGAATCGCCTGCTTTGGCAGCCCACCCACATAGTGCTACACTGTCTCACCGAGTTATATAATAGTTCAATCGCCCACTCAATCTTTGGAATGGCATGTTTGATCGTCATCAAGCGGAAATAACTCATGCAGTTCACAGGTCACTCTCTTCCGGTGCATCAGTCTATGACAGTACCGCGGGATTTTACCTTGTCCCATATTGTCGCCCAAGCCTGCCTACGCGATTTCTTCCCATAACTGCCATCGGAATGTGTCACTTCCTTCTGGTGCATCACTTGGGAATGGCATGTTGGCCGGGTCGAAGGCCAATATACAACACACAGACTAAATGTGGCAAATCAAATTGTTTCTTGCATTTATTCATGTGGCATTGGATTTCATGAATTTTTCAGAATATAGCAATATTTGGAATGATTATTCCGCTGGTTATTCCAAGAGAGACTAATTACATAATTTTCCCTTCAGTTTACGAAGAAAAGCAATCTGAAATAATTAAGGTATGCAAAATGCGAGAGTTAAATATCCTCGAATTTTTCGCCCACTGCCCCGCTTACAAGGGTCATCTTAAAAGTTCATGCATGGACCAATATATGTTCATGGCTTATGAATCAATGAGTTTTGTTCCTGTCACCTCTGCCATCGATGTTGAACTGTTAAATTCGATTAGTCCATATAATCAGTTTCATATATGATATCACCATATAAAATTTACAGGGTTAAACGATAAAATTGTCGTCCTAAAGAAAACAATACGACTGCTTTATTTTAAAAGTTTTATTGAAAAAATCAATTCCGGTAACTTGATTATGTAGTGGAGCTGACATCTATTCAACATAGCCGCCTTCATCCTCAATCACCGCCTCAATATGGATCCAGAACTGGGAGCATGCTTTTTCCACAGGCGCCGGCGTGATCTCGGCGAATACTCGCCGGATGGCGGCAATAAGGCTGGTTTTGATGTTGTGGGAGGTCATGTTGGTGATGTTCTCGACGTATGACCAAACGATGTAGTCCAGGGGGTTCAGGTCCGGGGAGGTAGGGGCTTAACGGACTTGATTAGCCTGAGTTTCTTTGTCTTCTCAGTCAAGATCTGGCTTGTCTGGCGCCTGGAGGACATACACTTCAACTCCTCCTTCACACATGCATTCACAGTTGTGTGTGAGACGCCTAAATCTCTGGCAATATGCCGAATAGGTCACTGGGGAGTTTCATCAATGATTGTCTGGACCTTTTCGATGAACTCCTTGGTCCGGGTCTTCCTTGAGGTGTCCATCCGCTCCCCACCAACAAAGGGTCGTCCAATGCGTGGAGCTGTGCCCTCGAGCGTTGAACCGTCCGGATTTGCATTTGAAGGTACTGGCAATGGTCCTGTTGTCATTACTTGGATCAGTAGAGAACGTGAGTTGTACAGCAGCGAAACTCCGATCTCGCTCGTTGAACATTGTGTCATTTTCAGACATGATAGACGGCTCCTATTGCTCTTGGTATTTGTACACAACTGGCTAATTAGTAGACGGTCTGCAACAAAAAAAGAAAACAGGTTTTCATTAAACAAAATGGAAACATGTCGTCTTTTCTAGGGCGACTATTTTATCGTTCCACCCTGTATATGAAATAAACTTTTCATTCTACCTATGTAAAACGGGGATACAAACAAAAAATGCACTATGGATAAATTGAACTTTATATTTTACTGAATCTTCAAGACGATTATACGCGGTATTTCTTAACATATTTAAATTAGACTTATAAACGCGTATATGAGGAACGTTCAATTAAGAAAAAGCACAATAACACAGTTATAGGTACTATATACAAATATGCATGAACACTTAACTGATACATAGAAATACGTGGAACTTTCAAAAAATATATGAAATAATATTTCAATTTATCACTTAAGTTACTTTTTGAAATAACAAATGTCCTATCATATTTCATTCCCAATAAGTTGTTTCTAATTTCGTTTGGCTTTTGTCTGAGATCTTGGCATCACTATTATATGTGTATTTCTAAAAATGGTCGCGAAATGTCAGAATTGGCTTTACTTATTTATAAAAAATTATATTTTGCCTGTTCAGAAATAAACATTTAAATTTAAAAAAAAATCTTTCCGTTTCCCTCAATAGGCGTCCATGCTTGTGGAATAAAAAAATGCCAAATTTTTGTACAAAAGGTAAGACTTGTGAATAGAAACGAGTTTTATTGTTAATAATACCAAATCTTTATTTCTTCAATTAAATCTGGTTCGTCGGTGTCTTCTCTCTCGATGGAGATTCAGTTATATGTTCAGTGGCCTTCAGTTCGATGCTCTAACTTCAGATATATCAACCCGGATCGTGTTTATCATTCTTAACATTTCCATCAATGGTTTCACCATAAATCTTCGCAAACTTTGACAAAATGACGTGCGCTATACCTACATCCCACACCCCAGAAGACTTTATCCGATTATTTTAAGAGGATCGATTCTCTAATGTTAGTTTAAAGATATAAAGATTGTTCAATAAAATATCGTTTCATTTGTGCTATGTAGCCATATAAGTTTGTTTGTGATGCCCTGGCATTGAAAGAGAATAGCCACTGTCATATTATTTACAAAGACGTTTCTTAAGTTTTGTTAATGTTTAATAAACTCTGAAAAAAACGACGGTTTTACACGGTTCTGAATTTTCAAAACATTCTGCAATGAAGAATATTAGATTGCTGAATTAGGATCCAAAAATCCGATGTCTACATTTCATGGTGTTTCATTTATCAGAGATCCTCAAAAAAGAACGAAAGAAATAAAAATTAATTGGCGATTTTCTAAAAGAATGTATGAGACCGATTTCCGCTAAATTTTATCAAAATAATTTCTTCGCAAAGCAATTATTCTATTGGAAACCTGAATGTAAAAAAAAAAATATTATGGCTGGAAAGTTGTCAGTTTTCCTTAAGAATAAAAATATCAAACATATATATACAGAAATAATCTTTCATTATCAATCTACTTACAGCTTATATATATATATATATATATATATATATATATATGAAGTCATTTGAAACGCTATAGATTGATCTCTCTTTGCCGCAATTATTGCTAGAAATACGCTAGACTGGGCTCTCCAGAATGAGTCCATAAGTTTCGATCGCGTAGAAAAAGAGCCAACGGCGCTTAGTGACACTCATTTTCTTGCTCAAGCAACGAGACTGAGTAATCTTTATGTAAAAGTAGCCCAAACTACATTAATAATAATAATAATTATAATAATAATAATAATAATAATAATAATAATCTTGACCTTGCTAGGGGATTGAACAAATTATAGAACATGAAGCTGAGAATTATATCAATTGTGATCGGTGCGTTTGGTACACTAACTAAAGGGTTATTAAAGGGAATGGAGGACTTGCAATTGGAGGACGTGCAGAGACTATCCAAGCTACAGCATTATTGAGAACGGCCAGGATACTGAGAAGAATCTTGGAGAATTGAGGAGACTTAGTGCCACTCAAACTCTAGAGAAAGATGATCAGTTAAAACTGATGTGAAAAACTCAATAATACACACACACACACACACACACACACACACATATATATATATATATATATATGTGTGTGTGTGTGTGTGTGTTTGTGTTCAATAGATAAATTGCTAGCATAATAAATATGGAAGTATTTATCTTACATACAAATATTGATTTTAAATAACTAAATTTTTACTTGGTAATACCCATAATGCTGACATGAATATTGATCATAACGATCAAAAGATAAAAAAATAAGATATTCAAAGCAACAAGTTCGATAAAAAAAGATATATAGGTAAACTTTTCTTCTATTCCCAAGAGAAATTTCAACAAATAAGTTAAAGAAAATATCTATCTGTTCCACATGTCACACTCACAAATCGGCCTTTTTAATTGTAGCATGTTTCCCCGGTAACTACCTGAACACAGTTAAAATGTGCCTACATAATCGCATTATCAATCTCCTCGGTAATGTGTTCAATTTTATATTAGACATTGTTTCTACGCGTGAGTCTGTGTTTACCGAGTGTCTACGGGTATTCTGGCGTCTCAAGTCGAAGAGTTGTTCGTAATTGTATTCTGCAGAAGATGAGTGGTGCGGGCAAAAACAATTTCCTGATCACATTTCTTACTTATGGAATGACAAAATGAACACAGAAGGTTACACAAGAATCCTTACACAAAAATACTTGCTGGATTCTTTCAATCATACAATACGACTTCGTTGATAGGAACTAAACAGAAAAAAAAATCAAAATTTAAGAATTACATTTCCGAGATTTGAAAATAATTCTCATTTCTGCTATCCAAAACTGCACACACACACACACACACACACACATATATATATATATATATATATATATATATATATATATATATATATATATATATATATATTCCAAAGTGATGCACAATTACCATTACGATTTGTAATTGCGATTATTGCACGCAAAATCATACTCAGAAAATGTACAGCTGGATACAATCTTACAAAATTTCTGGGAAAGATAAGTCACCCAATATACATACTCGACATCAAACTGTTTGCCAACAATGAAAAGGAATTGGAAACTCATATACACGCTGTCAGAGTATACAGTCAGGACATAGGGATGAAATTTGGCATAGAAAAATACGCCATGCAAGTAATGAAAAGCGGAAAACGACACATTACGGACGGAATGGAACTATCAAATTACAACAAAATAAGAATTCTTGGAGGAAAGGAAACCTACAAATTATTGTGGTTATTTGAGCTGACAGCATCAAACAACTGGAGATGAAAGAAAACTTTGAGAAAGAATATTTCTGAAAACCAGAAAGTTATTAGACAAAACTATCTATCAGAAACCTTATCAAAGGAATAAATACCTGGTCTGCTCCCCTCGTTAGGTATTCAAGACCCTTTTTGAAGTGGACCAGAGAAGAACTTAAACAAATGTTCCAAAGAACAATAAAACTTATGACCATGCATAAGGCATTACATGACGTTGACAGACTATATGAATCAAGAAAGGAGGGAGGAAGAGGAATTGCTCGCTTTGAAGACTATGTTGACTCATCAAAAGCGTGGAGGAAGAGTGATTACAACCACCAGAAACAATACTGACGACACGAGGACCAACAAAACGAAAATAACGAAAATGAGAAGAAAAAAACACTATGGACGTTTTAAACAAATAATAAACAATATCTCACATGAGTAAACAAGGACGGGGCAAATAAATGGAAACCAGAGAAGAGAAATGGAATCTCTCCCGTTAGAAGCACAAAATAACGCTATTAGGACCAATCATATCAAAGCACTAATAGATTATACGCTATAAAGCAGTAACCAAAATTTTAGTTATGAGGTGATAGAGACGAAACCATCAATCATATAAAAAGCGAGTGCAGTAAGTTATACCAGAAAGAGTATAAGACTAGACACGACTTGGTGGGTAAAGCGATCCACTGGGAAGTGTGCAAGAAATTTAAATTTGACCATACGAACAAATGGTATACGCACAACCCAACATCAGTCCTGGAGAATGACACACTCAAACTCCTCTGGGATTTTGACATCCAGACCGATCACTTAATCTTTTTCCAGTCGACATTACCTTTTAATAATCATTAAAAGAATATCTTGCAAAATTGTCGACTTTGTTGTTCTGGCTGACCACACTGTAAAATTAAAAGAAAGTGAAAAGAAAAGTAAATACCTCGACCTTACTAGGAAACTAAAAAAGATTGTGGAACATGAAAATGACGTTTATATCAAATATAATTGGTGCTCTTGATACAGTCACAAAGGATTAATAAAGGGACTGGATGGCTTGGAAATAAAAGGACATGTAGAGACCATCCAAACTACTGTATTACTGAGATCGGCAAGAGAAGATCTTGGAGACTTGAGGAGATTTTCTGTCCCTCAGATTCTAGTGAAAGACCATCAGTTAACGCAGACGCGGAAAACTCTCAAGGAGTAATGATAATTTTCAAACACTTTAGTTAATTTTTAGCTGTTTCTTTGTAACAAATTCAGAATACCCACTAGGGTCACCATCATGCTATCATAAAACATATAATATGTCTGCTTTCCAAAACTTCCAGTTGAAGACAATTCTGAGCACAACAAATCAGAGCATGGGTAGGTTTGTACTAGAATTGGAAAAGAAAAGGAAAAAAAAAGAAAACGTGAAAAAAGTAAAAGAAAGGAAAAAAATAAAGAAAAGGAAAAAAAAAGGAAAAAAATAAGAAAAAGGAAAAAGAGGTAAAATATCTGGTGTAAAAATAATTTATTGAGGTACAACAAAATTATTAGAACTGAATAAGATTTAGTTTTGGAAATTACTTCTCAAATTCAATTTTGTAACTTTCAGAGCCTCTAAAATTTCTTTATAAAGCTAATCACAAATCTTACTATGACAGTAATCAATAATTACAATCACCACCGCATAGTTTATTGGGAAGGAATGGTACATATAAATGAATATATATATATATATATATATATATATATATATATATATATATATATATATATACATTAAAAGTCATCTGCTTTTTCTTGTTGATACCGATTTATTTTACTTATTTTGGTAAATGTTGATCTTTGAGGAGTTAGGTTGAAGAGTACACTTCAAGGTAAGAACACACTGTTTAGATTTTCTATTTCATGCATAGTAAATAAAATGTTCTTTCTTTTTTTTCTACCTTTTTAATGCTTTCTTTCTCTCTTTTTTTTTTTTTTGTCTTTATATCTTGACTGAATTATCTTTGCAACAACCTGCCGTGGACTGACTAGTTGATTCGTTATTGTCTTTTGCCTAAAAGACGGTTCACGATAAGTCAATACTTGCTCCGAGGTTGAATCTGTCAATCTTTATGTTACCAGACATCGGTGTTCAGTCCAGTAAATGGGTGGATTTTGAATATTGACACACACAAACAGTTATGAGACGGAGAAGAAGGTAAGAGTTTCTACAGAGAAAACTTAATTGGATTTGGATTAGTTTTCGTTTCTTCTTCAATGCTATTATCTTCATTCTCATGTTTTTATAGGGAGACTAGGCAAAAGTGACGTCTATACTGAAATTCCACTTAAGTATATATATATATATATATATATATATATATATATATATATATATATATATATATATATATATATATTCCTTTCTTTAGAAATTATTGATTAAGGCATTGACAGATTATCTATCCAAATGAATTTTAACGGAGAAGTTCCTTCTATGGCAAATACAAAAAAGACATTTTTTTATTATCATGACCATGGATGTTCCTCATTACCGGTAAGATCGTCCGATTGACCCCCTTGAGCAGTTACCTTTCAAGATATCTTTCCGATTAGTAAGTTGGTTGGGTTTTATGGCATATCAACCTTTGTAGGTAATTTAACACCAAATCTATTTTTAAGTAAATAATCAGTTCTATTTCAAACAATTCAGTTTAGCGTGAGTACACAGTATAATTGTCAAAAATATTTCTATTTCACACTATTCAGTTTATTCAAACAGTTATAATTCAGCTAATTCATTTTAGTATAAGTACAGATTTGGTTTATAAGCAGTTAAATGTCAAAACAGTTCTACGTTAAACAAGTAAGTTTAGTGTAAGTACAGTTTCAATGTAAAAAAAACAAAACAGTTATATTTCAAATAATTATGTTTAGCATTAGCACGCAGTTTAAACGTAAGTACGGTTCAATAGTCAAACACATTTCTATTTTAAACAATTCAGTTTAGTCAAACAATTCCATTTAGCATAAGTATGCCGTTAGTTATATTCAAATGTATAAAAACAGTAAATTCCAACCACCGTTTACTCATATTTAACCCATAGATAGGACCCATATAAGGTATTACCATTCCGGGGCAGAGTGAACCTGGGAGCGATGGCAATAAAGGGGTACTCTGCATTCAACAAAGCTCCAGTATTGCTGGAACCTCACCATCAGATTGTTCAGTGTCATATCCAAGACACTCATTGGCGGGGGTGTTACCCCTCTGCAGAGGTGCAGTCAGTGTATTCTACAGCCCCAGCCGACTGGCTAAATATCTTTCTGAGCAATGGAATTAATTTAGCTATCTCCAACTCATCGCAGGAGTATTGTGAGTCATTGATTGTTCTATAAATCTTGAAAAGCTGATTTTATAACATATTTGCCTCAGTGGTAAAGGAATTGGGAGGTACCCCTGTTAACAGTGGTTTTCGCTCATTTTAGTGGGATCAAATTATGTTTTTACCAATAAAATAACATGAGATCAATAAGAGGTGAGAATAATTCCTAAAGATCCTTCTGGATAAGGCACTAATATGTACCTGTAGATGAGGTTCAGGTTTTTGAGATTTGGAAAATATGGAGTACCCTTTTATGGCTATTGGTTTAATGTCCACTCAGTGGTAGTACATTTAAGGGTTTTAAGTATCAGTCAAATAGAAATGTTTGGAAATAATTAGTTTGGGATAGGAATCCGTGATACCATATAATAGAGTAAAAGCGAGTTACGTTATGGTTATGGTCTTAAAAAATGGACACGGCTGCAAGAATTCAAATCTTTGAGAGACTGTTTGCGTTTCACTTTATGCTAATGCACTTAGTAAAGACAAATATTGTTATATTCTCTGCATCCACAAAGAGTGGTGACTAGTTGAACAGATTGAACTCTTTACCCTTATGGGAGCAATCATTCTATGAGTTGAAAAACTCTGAACTCAAACCAGCCACACAAAGCAATTAACGTTATGTCACATATTGTCGATTGAGGAGGGGCTTGGTAACTACAATACATATATTTGTGTACAAATGAAATATAATTATTAATAATATCATAACTAATATCATTGTCGTTATTCCTTGCAAGTTTTTCACAAGAGTGAGTGCTGATGGTATTTCGCTAAAATCTTAGAGACAAAATTTCCATACGTTTCCAGGATTCTTCTCAGATTTCAGGCCGATCTTAATAATGCTATAATTTGGATGGTCTTAGCTTTTCGTACGATTTCCAACTCTTCCAGCAGCCTAAGCAAGCATTTGAGGATCGTTCCGAGTGCACTAATAAGAATAGGTATCATTACCATCTTCTCATACCTTAATTTTTTTTTTTAGTTCTCTGGCAAAGTCTACAATTCAGCTGTTTTTTTCTTTAAATATCTATAATTAATTCTGGTCTTCTGGCTGGGATTAGCTGATCTGGTTGTATCTAAAAATTTGAGAGAACTTTGTGAATCTCATTTTCCAGGTGCATTTCTCTATTGTGCACGTATCAGTTGGTAGAATGGTCAAATTTAAATTTCTTGCACAATTCCCTGTGGATCAGCTCGTTCTTCCAGGCGTGTCTAGTTTTGCGCTATTTTGCTGAATTCGCTTTTAATGTAATTAATCATTTCATATCCATCGCTACATCACCTGCATATGCTATTTTATAGCGACTAATCGCTATTCGCATGAACATAGTTGGTCCTTATCGTGTTATTTTGTGCCGTTATTAAAAGAGATTCAGTTTCTGTCATAATGTTTTCTTTTTGTAGCCATGCCCAGGACTTCTCGCTCTGAGGTTTCGTTCGTTTGTCGCTTGAAATATGCATATAGTTATTTACATTCCTATTTTTGTTTTTCTAGCTATTGTTGTTCTGTAGCCTTTATGTTGTCAGGGCTGTTTCTGAGTGTTTTAATTAGACTATTTTGACTCGTTTTATGTAGTCTTTGAGTTCCTGTTTGGACGCATCCACGTTACCCTCAATGCTCACGGGTCCTCCTCTTTTTTTTTTTTTTCGACACATATAATATGTAAGATGTAAGGGTTTATGCATCGTCATCACCTCCCTTGTACTCGGGTCCAATAACCTGAGTTCTTGCCCCTCCCATTTTAAAAATGGCCCCGAGTATCTGAAATTTTTTTTTTATTCTCTGATGAGATTCTTGCTGCTGAACTCTTATTGCTATCATTATTTTAGAGTTTTTCACATCAGTGTCAGCTGATGGTCGTTCACTGGAGTTTGAGTGACAGCACGTCTCCTCAAGTCTTCAGGAATCGTCTCAGGAGTACTCCCTGTGAGTTTTTCACTCCATGGTTAGCTAGCTATGTTTCACCAGAGTCTGAGTGACAGCATGACTTCACAGGTCTCCATAATTCTTTTGAGATTTCTAACTGATCTTAACAATGCAATGATTAAGATAGAGTCGATTTTTCCCAGATTCCTGGTAACTCCATTTTTTAAGCACTCAAAAACTGTTCCAAGAAGCGTATCAAACTCAGTTACTATTAACTTCACCCTCTTGTTTTCGAGTGATTTCATATCCTTGGCAATGTCCAAGTATTTCTACATATTTTTGCCTTCTGTTTTTTTACTCTCGGTGGTTAACCAAAACGATAAAATTCACTTGAAATTTATTTTTAATTTTTTATTTCTATCAATCAAATATTGTCGTTGTTTTCTCGTCTGGATGAGGTGATTCGTTTGGAATTAATAATAATGTTATGCATCTCCTTCTCTAAGAAAGATTCTTGTTTTTGCATTTACTTTTTGGTAGAATGAGCAAATATTCATCGCATGCTTAATTCCCTGCGGCTTGCCTTTCCCACCCAGTCGTAGATACTTTTTTGTATTAATTGTCTGCTCGTTTGTAGCATTAACTTATTATTTGATTCATCGTATCGTCTCTTACATTACATAATCTATAATTTCTATCCCATTACGTATTATTAATTTTCGTTTTGATATTGGTACATATGGCGTCTTTCTGTGTTTGTATTTGAAGACATTCAGTTTCTCTAATCAGGTTTTCATTCTTTAACCATGTTCATGACTTCTTATGTGCAATCTTGTAAGTTTCTTGCTTGAAGTATCCATACAATTGTTTACCTTTCCATTTGTGCTGTTTAGTTTTGATTGTTTTTCTTTTCATTCTCCTGATGCCATTTTTGTTAATATTTCTTTGCTCTTATTAATGTTGATCTCAAATCTTTGTATCTATTCAATCCTCAATGCTGACGATTCCTCTTTCATTTTCTTTTCTAAAGTCATACAGCCTACCAATATAATCTCTCAAATGTTTCAATTTTCTTGTCCTTTTGTGAATTTGTCTAAAGTCATAAAACCTACCAATATCATCTCTCAAATATTTCAATTTTCTTGTCCTTTTGTGAATATGTCTAAAGTCATACAACCTAGCAATATAATCTCTCAAATATTTCAATTTTCTTGTCCTTTTGTGGATTTGTCTAAAGTCACAAAACCTACCAATATAATCTCTCAAATGTTTCAATTTTCTTGTCCTATTGTGAATTTATCTAAAGTCATACAACCTACCAATATAATCTCTCAAATGTTTCAATTTTCTTGTCCTTTTGTGAATTTGTCTAAAGTCATACAACCTATCAATATAATCTCTCAAATATTTCAATTTTCTTGTCCTTTTGTGAATTTGTCTAAAGTCATAAAACCTACCAATATAATCTCTCAAATATTCCAATTTTCTTGTCCTTTTGTGAATATGTCTAAAGTCATACAACCTACCAATATAATCTCTCAAATGTTTCAATTTTCTTGTCCTATTGTGAATTTGTCTAAAGTCATAAAACCTACCAATATAATCTCTCAAATATTTCAATTTTCTTGTCCTTTTGTGAATATGTCTAAAGTCATACAACCTACCAATATAATCTCTCAAATATTTCAATTTTCTTGTCCTTTTGTGAATTTGTCTAAAGTCATAAAACCTACCAATATAATCTCTCAAATATTTCAATTTTCTTCTCCTTTTGTGAATATGTCTAAAGTCATACAACCTACCAATATAATCTCTGAAATGTTTCAATTTTCTTGTCCTTTTGTGAATTTGTCTAAAGTCATACAACCTAGCAATATAATCTCTCAAATATTTCAATTTTCTTGTCCTTTTGTGGATTTGTCTAAAGTCATAAAACCTACCAATATAATCTCTCAAATGTTTCAATTTTCTTGTCCTATTGTGAATTTGTCTAAAGTCATAGAACCTACCAATATAATCTCTCAAATGTTTCAATTTTCTTGTCCTTTTGTGAATTTGTCTAAAGTCATACAGCCTACCAATATAATCTCTGAAATGTTTCAATTTTCTTGTCCTTTTGTGAATTTGTCTAAAGTCATACAACCTAGCAATATAATCTCTCAAATGTTTCAATTTTATTGTCCTCTTGTGAATTTGTCTAAAGTCATACAACCTACCAATATAATCTCTCAAATATTTCAATCTTCTTGTCCTTTTGTGAATTTGTCTAAAGTCATAAAACCTACCAATATAATCTCACAAATGTTTCAATCTTCTTGTCCTTTTGTGAATTTGTCTAAAGTCATACAACCTACCAATATAATCTCTCAAATGTTTCAATCTTCTTGTCCTTTTGTGAATTTGTCTAAAGTCATACACCCTAGCAATATAATCTCTCAAATGTTTCAATTTTCCTCTCCTTTTGTGAATTTGTCTAAAGTCATACAACCTAGCAATATAATCTCTCAAATGTTTCAATTTTATTGTCATTTTGTGAATTTGTCTAAAGTCCTACAACCTACCAATATAATCTCTCAAATATTTCACTTTTCTTGTCCTTTTGTGAATTTGTCTAAAGTAATACGACCTAGCAATATAATCTCTCAAATGTTTCAATTTTCTTGTCCTTTTGTGAATTTGTCTAAAGTCATACAACCTACCAATATAATCTCACAAATGTTTTAATTTTATTGTCCTTTTGTGAATTTGTCTAAAGTCATACAACCTACCAATATAATCTCTCAAATGTTTCAATCTTCTTGTCCTTTTGTGAATTTGTCTAAAGTCATACACCCTAGCAATATAATCTCTCAAATGTTTCAATTTTCTTCTCCTGTTGTGAATTTGTCTAAAGTCATACAACCTAGCAATATAATCTCTCAAATGTTTCAATTTTCTTGTCCTATTGTGAATTTGTCTAAAGTCATAGAACCTACCAATATAATCTCTCAAATGTTTCAATTTTCTTGTCCTTTTGTGAATTTGTCTAAAGTCATACAGCCTACCAATATAATCTCTGAAATGTTTCAATTTTCTTGTCCTTTTGTGAATTTGTCTAAAGTCATACAACCTAGCAATATAATCTCTCAAATGTTTCAATTTTATTGTCCTCTTGTGAATTTGTCTAAAGTCATACAACCTACCAATATAATCTCTCAAATATTTCAATCTTCTTGTCCTTTTGTGAATTTGTCTAAAGTCATAAAACCTACCAATATAATCTCACAAATGTTTCAATCTTCTTGTCCTTTTGTGAATTTGTCTAAAGTCATACAACCTACCAATATAATCTCTCAAATGTTTCAATCTTCTTGTCCTTTTGTGAATTTGTCTAAAGTCATACACCCTAGCAATATAATCTCTCAAATGTTTCAATTTTCCTCTCCTTTTGTGAATTTGTCTAAAGTCATACAACCTAGCAATATAATCTCTCAAATGTTTCAATTTTATTGTCATTTTGTGAATTTGTCTAAAGTCCTACAACCTACCAATATAATCTCTCAAATATTTCACTTTTCTTGTCCTTTTGTGAATTTGTCTAAAGTAATACGACCTAGCAATATAATCTCTCAAATGTTTCAATTTTCTTGTCCTTTTGTGAATTTGTCTAAAGTCATACAACCTACCAATATAATCTCACAAATGTTTTAATTTTATTGTCCTTTTGTGAATTTGTCTAAAGTCATACAACCTACCAATATAATCTCTCAAATGTTTCAATCTTCTTGTCCTTTTGTGAATTTGTCTAAAGTCATACACCCTAGCAATATAATCTCTCAAATGTTTCAATTTTCTTCTCCTGTTGTGAATTTGTCTAAAGTCATACAACCTAGCAATATAATCTCTCAAATGTTTCAATTTTATTGTCATTTTGTGAATTTGTCTAAAGTCCTACAACCTACCAATATAATCTCTCAAATATTTCAATTTTCTTGTCCTTTTGTGAATTTGTCTAAAGTAATACGACCTAGCAATATAATCTCTCAAATGTTTCAATTTTCTTGTCCTTTTGTGAATTTGTCTAAAGTCATACAACCTACCAATATAATCTCACAAATGTTTTAATTTTATTGTCCTTTTGTGAATTTGTCTAAAGTCATACAACCTACCAATATAATCTCTCAAATGTTTCAATCTTCTTGTCCTTTTGTGA
The DNA here is from genome assembly GCA_963585895.1 of Sepioteuthis lessoniana. Lineage (NCBI taxonomy): Eukaryota > Metazoa > Mollusca > Cephalopoda > Myopsida > Loliginidae > Sepioteuthis > Sepioteuthis lessoniana. The sequence goes on along the minus strand of OY757909.1, from coordinate 127,657,287 downwards.
ATTTGTCTAAAGTCATACACCCTAGCAATATAATCTCTCAAATGTTTCAATTTTCTTCTCCTGTTGTGAATTTGTCTAAAGTCATACAACCTAGCAATATAATCTCTCAAATGTTTCAATTTTCTTGTCCTTTTGTGAATTTGTCTAAAGTCCTACAACCTACCAATATAATCTCTCAAATGTTTCAATTTTCTTGTCCTTTTGTGAATTTGTCTAAAGTCTTACAACCTAGCAGTATAATCTCTCAAATGTTTCAATTTTCTTGTCCGTTTGTGAATTTGTCTAAAGTCATACAGCCTACCAATATAATCTCTCAAATATTTCAATTTTCTTGTCCTTTTGTGAATTTGTCTAAAGTCATACAACCTACCAATATAATCTCTCAAATGTTTCAATTTTCTTGTCCTATTGTGAATTTGTCCAAAGTCATACAGCCTACCAATATAATCTCTGAAATGTTTCAATTTTCTTGTCCTTTTGTGAATTTGTCTAAAGTCATACAACCTAGCAATATAATCTCTCAAATGTTTCAATTTTCTTGTCCTTTTGTGAATTTGTCTAAAGTCATACAACCTACCAATATAATCTCTGAAATGTTTCAATTTTCTTGTCCTTTTGTGAATTTGTCTAAAGTCATAAAACCTACCAATATAATCTCTCAAATATTTCAATTTTCTTGTCCTTTTGTGAATATGTCTAAAGTCATACAACCTACCAATATAATCTCTCAAATGTTTCAATTTTCTTGTCCTTTTGTGAATTTGTATAAAGTCATACAACCTGCCAATATATTCTCTCAAATGTTTCAATTTTCTTGTCCTTTTGTGAATTTGTCTAAAGTCATACAACCTACCAATATAATCTCTCAAATGTTTCAATTTTATTGTCCTTTAGTGAATTTGTCTTAGTTCCTCCCTTGTTCATTTTTAGAATGATCCAGAGATTATTACCAGAGGTGGACTAATCAGGTGTCCATTCTTTTAATGAAATTTCCTCTGCAGATTCTGTTAGCGAGAAACTTTCTCCTTCATCGAGGTACACTTTACAAGAGATAGATTTTGTGGCGCCTTCTAAATCAGGGTAGTTTTCTACTTCATCATCCATTCGGGTATCCTGGCTTTTTCAAGTCATTTACACAGTTTTAGAACCAATTGATTTTGATGGACGCGAATTTTTTAGACTAGTATTCTATTCACTTTAATAGCTTGATGTTTTCGCAATATACTTATTTTGAGTATAGTTTCTCGTGACTCCAGGTTTTTGTCCGCCTTTTTAGTTCTTATAACTCATGTTTCATGGCATTTATCTACTTGGAATTTCCTTTATGTTCTTTTTGTTCGCATATTTTATTACAATATTTTTTTTTTCTTTTTAAGTTTTGCAACCGGTTATTGAGGTATCGTTGTGCACTATCCACCGATTCGTTGGTAGAATTTTTATTTCGTTATTTTCTATGTTCTTGTTTTGTTAATATTGTTTGATTCAGTTCCATTATTGTCAAACACCTATTCTTTCTCCAAAATCGTTTGATCCATTTCTACTAGTTCTGTAATCAGGATTATCGGCCGTTGCCTTTAAAAAAAAAACTTTCAATTCATTGTGTCTTTGTGTACGTTTAAATACTTTTGTAATTTCGCTTTTTGTTGTAGTTTATTTATCTTTCTAGCCTAATTTCCTATCCAGGTTGCGTGTTTCTCATCGGACTCCTAATAGATACCTCTCAGTGTCTAGTTCTATACCTGCATAAATTAACTCGTTGGGATATTTTAATAGCGCATTCAACCGGGACATTGGCCTAATGAGTACAGTGTTCACCAATGGTTCGGGTGAACTGGGTTCAATCCCAGGTCGAGCCATGGTATTTGAGCCCACCTTACTTAACACTCAGCATTATAAGGTAGGGATCATGGATATTTTATTGCATTCCCCTGAGGTCTAATTTAGCTGCTAGATTGAAGCCAGTCAGTCTCTTTAAATTTCGTAAAAGACAATACTTTTATTTATTTATATTTAACCCCAGTAGTTAATGACTTATACGAAAACATCAAGTCACGTGACTTTTGTGGTGTGGTCCCTCCCCTTCCCCCTCTCTCTCTACCTTCATTTACATATTTTCATTGACTGCATTATAATTTGTTGGCAACCATAGTGTAGGGTGACCCAAAGGCTCCCGTATCATAAGCTACAACACCGAGATGAAGGGAAAGGCGCTACTCCGTTCCCTGGATTTTTCGCCTTTACCCTTAATCCTTACCCTATAATGCTGAGTGTTAAGCAAGAAGGAATCAGGTACCATTATTTGAGTCTTTGGTATGACGCGACCTGGGATTGGAACCAGGTCTCCCGGACTATGGGGGAACACTGTACCATTTGCCTTTTCAATTCTCTTGTAAGGTCGAGTTAATAATAATAATAATAATAATAATTATTATTATTATTATTATTTACTCATTAGAGTTTTTCACATCAACATTAGCTGATGGCCTTTCACCGGAGTTTGAGTGACAGCAGATCTCCTTAAGTCCCCAGGACTCTTCTCAGTATTCAAGACGATCTCAATAATGCAGTAGTTTGGATGGTCTCCAAATTCCAAGTCCTCCAGTCCCTTTAGTTACTGTTCTAAACGCACCAGTTACAATTGGTATAAGTGTCACCTTCATGTTCCATAGTTTTTCAATTACCTAGCAAGGTTGAGGTACTTATCCTTCTTTTCACATTCTTTCAGTTTTATTCTGTGATCAGCCATGACAGCAGAGTCGACAATTTTTCAAGGTGTCTTTTTCTTGTTGATTCTTATTAGATCTGGTCTTCTGGCTAAGATTAGGTAATCTGTATGTATGTTAAAATCCAGCAGGAGTTTATGTTTTATTTTTGGACTGGTGCTGGGTTGTGCATATGCCATTTGTTAGTGTGATCAAATTTCTTGCACATCTCCCCGTGGATCACCTTGCCAACCCAGTCGTGTCTAGTCTTGTGTTCCTTCTGTGCTAATTTGCTACATTGGCTTACTATGTGATTGATGGTTTCATCTCTGCCACTGCATAGCCTACATTTGCTATTTTGTTGCGTCTTATCAATTCTCGCTTTGATATGATTGGTTCCTACGGCCTTGTTTTGTGCTGCTATTAGGGGAAATTCTGTTTTCTTTTCTTAACCATGTCCACGTTTTCTGGTGTGAGATGTTGTTTATTAGTCGTTTAAAACGCCCATAGAGTTGTTTTTCTTCCCATTTTTCCGAGTTATTGTCATTCTGTTGTCCATCGTGTTATCAGTATCGTTTCTGATGGCTGTAATCAGTCCTGGTTTGTGTTTTTCTATGTCGTCTTCGAGTCGTCGTACCGATGCGTCAACGTTGTCTTCAATACTGGCAAGTACTCTTCCTCCTCTTTTTCTTGATGCATATAGGCTGTCAGCATCGTCTCTGGGATGTAATGCCTTATGCATTGTCATTAGTTTTCTCGCTCTTTGGTCCATTTGTTTAAGTTAATCTCTGTTCCGCTTGAGAAAGGGTCTGGAATATGTAACGAGTAGTACAGCCCAGGCATTTATTCCTTTGATTAGGTTTCGGCTGAAGAGTTTTGTCTCGAGTAGTTTTCTACTTTTCCCGAGATATTATTTTTGAATTTTGTCTTTCATTTCCACTTGTCTGATGGTGTCAGCCTCCAAGATACCCAAGTATTTGTAGGTTTCGTTTCTGCGAGCCTTCTAATCTTGTCTTGATTTGGTAGTTCTATTCCGTCAGTTAGCTCACGTTTTCTACTTTTCATTACAAGCATGACACATTTTTCTATGCCAAATTCCATTTCTATATCCTGACTGTATATTCTAACGACGTGTATGAGAGTTTCCAGTTCGTCATCATTTTTTGCAAATAGTTTGATGTCATCCATGTACATTAAATGATTGATTTTATCCTGCGATCTAGTCAGTTTGTATCCGGCCGTGCATTTTCTGAGTATGTGGTTAAGTGGCATCATGGCCATCATAAATAATAAGGGTGATAGATATTTCTTTGGAAAATACCTCTTTGGATTTTTGTTTCAGCTAAGCTTCTTCTTCCTGCTGTCAATTCGACTCTAATTAATATTATTATTATTATTTACTCTTTGAGAGTTTTAATATTATTATTATTATTATTATTGTTGTTGTTGTTGTTGTTGTTATTTTTCAGTTTTTCCCACTTGTCTCCACCAGATTTGAGTGACTACAATGTTGCAAAAAAAAAAAAAATCGTAATGATTACAATAAACTTTTGTAAACGAAATATTTTTGGAATGACATAAAACAAAAAGAAATGATTTCTCGCTACAGAAATAAACCAAGCTAATTTAAGGAATAAATACTTGGCATGCATCTCTCTTCTCCACAAAAAAACAACAACAATATCTTTTACTGTGGTCCATCGTACCTGTAGATGGATTGCTCAGTAATAAATGTTTATAAAATATTCATGGCTACTTTTTAATTAATGTCTAATATCTACTTTCAGTGTTGTGATCGTAAAATGATAATGTATTTTTCTCTTCAGAAACTACCAATATATATATATATATATATATATATATATGTATATATATATATTTCCTTCACTGACTATCACTATGGAGGAGAAAATAACAATATGTTTCCATTTCTTGAAGTGCTGGTCGAAAAAAAACCTCTTCTTTATTACACTTGAGTTTACTGAAAGCCAAATTTCACACGCCTTTACATTAGTTTGGATTCTTTTGCCCTGGAATTTAGGAAGGGTAAACTTGTAAAATATGTTACAAATCGAACACTGATGATTTGTTCTGAAAGTAGGATCGATGCAGAAATTAAAACTTTTACTGATATCTTTCTGAGGAATGGATACCCAGATAACGTCATTTCGAGTAGCATTAGGTCAACGATATCCAAATTTAATTCCATAAATTCATTTTGTCCCACTAAATCTTCCGTATCTGTGAAGCTACCGTGGATTGGGGCTGTTAGGCAGCTACTTGCTGATAACATTTTTGGTTTGATTATGCATTGTTTTAACTCTGTCAAGGTGAGAACTATCTTCACCTGACCAACTTTTTATTCTTCCCAAAGGGGCATCTTAATTATACATTAACTAAGTTAAGATGGTTTATAAATTTTAATGTCAGATTGATGCTGACTAAATACATAGGGCTATTTAAAAGCTGGAAGTTAAGCAGCAAGTCGCACGAGAATTACTAAAACGGTCCCAAAACACTACGTCCGGGTTTTCTCGGGTGCAATAGTCGGCCAGTTGTAATATAATTACGGGATGATTTTTTTACATTAATCATTTTTCGTTAATCATATTTTATCATTCGATTTGGTTGGGCTTTGAACTATTCGGCTTTTAGTGCCGGTGCACACACATTGAGTACAGTTCACGCACGTGCGCAGAGGATATGACAATCACAAATGTCATAATAAAAACCCCAGATAGAATAGGACAAGGGTTTGAATGACGTCATGCCAAGAAGCGATGGGCTGAGAATTTGGTGATTTGAAAAAGAAGTTAGTTGAGATTCGATTCTGGACCGGGCCAGTCCTGCTTGGAGGGGGGTTGACTGTGGACGATTTAGGAGACAGTTGGTTTGTCTGCCATTGACGCAGACAGTTGAAGTTGAAGTTGAAGTCTGACCATGGAGTTCTGTGGATCTCTACCGACACAGCGCGTTTGTTGGGTCAGATAGTACAGTCAGCATAGTAAAAATTGTATCTCTCCCTCCTCGTGTCGAAAAACTAAAATCAAGAAGTTAATAAACGTTTCGTACTTGAACAACGGAGAGTCGCCAGTGTTTCGTCTTTCCCTGCATCTGTATATTTGTATAGTTGTATTGTGACTATACAACACAGTGGCGACCACTTACCTGATCATTATATAGGCCAGACTAATTATTCGGCTGATCGTTTTTTTTCTTCTGTCTTTTACAAGGCGAGATGTTAGAAACATCGAGCTTTCTAAGAGATTATAACTATCATGCTATATTGCCCTACATTTGTGCTGGCCAAAAAAAGACAATGTAATATTCTTTGTCTGTTTTGGGAACTTTGTGGGAATCGAGGAATTAGTGAGTAGATTGTTCGCTAATGGTCCGGAAGACCGGGGTTCAATGTCAGGTTGAGTCACACCAGAGACTTTTAAAATGGTATTTGACACCTCCTTGCTTAACACTCAGCAATATACAGTTCGTATCAAGTGGAGCAATCCAGGGAAAGGAGTGGTGCCCTCCCCTATACCTCGGTGTTGTAGCTATCGAAAAGGGAGCCTTCTGGTCGCCCTCGACTACTACGGTTATTGAAATATTTTACATTTTTAAAACGAGAACGCTTCGGAGTAAATATTCAAAACGCGCCGGACAAAAGGGTCCCTATAATTAGTTTTTATTATTATGGTGCCTTACTTTTTTTAGATAAAAAACTTTCACGTACGAAAAACTTATTTATTGGCCCAGCGGTTAGAGTGTTCGCCAATGGCCCGGGAGACCTGGGTTCAATCCCAGGTCGAGTCATACCAAAGACTTTAAAAATGGAACTTGATACCACCTTGCTTAACACTCAGCATTATAAGGTACGGTTCAAGGGTAAAGTGGAGCAATCCAGGGAATGGAGTAGCGCCCTCCCCTACACCTTGGTGTAGTAGCTATCGAAAAGGGAGCCTTCGAGTCACCCTCGACTATGGTCGCTAACTAACTATATAAGGAAAACGCACAATTTTCTGACTGCGAGTTTGATACACAACTGTTATTCGACTGTTTTATGTGAGCCAATAATTTGTGAATATCAATTTTTTAAGTGTTTATTGTGTCTAATTGAATTAGGCTTTTTATGTCTTTGTCTACTTTAATGTAACGAAGATGTAACGAGAAATTCATCTTTTATGCCAAAAGCGATCGATACCAAATGTTTGTGTATCTTTTTAGGGGAGGTGAAGCTGTGTTAATAATAAGAACTGGTTATGAATGAAAGGCAAAATTTTTCATAAAGCCGAAGTAAATTCAATGAAAATGTTGATTGGAGAGCAAATGAAAAAGGGAAGGAAATTTGGCAATATATCTATATCTATATATATATATATATATATATATATATATGTATATATATATATATATATATGTATATATATATATATATATATATATATATATATATATATATATATATATATATATATACAGAAGCAAAATGATGGAATTATAAAAGAAATTTTAAAAAAAAGAAGGAAAGAGAATAAATGTTCATACGGGTAGAAACTAAGAATATAATGAAATTAATTATTAAAAATGAAAAAGTGAGTGAATATGTATTGACGGGTAAAAAAAGAATTAAAATTTATTGAGAAATTAAGAAAAAAATACATTGAAGAAAGAGAAAATAAGGCGGGAAATATGATTTAAAGATAAAAATTGTTATGATCAAATATAATCGAATAAAGTTTAGGAAAACAATTCAAGGAATAGACAAAACAAATAAAGAATGTCACAGACAAAAACAATGGAAGTCGAGAAAAAAATTATAAGGAATTAAATAGAAAAATGTACATTAAAAACTTATGAATAATTAGTGACTAATAAATCAGAATGAAAATTTAACGATTGAAAGAAATTAATAAAGAAAGAGAGTAAGTATTCCTTGTATTCAACTTTTTTCTGCAATATTCAATCCGTTCCGTGTTTTTGCAGGTTTTTTTTTTTTTTTTTTTTTTTTTTGCTTTTCATATTAATTGCGTTTATTCTTCTGAGCTGAACTTGTACAAATAGCTCCGATTATTTCATATATACATTATACATTATACAATAGTTTGTATATATATATATATATATATATATATATATATATATATATATATATATATATATAATCATGTCAGCACGGATATAGCTGACCGTGTCTCGCCACCACTTACTATCGTCCATTGCTTCAGGCAGGTCTTCAGGGCAATATCTCGTGTCAGCACAGAGCTGCTGTAAATAGGTTCGACCTGGTCGTCCTGCCTTTGCTCGTCAATGTAAAATGGTCCACAGGAATACATCACTTATTGGCTCGTCCCTACTTCTCCAGCAGTGTCCCACATATCTGGTTCGTCTAATTTTGATAGTTTTCGTGATGGGGGGTAAGTAGACGTACAGCTGCTGCTTTGTGGGGTGCTGCCTCCAGGATTTGTTCAATATTGCTCTCAGCATTCTTCTGTAGTTGCCGTCAAGCGTTTTCTCCATACCTTTAATTAGCGTCCATGTAGTACATCCATATAACAGCATCGACACGATCGCTGCTGGGAAGTATACTGTGCTTCATTTAATCTGTCAGGTCTGACTTCCAAATGATAGCCTATCGATTGCTGTCCATGCCTTTGTTCGTCGCGTGTCGAAGTCTGTCTCGTTTGATGAGAAACTGCTTCCTAGATAGGTGACCTTGTCAATTAGTTTTAGAGAGTTAACATTTAGTGTGGTGATGTCGCCTGTTTGATTAAAGCACATATATTCCATTTTGTGTGCATTGACATGGAAGCTGATGTGTGGGTGCATTTGCCTGTAGCGCTATATCGTCGTCGTAGTCGGCGTCGATAATTGTTCTTGCGGGGAACCTTCTTTTTCTTTATTTTGTTAGCTTGAAACCGTTTTCTTTGATTTTATCGATAGATGGTCTAAGCACGTAGTCTAGAAAGATGATAAAGAGGTATGGGGATAATGTGTCTCCTTGCAGTATGCCTTCTACAATGTCGAAGTAATCTGCGTATCCATTCGGAGAACTGACTTTTACTTTGGTGTTTCTATAGAACATCATTATAGCTTCGACGGTTTCTTTTGGTAGGCCGTAGGCGAGTAGAATTTGCTTCATCTCTCCTCTGTAAATTTTCTCCGAAAGCCATTTTGGTTATTCCTAAGTATGTTGTCCATTTTGGGTTCTATGCGGTTACGTAGTAGGGCATTATATATCTTGGCCGCTATGGGAGTAAGTGCTATACCTCGGTAGTTTTTGGCTAATCCCTTTTAGGGAAGAGGAGGATGCATCCCTTCATCCATCTGTCTATAGGATTTTGATTATAAACGGCATTACGGTGTCAGAGAAGAATGTCGTCGAATTGTCTGGTCTTCCATACTTCTGGGGGTATTTCATCAAGCCCTGCCGCTTTTTAATTTTTTCTCAATAACGAGTAAAGTTCTTCTTGAGTAAACGCTCCTAGATTGATGTCTAATTGCTTACTTATTATTCTCGAGATTGGTTCATGAGTAACTTTCGGGGGGGTTTCCGAGTAAATACACGAAATGCTGTTTCCACAGGTATACTCGATCTTTTTGGCTGGTAGCTTTCAGTTTAGCATTGGCAGTGCTCTTCTTTCTTCTCAATTCTTTTATCTTTTGCCATGCTATCCGAGATTGTTTATCTTCAACCGAGTCTCTAATCTGATTTTGTTTGTATTCTGTCAGTTCTTTTAGGTATATGTTACCTAATTAATTTTGTGCCTTTTTAAGTTTCAGGGCATTGGTATTGGTTGGGTTCTTCCTATTGCATTTTTAGGTAGTTTTCACGTCAGTTCGCTTTCTCCTAAACGCTAATGTCTCCCATGGGACTCTAGATTTAGTTCTTTGTTTAGTTGGTATGAATTCCACAGCAACTTCTAAGTGGGCATTGACGAAATTCTTATATTCCTCATTTGGAGTATGTGTTTAAGACTTTTCCTGCTGTGCATCTTATTTATTTCTTTGTGCTAACGCATATTTATCTCTAATATCCCTGTTATTAAGCAGAACCCAGTCATAGTGTGCGGTGGTCGTTGTTCGGGTCGCATTCCTTCGTAGGCTCAGTCATATTTTTGCCGTGACTATTCGGTGATCGGGGGACACACCCTCAAATGTGGAGTAAGCTAAGCAATCCAATGCGGTATTATTCCATTTCTTGTTCATAAAGACGTAGTCTATCTCTGCTTTAGTATTGCTGGCGTATGAGTAGATCTAAAGCTTTACCTCCCTTTTTTGAATGTTTGTATTGAGGCATGTTAATCGATTTTCTATCATGAAATCTGTTAGATGTTGTCCATTCCTGTTTGACGAGTTGTGTTGGGTGAATTTGTGGTTTCCGTTTTTCCCAATTAGGGCATTCATGTCTCCGCCAATAAAGAGAAAGATATATATATTTATATATATATATATAAACATACCATATATATGTATATATATACGAGGATCATTTGATAAGTTTCTAGATTTTTTCGTATGGGCACTTTAATTGATAGTACACACATGAAACTCTAGTCCCCTTCGAAGTAATTTCCTCCAGTTGCAATGCACTTGTTGTACCGTTCCAACAACTTCTGCTAGGCCCCATGGAATTCCTCTTGAGTGAGCGTGTCAATGACCTTCGTCACAGCCTATTTTATCTCCTCAATTGTCTCATAACGACAGCCTCTGAGCTTGGGGAATAACCAAAAGTCACAGGGAGCAAGGTCTGGACTAAAGGGAGGCTTGATGTCAATCCTGGTCAAATAGTCTGTGACAAGGATGAAGTTGTGGACTGGTGCATTGTCCTGCTGGAAAAGCCATTGACCCGATTTGAATAGTGCTGGCCTCTTCCGACAGACTTTCTTCAAAAACTCCCTTAAAACCTCAACATCGTAACCCTACCCCTAACCCTTTGGCCAATCCAGTTAGGTGTATTGACTTCCTTACTCCTCCCACACCTCTCATTATCCCTCATCGACTCCCTGCCTTCCTTGAATCTCTTATGCAACTCAAAAACCGATGCTTGATTCATGCAAGATGGTCGAAAAGCAGTCTGAAGCATTCCATACGTTTCTTTGGCATTTTTTCCAAGTTTAAAACAGAATTTTATGGCATTTTTTCTTCTAAAGTGTCCTCACGTCCATATTGCATTTTTGAAATTCACCAGCTGTGACAATCAGGCTTTAGTAGGGTGTATTCCAATTCCTTCTGTAGCTGTTCATTTAAACTTGGAATCAGAAAAATTGGACAGTCATCACATAAGATGTATAGCAATGACAGTAAATTGTCAAGAGTTTATGACAATTTTAAATGCCTATACAAAAAGTCTGGAAAGATATTGAATGCACCACGTATATAACAAAATTAACTGAATCTTAATTTTCATAAGTAATTAAAGGATTATTCAATAGAGAGAATAAACGACTGAAAATATTATATTGCTTGTGTAAAAATTCCATTTTTTAAAAGTTTGAACACTTCTATTTGAAACATTTCAGTTTATCATAATTACACAGTTTAAATATCAAAAGCTTTTCTCTTTCAAGCTATTCAGTTTAGTCAACAAATTAAATGGTTCCAAGTACTGCTATGTATCATAACATTTAAATTAAATATCAGTCATTTACTTACACACAGTTAAGTATCCAAACAGTTCTATTTTTTAAAATAGTTTAGTCTAAGCATATGGCTTAGTTCTATTTGACCCATAGATTAGACCCTATCAGCGGCTACCCCTTCGAGCTAGAGTGGTGCTGAGAACGATGGCAATATAGGGGTAGATCAAATTCTGGAAAGCTCTAGCATTACTGGAGCCTCACCATCAGATTGTTAAGTGTCAGGAGACTCGTTTTGGGAGAGTCTTACTTCTCTGCAGAGATGCAGTTACTGTATTCTACAACCCCAGTCAACTGGGCTGAGCTAGAGTGCTTAAAATTAATTGTTTTACCTGTGTCGTAATAGTAAATGTGCATATTCACGTGCGTGTACGCGTACGTGTGTATGTGTTTGTGTATGCACGTTTGTGAGTGTGTGTGTGTGTGAGTGTGTGTGTGAGTGTGTGTGTGTGGAGTTAGATTTCATTTAGTTTAGTCAATCAATTCCACTTTATTCACGTGACACTCGCCAAAAATCCGAGGCCATACTATGTTAAGTATCAATATATAAATATGTTTCTTCAATTCTAAAACATTTTTTGCGCTTTCGTTTTCAATGTGTAGATTGATACAAAAGAGACATTTTTGGCCTTGTTCCAGACATGTTGAGCGTTAATGATAATAAATCTTAATTTTTTGTAATATGTAGAAATGTATGGGTTATTATAAACTGGATAATAGAGATAAAAACACAAATACCGTCCAGCTGTGAGCGTCTTTTAACAAACTAAAAATGTTTGTTTGTTTTTTGTGTTTTATAGGATTCAAATTTTTGTAGGTAATTTAATGCCAAATCCATTTCTATATAAATAAAATGTTCTTTTTTTAACTTATCAGTTTAGTATAAATATATATATTTTTTACGCAGATTTAAATGTCAAAACAGTTTAATTCTAAACAATTCAGTTTAGCGTAAGTACAGTTTTACAGTCAAAAACTGTTCTATTTCCAACTATTCAGTTCAACATACATAAAACAGTTCCATTTCAAGCAGTTCAGTTTAGCATTAGTACACGGTTCAGGTCTATTAGACCTATAGATATGGGTATTCAATGAAAGAGTACTCCGCATTACCCAAATTCTAGCATTACTGGAACCTCACCATCAGATTGTTTTGTGTCATATCCAAGTCACTTGTTTAGGGAGTCATACCCCTCTGCCGAGATTCGGTCGGTGTATTCTACAGTGTCAGCCGACTTGATAAACAAGCAAAATTAAATCAATAAATAGAAAGGAATGAAAACGTTAGAAAAATGATTGGATAAGAAGTTAAAGAAAGTAGAAAAACATTGAAAATATATTCATTTATATGTCAGGATTATTTAGGGTCACGGTACCATAAATATATGGAATAGACTTTCGAAAGACTGGGTTGATTTTATTTATTACTTGTCTGCTTGAATATCATATTTACAACATTATTGCTTAGGAATGGTTAAATTTTGTCTAAAAATTAGGTATCCTGAATTAGATTTTCATACATGCACATATGATATTTGACAAAATGGACAATAGTAATATGGGATTTATTGAAAAATGCGAAAATAAAGACAAAATGAATGGCTGAATTATTAAAAAAAAAAAGAAAGGAGAATCAACTAAAGAAAAGCTGTCACAACTTACCGAATGAATGAAAGAAAACAGAAAGAAAGAAAATGTCAAAAAAAAAAATACTGTCGCGTTGAAGAAAACAGAATGTGATAGAATAAAAAATAGAGAAGAAAACAGAAGCAAAACGAGAAGATATGCTACGATAAACAATAAAGTGAACTGTAGGAGGCAACTGGAGAGAAAAGAAGGAAAATAAGATAACATGTGTTTGGAAAACTGAAAATAGCTAGTGTGCAAAACAAATATCGATCGGACGGCGAATCGAATGTGGACTTTTCACAAAAGGTTAGCGCCGACTTGGCAGCAAAGACCTTTTTCGACTCGGCAGAACATTTGTTGGTGCCCATTCCGGAAAATGGTTTCTACACAAACAAATACTAAATCGCTCAACTTCATATTCGTCTTGGTTATTCTTCGCTTTTTTTTTCTTGATTTTTATTGACCTAAGGAATTATACTTTTTATTTTATTTTTTATCAATATTGGACATTTTTTCCTGCCAGAGACAGAATTAAAAAAATAAAATAGAGAGAAAAAATCGCTTTGTGCTAATGTTAGTAGATGTAGCTTTATACGATACCTAATATATATATATATATATATATATATATATATATATATATATATGTGTGTGTGTGTGTGTGTGTGTGTGTGTGTCCAAGAAACCTTAGGTATAGATAATTATCAAAGGAAAATTTGAATAATATTAAGTGCATATACATACCTACACTATAATTGTGGAATGTTTGTGGGTATGTTTATATAAGACTGGAGAGATGCCACAGCGTAGCAAGATTACCGCATAATCAAAACCATAATAATACTCGAACATAGAGTAGGAACTAATGTCCTATTTTAATTCTTAATTAATTGATAATGCGTATCTACATAGACTGCATTTAGTGTCTGTATACATTTGAACGGGGATAATGCGAAAATAATTATTGTCTATTTTCCCTTTCATGTAATTGAAATATCTCTAATAAAGTTCCAGTTTTGTACGTATGAATATATTTAAATTCTACTGTAACTTTTCATTTGATTTGAAATATGATTATGATAATTTAAAAAAGCTATGCAACATGAAGATCTGGTGATACAAAGTGTATTTAATGATCTTGGAACAATCCCCAGGGATTTGGAAAGAGGGTTAAAAGATTTTGAAATCACAGGTATGGTGAGACCATCCAAACTAAAGCATAAATATCGGCCGAAATACTGAAAAGAGTCCTGGAGACTTGATGGGAGTTGCTGACACTCCGACTCCAGTAAGAGACAATCACCTCAAGCTGATACAAAAAATTCGCAAGGAATAGAGTAAAGTCGAGCAACTAATGTAAAGAGTAATGTCTTCCCCAATACCTTGGTGTAGTAGCTATTGAAAAGGGCGCCTTCGTGTCACTCTTGACTACGGCTGTCAACTTTAGTTTATATATATATATATATATATATATATATATATAATGGTTGCTATGACATCAACAGCCGTAAGTAAACAGGTTTATAAATCACAAACTGCACCAAAATGAACATGAACGAGCGTCCAATGTAATGCCTGCTTTTAGTTGATCTTGTGTATATATAGATATATATTTCTTTTAAATACCCTGTCCGGTGGCAAAAGCTGCTTGGTAGCGCCGGGAGTGGCAGTACCGCCTTGAGCTACCGAAACTGTGTTATCACCCTGGTTGGCGGCTGATGAGGCTAGGGTATCGCACGTGCTTTCACACGTTGTATGATGAAAAAAAATAAAAATAAAAAATAAAAGATAAAAAAATTTAAACTATATAAACGCACGCAAATCAACTCACAAACTCCCACGTTTTAAGACATGCTCAAGCACGCGCAAGTTAATGCTTGTAAGTTAATAAAATTGTGAGTTAAACCAGATTACTCACGCTTTTTCATATTACCTAGTTTGATAGCAAAAATGATATCGTTGTTTTAGCACCAAAATCAACTAGGCATCTGTCAGGATTCACAAGCTAAAATACAATGAAAGAATATCAGGTTTTATAAAATGTGACAATTTCAGGTTTTTTAAAAGATTATAGTGATTTCCCCCTTGAAAATACAGTTAAAATATTTCCGACAATTAATTGTTAATTATTCTTATACTACAAAATATAAAACAGCAAACTTTCAGTTTAAAGCATCAGAATATTTAATCTATCAAACTCTACATAATATGAAAACTTATTGAAAGAATAAATTCGATTTTCGCTATTCTTTATTTTGATACAACCTAATATATATTACCAATTCATTAACATAAGCATGAGCCACGTATATAATATTCCATTTACTTAAAGGAAAACCACATGCCGATATAAGGTTACAAAGATTATATGAAAATCAATCTGATTCCCAGATGAAACCTAAGGACCTTGAGAAATATATTCTGGGTGTTGCATGCTGCACAATGTCTTTGTTAAAACATGATAGTACGAAAAAAATCTGTAGGAAAATCTGGTTAACTGCATGCACGAATACTCTTTTTCTGCATGTAAAATATGAAAAACACACACACACACACACACACACACACACATATATATATATATATATATATATATATATATATATATATATATATATATTCATATATATAAAGCAATTAAAAATAACCATGCAATCGTGTAGCTATATGAGATTTTGCTTACAGCTACTAGAACACGAGAGATTTTACATCTATTTGCGCGGATCGTAAGTTGGTGGCCTTAGTCGAGGGTGAGCAAAAGCCTACCTTTCCAATAGCTACCAGACCGAGGTGTGGGGAGGACACTAGTCTATTCCCTAGATTGCTTAAATTTACCCTTGATCCTTACCTTATAATGTTAAGTGTTTAGCAAGGGGGCATCAAGTACCACATTTTAAGTCTTTTGTATGATTTGACCTGGGATTGAAACCCTGTCTCCCGGACCATGGGCGAACACTCTACTCATTAAGCCAATGGCCCATGAGGATCATAGTACTCTAATTTTATTGCCACTGTGGGCATTTCTCATGATTTAATATTTTATATATATATATATATATATATATATATATATATATATATATATATATATATATATATATATATATATATATATATATATATATATATATATATATATATATATATATATATATATATATATATGGTGGGATGTATGTGTGTGTGTGTTTACTGAACCCCTTGACCACAAACCGAATAAAACGCAAGAACTATCTTAGTCCTATTCAACAGGTTTAAATTGAAAATTTTCTTTTGGTACTAATTTTCTTAGAAATACATATATGAAAAAATTACCTTACTAGTTACCCAAATCTCTGGAGAGAAAACATGTATTCAAAACTTCCTAAAGAGTATTCGTGTCAATAGAAAATTAAACCTAAGTTGCTTAATATATATATATATATATATATATATATATATATATATATATATATATATGTGTGTGTGTGTGTGTGTGTGTGTGTGTGTGTGTGTGTGCTAGTTTAGCTATAATGTTATGCCCAGGAAATCGTGTAAAAGAGAAAGTATTTTAATGAAAGTTGAATTTTCTAAACGAACCTGCCTCAAAATAAATTGGCATTTTGTTCATAATCAGTTGGTTGGTTGGTTGGTTGGGTTTTATGGCATATCAACCTTTGTCAGTTATTTAACGCCAAATCTATTTTTATGAAAATAGTTCTCCTTCAAACAATTCAGTTTAGCATATGTATTCAGTTAGTTCTACATAACCCATAGATAGGGCCCTATCAAGTGCTACCATTCTTGGCCAGAGTGGACCTGGGTGCAATGGCAATAAAGGAGTATTCCACATTTCCCAAAGCTCCAGCATTACAGGAACCTCACCATCATATTGTTTAGTTACATATCAGGACACTCATTGTGGGGTCTTACACCTCTGCAGAGCTGCAGTCGGTGTATTTTACAGCCCCAGCCGACTGGACATTTCATAATCGCATACTTTCAAAAAATGGTTTGTGTTCTACCGAAATTTTGTGTTTTTTATATGTTTATCTTGAGTTAGATTTATTCCAAGAAGATGCCCAATTCTAATCTTTGCGTATTAGTTGTGATATTTGCCATTACACAGTATTATCACGCATTGCACATTTGCAGTTTAACTTTGTCCTAAGAAAATATTTTGTGGGTTGACTTAGTCTTAACAAAGCACACCTTCTCTAATCTAAACATTGCTTAATGCTGTGGCATATGATTATTGACAATCAACGCTGACAGATTCTACACGGACATAGGACGAGCTTCAACTGCAGTCAAATCAGTAAACAGCTCCTCATAAGTCATTTTGTAATCGGTTGTCTAATACAAAAAAATCACCTCACATGCGATGTAAAGTATTGACAAAAAATTAAGAAATCTAGAATACTTAATTCTCGTGAAGAAATATTGTGAATGAGATATGCCAAAAAACCATCCAGTTTATACAAAAAGCACTTTTTCAAGGATAATGGGTTATGACATTCACGTTATCCTTCAGCTTCTTTGAAAGAATACTACTGTTTTTGGTCTTGATCCACATTATCCGAACCGATTATTGCCATTATCTTCAAGATATAAATAGTTTGTTTATTGTGGTGAAATGGCAGAATTATTAGGAACATTTGTTTTTGTAAAAAACTGCAATGGTCTTACAAGAGTCAGTTTCAATTGCATTGAAGTGATGATAGATCACGAAAAAAGTGTTCAAGGAAAACTACATAGAATTGCCTCAGTCCAAAGAAAATTTTTTCATTCGGTGGTGATTCACTTATAATCTGAGGAAGCAGCTGATATGACTTCAACATTCATTCAACTCTATTTAAAAAAGAAATTGAACGAACAAAGGTAACATAGCATTTAAGATTTGTAGGTGGCTCATCGGACCCCAAAATATACGATCACTATTTTTGACATATCAATTTCTTTACTTTACCATATGTTACTTTACAGGGAATCGTAGGTTTTTGGAGACATGATTGAAGAATATTTGTAAATATTTTATCGTAAATATTTGAGGAGTTATTGTTTCGAAACGAGAAGGCTTTTTAGATATTTAAGAGATGTGTTTAAAATGTTTTTTTTTTCATTGTTAAATCAAGAAATAAAAAAAAAGCAGTAAAGCTGATAGTTTATCATAAACAATAAGATAAATGAACTAATGCAATTTGACGTTTATATTCATTTGATAATAATAAAAAATAGACAAATTCGTTGAATTATGAAAATATTTTCCGGAGAGAAAGCTGATGGCGTAGGCAGGAAGGGTATATGCCAATACAGCCCTCTCTAAGACCATCACAGAATATTTTAACAATTCAGTTTTGAAGACATAGTACCTTAAATTTATTTAGTTAAGTTGTTTTCTTTTTGTCTTTGGGCTTAGATTACTTGAAATTAACTTTAAACTTGATTCCTACTTTATTCTTATACATAAACATCAAATATGATTGTCTCGTGATTTCTTTCTTTCTTTCCTATTCTCGGTATTATCTTCATCGTGATCATTCTATTCACTACGTGGCAGATTGAAGTCTTTATCGACACAAACCTTTTTTTCTCTTTTCATCATACAACGTGTGAAAGCACGTGCGATACCCTAGCCTCATCAGCCGCCAACCAGTGTGATAACACAGTTTCGGTAGCTCAAGGTGGTACTGCCACTCCTGGCGCTACCGAGCAGCTTTTGCCACCGGGTAGGGTATTTAAAAGAAATATATATCTATGTATACACAAGATCAACTAAAAGCGGACATTACATTGGACGTTCGTTTATCTTCATTTTGGTGCAGTTTGTGATTTAAAAATGCGTTTACATACGGCCGTTTCTTGATTTTGCGTAATTACACAAGAAAGGTGGTTCCGCGTGTATAACATTCGTGTTGAAATCCTTTCTATATCCGGTATCTATTCGGTTCTTGTTCTTTCATTTATGCGTTACTGCCCAAAAGCACTCGGGACAAACGTCATATATAATTCTGCTAAAATATTTTGTTTGTTGATCAATGGGCCTTCAGGATGGGTGGTGAGTAAGCTCCTGGTCTAAGTTTGTCCAGGTAGCTTTCTGATTACCCTTGGGCCACTAAATTCTTGGCTTGCAAAAGATGTCTCCAGGACGCTGAATACTGTGAGGGTAAACCTGATACATAGGCCCATCATTCGATTTATATTCTCCGGCAGGAGAATTACGTTCTTCGCACCAGCGCGCCTTGTGGATTCGTGATCCTGGCAAGCTGTTGAATTTTCTGCCGCAATCACACGTTGTAGCCGGGTAAATATCCAGATCGTTACCGTATGAGCAAGTAAGATGGGTGATATATTCTCTCTCCCCGCTACAGACACCCTGAGGTCATTTTTCTTTCATTGAATAATCCATATTTGTTAAAATTCTTGTCTTTCCCGGATGTCACTCCAACGTTCTGAAGAGTCTCTTTGTCTTTCGAAAGAGTCATCTTGCTTTCCAGAGAGTCTTACTGTTCAAATTTTCATCATACAACGTGTGAAAGCACGTGCGATACCCTAGCCTCATCAGCCGCCAACCAGGGTGATAACACACTTTCGGTAGCTCAAGGTGGTACTGCCACTTCTGGCGCTACCGAGCAGCTTTTGCCACCGGGTAGGGTATTTAAAAGAAATATATATCTATGTATACACAAGATCAACTAAAAGCGGACATTACATTGGACGTTCGTTCATCTTCATTTTGGTGCAGTTTGTGATTTAAAAATGTGTTTACTTACGGCCGTTAGATGTCATAGCAACCGTTTCTTGATTTAAGAAACTTAAGAAACTCTGAATAAATTTGTGACGTAACACGTGGCCAACCGAAAGCCTTGATTAAGCATTTGAAATATATTTGTGGAATGTTTAGAGCCGTGAAGTGTAAGGTATCATCCCACAATTTACTTAGAATCCCCAGGAAGAATGCACAATATTCTTGAATGCAAGTCAAAAGATAACAATGTATCTTGAAGAAAGTTTCGGAAAGTGTAATTCGTCCCAATGGTAGTGGCAATTTTGATATTATTGCTTTACGACAAACCCCAAAATATGACAGTGTTTTTAATGATCGGGGTTATGTGAGGTACGCTAATTAGATTGCTGAAACGTTGTTGATTCTGACATCATTGTGCTTTAAATTATCTTTCTGACTAATTTGCTATTAAAACGCATATTTTCCGTGAGATAGTTCCTAATAAATAATTTACGTGTACTGAAAATTGGTGTTTCTAAAAACCTAAAAAAAAATGTTTTGTGTATCAAGTCAATTTTGGATTTGGCAGAAAAATTAATTAGGGATTAATTTTTGAGTTTGTGAATATTATTGGAAGATGCAATGTATAAAGTAATATTAACAAGACTTAAATACACAATATTTCTTAACTAAAAATAAACATTATATAAATAGCAGTGGCGACTGTAGCCTATTTTTGCTACTCGTGCCCCAACCCCGCCCTCTGTCAACTTCAGTTCCCAACCCGTGGTCCGTGGACCCAAAGTAAGTTATCATAGTTGCTATTGCGTGATTCTCCATTGAATAGCACAGATTGACTAACGTACCTTGCATGGTGTTTTTTGTAAACAATCAAGATACTATATAATTTGTAGTCTTGTTAATACAGTAGATAAGATAATTTTTTTCCTTTCAAAAGTATAGAAGAAAAGAGAAGATGTTCATTACTATGACGAGAAAAATATGTTTATTAGAATAAAGAAACTGATGACAATATACACAGACACAGCTAGTCGTTTCAATTTCGCTTAAAATAAATATTATTTGTTGAAAATGTATTCAAATAAACAAATTTTAGTTACAGAATGTAATATATGCAACATTCATTAAAGAAATAGACATCTGTTAGTGAAAAAACGAATTAAAACACGCCGTTTAACCTACATTTACCATAGCGATGATAATGACGTCGGGACGGCTATAATCAGCTACCCCCCCTCTCTCTCTCTCTCTCTGTTCCTCTCCCTCTTCCCAAGACAGCTGTCAGCTATCAGCAGTCAGAATGTGCTAAGATTTTTGAGCACGATGTTTGGGTTGCTCTTGCTATTGGCTACAGCCAAAAGCGGATTTCTCTAACATTACTGTTATTATAAGGGTCTAATCGATTTTATGGGATGTTCAATGAATCTGACGGTGACCGGCCAAAGACCATCCGTTCAAAACAGTATCGTTGTATTATTCCCATATATATTTATGAACTTTTGGCTATTTAGTTATCGAAACTTGAATAGATACGTAATTTAATTGAGATCAGACGAAGTATGTTTTCTTGAAATTAATGGATGATATTTAATCCATTTTGAATAACATTGACCAAGTTATTGGTCGTGCCGGGCACGAGTAGCACTAGTCCCGTCTCCGCCCCTGATAAATAGTATCTTGAAACCTCTTTGTAAAGAATATTTCTTATTTCACTATCGTTTGGAAATATTCCGAATGACTTTTCTCATTTATATCCAAGATGTATCTTTCTATGAATCTGACCACGTACATCACTTCATATATAACATTTAAATATTTTCATACTCTTTGTAGGATCCTCCAGTAACTTCAAATGGCTCAATAGAGAATTTCGTATAGTCCATAATTCCTGATATAAAGTCAGTATTCATGAAAAAATATCATCAGATCCATGGAATTTCCTTTTCTTTGGGGTCGTTGCATAGATACGAACGCCAAGTGTTCATTATATCTATCTATCTACCCATCTATCAAGCTAACTAGCTAGCTTACCAGTTCTCTCTCTGACTCTCTCTCTCTCTCTCTCTCTCTCTCTCTCTCTGAGCATGTGTAGGTGTGCCCGTACGCACAAATGTATTTATTATATCACTGCATATTTAAAATATATTTTTTTGATATCAAGTTTAAATATCACCCACATTAATATTAGTCCGTGTGTGATTTCATGCAAACCCCGCGTTCAGTTTTTTTCATGCATTCCATAAAAAAGGATGAGAAAATTAAAAAGGCAATTTAGACATTGCCAAACCATCTTTTATTGATAAAAAAATCAAGAACACTTTACAAAGCAGAATAAATATGGTTGATTGGCTGTTATTTAAGTTTAAATATTTTTATTTTACACACATCATTTATTTTTCCGACATTCTTCCAAAACGAATGAAATTTCGGACCATATTTTAATCAAAATATGAATCGTTTTTTCTGGTTCCACCGTTTCTTTATTTCGTGATCAAAATAGAAAAGTCAGGTTTTCTTCGATTGTTGTTGGGAGAATAATTTGGTCATTTGAGTTATTTATTGGATTTTGAACTGTCAAATCTACTTAGCAGCTAAGCATTATGTTTTTAGCAATGAAATGCCATGTTTTCATCAATAAATTTGTCAAATATTATAGACGTTTGGGTAATTTTATAGTCTACGTAGTACTTGACAGAATACACGGATTTACAATGTTACAACTAATTTCCATGGTTAAACCCCTGAAACTCAACTTACGTGGGACCATGTTAATTTTTATATTCCTTAATTTCTGGATGTAGGAATGTATCATATTCATAAAGGTTAAGAATTCAGTTGTAATAGTTCGGCTTCATTTACAGAGAGAGAGAGAGAGTAGACAAAATTCCGTGGTTTGCTAACCCAGGGATAAAGGAAATGGAACTAATAAAAGAATGCATTAAAAACGGTACATGATTTACACCGTATCGATAAGAGAAATAAAGGTTGAAAATTTTGCGGCAACGATAACAACATACCTCCTCGCTTAACACTCAGCAATATAAGGTACTTTATCAAGGGTAAACTGGAGCAATCCAGGGAAAAGGATTAGCGCCCTCCCTTACACCTTGGTGTAGTAGCTATTGGAAATGGAGCCTTCTGGTCGCCCTCGACCACGGTTGCCAGCTTTACTTTACAGCACTTTTGCAGAGGGGTAAAACTCCCCCAATGAGTGTCCTGGATATGACACTGAACAATCTGATGGTGAGGCTCCAGTAATGCTGGAGCTTTGGGAAATGTGAAGTACCCCTTTTATTGCCATCGTTCCCCGGTTCACTCTGGCCCAGAGTGGTAGAACCTGATATGATACTATCTATGGGTCAAATAGAACTAAATTGTGTACTCATGCTAAAGTGAATAACTTGAAATACAACTGTTTTGACATTTAAAATGCATACTCATGCTAAACTGGATTACTTGAAATAGAACTGTTTTTAACATTGAAACTGTACGTACTCTAAACTGAATAGTTCAAAATATAACTGTTTTGACATTAAACTGTGAAAATAAAAAGTATATTTATGTTAAACTGAGTTGTTTGAATTAGAAATATTTGACTTAACTGAATAGCCTGAAAGAAAAATATTTTGGACAATTAAACTGTGTGTGTTAAAGCTAAACTAAATTGTTTGAAATAGAACTATTTATTTGTATAAAAAATGAATTTGGCATGAAATAACCAGCAAACAAATGAACTCTGACTCGTTTAACAAAAATGGTGAAGAAACTATTCATTTAAAACCCATATGTATAAGCAAAATATTGTAGTGAATATCCTACAAGAGTTGATATGCCATTAAACCAAATAAGTTCGCTGATATTTTAGTGACATGTTTTTCTAATCATGTAATTTGTTTAGAACTCTTGCAGCCTGACTCTATTTAGAATGAAGTCTGCGTGAGTTAACTTAAAAATAAGTCCGCGTGGGTTTATTTTTTCTTGGAAATTTGAGCCGGGATGTCGGCAGTTTTGTTTGATGCAAGGTTTATTTTCAGTCATCTTATTTTTGTTAAAAAGATACGACTATATTCATGTCTGCATGATAATATTTTAGGTGATATTAAAGTAAATATATATATATATATATATATATATATATATATATATATATATATATATATATATATATATATATATATATATATAAAATGTACAAATATTTTGTACCTAACGTTCATAATATCATTTTTCATGAATTGGCGAAGTGCACAAAAGTAATCTGCACGAAAAAAAATATACAGTATTTAAAATTAATGAAGATTTTTGTATTATCAAAAAATAGAATGTCTAAATTGTGGAAAAAAACTAACACAGTTGTTGTAAGGACGATGAAGCCCATCACAGAGCCGTTAATTATCTTCATACTACTCCCGGTAAATCATTTTTCCCCTTGTAAATCTATAGATAATTAATGAGTTACAAAAACGTCTCTGTTAATAACTTGTTAGATGTTTAGTTTTGAAGATACTTGCTATTTTCAGTGGAGTGGACCCACACTGGGAAATACTTTTTTAAAACCTGACCTACAGCGGGCACACCTTCGTAAATATCACCCCCGACACACACACACACACACATACACACACACACACACACACACACACACAAATATAAACTCTCCCTCATTCTCTCTTTCTCTTTCACACAGACATTCACACACATTGACGTGTCATGTATACATATGAGCATTTATACACTTATATTTACTATTCTTTATTACAATATATATATATATATATATCATAACACTGTTGGTTGTCATTAAATCACTTTGTGGGTTTCTGTCGAACCAAGTGCAATACAGTATGGAGAGTGCTCACTATCTAGGATAGAGCGATTACATAATATATATATATATATATATATATATATAATTCATTGAATTTAGACTCCGACTCCTAGGTTTCAGGCGTTTTTTTCTTCAGAACAACAATCGTCAGGCAGGTAAAGAAATGAAATGAATCGAAAATTGAAAAAATACAGTCAAAACCCGTTGTGGTTTTGTATGATTTTTTGCGTGTGGTTGTAAGTATGTGTATGTGTGTGTGTGTGTGTGTGTGTGTGTGTATGTGTGTGCGTGCGTATGCGTGTGTGAGTTATACTTACGTATTAATTTGTGTTTGTATGAGATTAGGTCAAATTGCAAAAGCAGTGCGTTGTATAAGCGAATGTGAATTCATAGGTGTATCTTAATAATACCCTACATTTTTTTTTATGTATGTGTATGCGACTATAGGTAAGGAACAAAACATCAGCATTTCATGTCGAGGGGATTGATGATAGTTGTTTGGAAAAAAAACTCCATGAGACCCAGTGGGAACAGTCTAAATTCTATGAATTATATATATATATATATATATATATTTGTTATATATATATATATATATATATATATATATTTGTTATATATATATATATATATATATATATATATATATATATATATATATTTGTTATATATATATATATATATATATATATATATATATATTAAAATTAATAAGTGCGCAAATGATTTCGAATGCGATACTTTAAGTTTTCTTTTCAGAAACGTATACTCCACTCGAATTTCGGCCTCCGTGTTCCTCTTCAGGAGACAAATAATATATTTGTTTTTATTGGGGTGTGATTATTTTTCCTTCAGATTTGTTTATTTTTACCTTATTCTATTTTTGCTTTTATGTACGTATTAAAAAGTATCTATTTTGTTTGTTTGTGTGAGTATACATCAACATACTATTAAATATTTCGGGTGTTGTTTTTTTTTTTCTTTTCTCTTTCTTCCACTTTGAGTTGATTGGGTGTGAGAACGTATTAATAAGTATTCAATGAACATCCAGTTATTTTTTTCTTTTTTCTTTTTTCCTATTTTTCTTCCTTTTTGTCGGATTTAAATGTGTCATAGATATTTTATAGGTTGGCCCAGCGGTTAGAGTGTTCGCTAATGGCCCGGGAGACCTGGGTTCAATCCCAGGTCGAGTCATACCAAAGACTTTAAAAATGGAACTTGATACCACCTTGCTTAACACTCAGCATTATAAGGTACGGTTCAAGGGTAAAGTGGAGCAATCCAGGGATTGGAGTAGCGCCCTCCCCTACACCTTGGTGTAGTAGCTATCGAAAAGGGAGCCTTCGGGTCACCCTCGACTATGGTCGCTAACTTTACTTACTTTATATATTCGTAGTTATGAGTGTGTACATTAAGCCCGTCTTTCTGTTTGCGTATTGATGTGTGTGTATGTGTGTGTGTGTGTGAAAATTGGCTTTGTTAAGTAAGTTTAAATCTATCTCTGCTTTACTTTTGTTTTACTTGGAATAATGAGTAGTCAACAGTTTGGTATATTGGCATCATTTTAAAGTGTCCATAATTGCAATTGTAAATTTGTTTCGAAACAGCGATTTCTAATTTTGGTAGTTTAATGTTGCTCTTATGTCCTAAAATCTTATTGTTCCAAGCCTTAATTCATCCTACGTGTACCTCTTTTTACAGTTGACACGTTCGAATATGTAACCTAGGTTGCTTTTTAATAGCAGCTTAGATTTCTATTTTTCATGATTTTTTCTTCAGGTTTTTCGAACGTTTTGAACTTTCCTTCTCCGATTATATTACATACAACAAATTTTAAAATTTTATCATTTTGAAACAACATGCGTTGTGTGTTCACCACATTTTAATGAAGAAAGTGTATTCTTTTTGAGTGTTACCTGTGTTAAATGATTTTTGTTG
The DNA here is from genome assembly GCA_963585895.1 of Sepioteuthis lessoniana. NCBI lineage: Eukaryota > Metazoa > Mollusca > Cephalopoda > Myopsida > Loliginidae > Sepioteuthis > Sepioteuthis lessoniana. Next base: position 127,630,830 of record OY757909.1, on the reverse strand, counting down.
TGTCTGGTGTGTTTTTGATTTCGTCGTTGTTTTTAAGTTGTTCTAGATATTTTGCTGTTTTCGTGAATAGTTCAGGGTTGTTTTTGTTTTATGTTGAAATGGATGCTAAGGGGTCTTCCTTTTTAAGTTTTAGAGGCATTTAATGGCATTTTTCCTGCTAATTCAAATCCTTTACTCTTTAGTGTTGTATATCCCTCCTGATAAAGGGTTTCGCTTTATCCATCTTGGCAAATTTGTCGGAGTTTTCTTTTTAATGACTGTGGTGTATATTTTACGTACTAAGCTATACCTGAGTTTATAAAGGTTGTCATGAATAAGTTGACAGTTGTAAAAAAGGAGTAAGGAAAGTCTAAAAAAAACATCACTGTGACGCAGGAATTATTCTATGAGATTTCAAAGGAAATACTTTAAAGTAAGTTAAGGTGACAATTTGATGCGAGGTATTTTTTCAATATAAAATGATGGGAATATTTTCAGAGAAATCTCGGATTTTCATCGATTGAAAAAATGTCACAAAGCCATTAAGAATGAAATAATAAAATTACTACAATAATTAAATAAATGCGAACTTATGTTCAAAATTGTCAGTACCTTTTGTCTTACATGATTACTCATTTTCCAACTCTTTTCCGTGGCCCGATCTTAAGTTCTAACTTAAAGAAAAAGCATTTTTAATGTAGATTTTCGGTGGAATCTAGTTGTCCCTTCATAAAATTTAGTATATGACAAACTTTTACACATGTTTCCTTATTTCAGCCTCATAGCTAAAAAGTTTTCAAACGCTTATATATCATTAAATTATTTTCGTGATTCTTCTATAAAAAAAGGTGTCATAATCGAATTTCCCAGATTAGAAATTATGATTTATCCTGTATTTATGAATCTACATCATTACTCGAAAATGAATAAATTCCGACACTCATTCTATATTTCCCTACAAAGACGATAAAATGTTATAAAAGGATAATTTAACCTAATTAAAAACTGATTTGGCAGTGAGGTAAGAACACCCAACCCAACAAGTGCCCTGTATATGAAGTTAATGTTCCAGTCCTGAAGATTTGGGTAATGTCGAGTACTCCTCCACTGCAGTAAGCATTACTCCTAAGCCTCTTCTGACTCGGATCAAATAGAAATATTTAATCATTTTCTATATTTGAAATCATCTACCTGAATGCAAATAAATTACTGATATTAAGTTGAGTTATTAGTATTTCATTGCAATAATCTAAACTATTTAACTGGCTAAGAATGAATATATTTTTTTAAAATAGAATTACTAGTGTTATATTTAAATACTTGAAACCAGTTTTCTGGGTACAAATGCAACTATTAGTGTTAAATACCAATACTTAAAACCATTTAACTGTGTGCAAATAAAGCTATCAGTGTTTGTAATACTTGAAGCCATTTTACTGTGTGCAAATAAAAGTATTACTGTTTGATTGTAAAACTTGAAACCGTTTAACTGTGTGCAAATAAAACTATTACTGTTTGATTGTAATACTTGAAACCATTTAACTGTGTGCAAATAAAAATATTAGTGTTTGATTGTAATACTTGAAACCGTTTAACTGTGTGCAAATAAAACTATTAATGTTTGATTGTAATACTTGAAACCATTTAACTGTGTGCAAATAAAATAAAACTATTAGTGTTTGATTGTAATACTTGAAAACAGTTAACTGAGAGCAAACCAATGAGCTCTGGCTAGTTGAAGTTTCTTCCAACGAACTTTCATCTATAAATCATATATTTTAATATCTAAGTATAAACCTGATTGGGCATTAAATAAACGTCAACAGTTCATATGCTATAAAACTCAATCAACCAATAATCTCAAACTTATAGGTAACAGTGATATTTCTAAAATCTAATTCATATTAAAGACAAACAGTTATTTTTTTTTAAAATCGTATTTTTAAAATCTATTTATTCATAGTTTTTATCAAGTATTCGATGTAAATTCATCTAACACCGATAAAAAAGGATAGAAATAGATCAATATATGTTTATGTCTCTATTCGTCTCCCTCTGTGTATCTGTTTGTTTCCTTCTGTATCCCCCCCCTCTCAATCTCTCTTTCTTTCTCTGTCTCTCTGTCTCTCTCTCTTTGACTATATCAGTCTGTCTTTAAAAATTGGTTAATATTTTCATTCAAATTTCATCCCAATCTCGAATATTATAGAAATTGAGAAGTAATTTTTGTAGATATTCCAGTTATGTATAGATTTACATCTCATAATCGATGCGAATGTTAATCGACAGTTTGCTCTTAAAAATTGAACAAACGTATTAGTAGAGATATTTTATTTTACATGTCATTTGGTCTCATTATTTCTTCATTGGTATTATTTTATTCTCTAATATCATAGTTTTGCTTCTTCATTTATTTCTTCATTAGCAGTTTCTGCTGGTTCAGTCCTAACCTTTTTACATTATTCTTGTTTATTTGGCCTTTGTCTTGTTCAACACATTTTCAATAAGCTTTTCTTATTTCTGTCTCCATTCGGGTCTTTGTATTTTTCATTGATTGTTACTTTTGTTTCTGCTCGAACATTTTTCCATAGAAAGAACGTTTTTCTACCTCATTATCTCTACTGTTTATTTATTTCATTTTGTTATTTCTTTTATTTTTCCACAACCCTCTCTTGTAAAAGCTATATAGACTGATGAAAAGATACCAAAAACTCATTTTTGTACTCCTTTCTTTGTAGTTAATGTATTATTGTTATTATTCACATATATTTTTGTTTATTTTAGTTGAAGAACACAAATATTTTTAAGTCAATCGAGAAAAGAACATTTTTTGTGAAACAAGAATTTGTTGTTTATAGGAATTGCAACTACAAGAGACTATGGTACAATATGATGAGAACCCTAAAACAGACTAAGAATTATTTACTTTCTTATGCTAGAAGTAATTGGTCTATTATTCCTCTGTGTTTGGAATAAAATGCCTTGAAGAAATCGTCAGATATGATTTTCCATGAAATTTTTTGCACGTACTCCAGACTATTCGACGAATAACCAGAAAATAGGAACTACGGATCGATTTCTTCGAAAGCCGTTTTGATTATTCATTATAATTTTCTCAAATTCAGATTGGATACGATTGAGAAACAGGGCATAATACATGTTTGCAGATAGCAGTAATAATTATATCTCTTATTCTTAGTGATTCCAAAGTCACCTTTCTGGTTTATATGTGATTTTAGAAAGGTTTCTAAACAGATTCTCAAAATGTCATTTACACTTTTGAAGTCTTTCTTTTTGATTGGCATCATTTGATTATGATTTCGAGCCGCTTTTCTTTCTACTAACTCTATGTCATGCTGACGGAGATTTTCTATCTAATACAGAATTTCTTTTTTCATTGACTTTGAATGGAATTTAGTTATTCTTTCTTGCATTATTTACATATTTCTTTCTTAGTTTTTTTTTTTTCAGTTTCTGCCCCTCGGTGTTTCTCTGGCTTATTTTCTTGAGTAAAATCGCTCATTTTAAGTTACCTCCTAGTTTCTTGACTACTTCTGACTATTATGGTACTCTACTCTTGCTTTGGTTAGTATGCACTTGACTGATACTCCTATATGAGCGTTAACATTTTCATATTCACCATTTAGTGTATGTTATTCAGATGACTCCCAAAGCGTATCAAACTTATTTCTTAAAGTTGATGAACAATGATTAAATTTATCCCTACTGGCAAGTGAATACCAGTTATATCATAAAGATTTATGAGATTGGTTTATCTTTTCTTTGATAAGTCAAAAGAATCTTTATCGAGACGATTCTTGATCGGAAGATATTCGTTGAAAAGAGGAATAAACCCTTCAGTTCATGGCGTTGTTTAGTCACTTCTTTTTTAAAAAGAAATAACCAGCAATATTTTAAAGTTAGTTGATACGTGTGAGTCCAGTGTTTTGTTTTTTCTTTTCCAAAAGTTTTTGTTAAGACACACAACCCCGTTCACGAGAACAAGTTTGACTTGATTTTCTACAGTAATGTTTTGGGAATTGTGCAAACAGAATTTATTTTATTTACTTTAGCCTATATGACCTTTCGTTTTTCCAGCAAGGATCAAAATTCTATGCTTGGAAGCCTGTTAGATCGGGAAGGATAGCACATATTAGATAACAGTGACTTCTGTGCTCCAATTATTGCACAGGAGTTGGCATTAAAAGTAGCCCACATTATTTTTCGTTGGATTTTTCCATTTGCTGTTAAGTAATTTTAAAGCACGAAGACTAAGAAACATTCATACTCAACCGATGGGGGCATTGACGGAGGTTTTCGATGCAGATGCCGTGGTAGATTCCCACCCATGAACGGATTCATGATAATTTACTTATAGGTTGCCATAGTAAACAATATGCTACCTGTTGATTGGGATGACCACAAGTGTCTTCCGCCCAATTTCATGATGTATTTTGCTGTTATATTGCATTTTAAAAATCTGTTTAAATTTGTAAATTTAGTCGGAAGAATTAATTTTATCAGTGCCTTTTGGTTGACATGATTAATCCTTTTTCAATTTTTGCTCATGGACCGATTTTAAGGTTTTTCTTCTAACTTAATTACCTCAACTGACTTACAAAGATATATTTTTTCTCTCGTTAATAATTTTAAACCAAGCATTCATCTTCGTTGTTTCATATGTCGGTATTCTTTTTAGATGCAGATGTAGAAAGCCTGAGTATCTGGCATATTGCATTCAATTTTTTAAAGTTAAATGAGACGAAATATAAACATGTTTACAGTATTAATTGAGGGACTCTATAAAGATTTCATGCACGTCCAATAATTCTCCATTACTTACACCATTTTCGGAATTATTATTTTACTTTCAGTTCTGTCTTTAGAAAAAAAAAGACTTCTATGAAATGGAACGATAAAGAGAATCAAATATAAATACTATAAACAGTTCAAATATTTGTTTTCATGGAATAATGCATGCAGAAGAGATATTACAGCTTCAAATGTGTGCTCGATAATAATATCAGAGCAGAGGAAATATGACAATCTTTACTTATCTCATATACTATACTTCTGTTTGAGTTCATTATCTCATCGGCTATTTCATAAATGTCTTAATTTTCTTTTGCCTTTTCTCTTCTTTCTCTTTCTCTTTTTGCAATATTTGTCGTCGACAGGACGTTTATTGAACTTTCTCTTTTCAGTGTTCGCTTCTGGAGGAATTTTAGGGTTTTCTTTTCTTTTCCTCCTGATTTATTCAATCTTGGAAAATGTGATTGTTATCTACTTTGGATGAGTTGGTAATGTTATTTCTTTTCTATATAACAAGGTATATAAGATATCTATGTTGTTTGAAACTTCACAGCCAATTTATTTAACACCAGTTCATCTTTCTGGTGCACGAAAATGTGAACTCCTCACGTGACACCTTTCATTGAATCACCAGCTTCCATGTTTAAATCATAATTTCAGTTACTGATTTCCAAGAAACCAGTTCATGTTAAGGGAAGGTTAATTTCGTCTAGACTTTGTGACAACTTTCAATACAGGTCGATTCACTATTTAGGCCATACAAGAAATCTGTTACTATCCCGGGGGCGGGGTGAATATTACTGTCACCTATCAATACACACACACACACACACACACACACACACACATATATATATATATATATATATATATATATATATATATATATATATATATATATATATACAATCCATTTTTATTTTTATTTTCTATAACTTCTGTTGCTTCTTTCAAAATTTAAAGAAATATTACTACCTTCGTCCTTGGGCATCCTAGAGCATAATATGTGTTGTTTTTTTTTCCATGAGTAAAAAGAAAAAATATTTTTATCTAGAAAATTCTGTTTGTGTTAATATATTTAATATATTTTTGTCCTCTAAAATTTAATTGAATATTTTCCAGTGCTAATGAATTCATTATAATTTTTAGAATTGTTTGTGATATTATTTAAGTTAGATCTGCATTTTCATTATTTGCGTAATATATTATAAATATATCTGTGCTAATGTTTTTTTTATGTGTAGGTGTATTTGATTATATAATATAACGAAATGTATCAGCATGCTTTTTTTCCCTTTTTACAACTTCGGTCTTTATGTTATTTACTAACATCTGTCTCAAGTAGCAAGAAGCCTATCGCTCTTGTATTCTGCTGGTGAATTTTTGAATTAAAAGCATATTTGCTTCTAATCACTTGGTTCGGATAGACAAGAAGCAAGAACACGTTATTACAATTGATTACACAATTATGCATCTAGTCGTGCGGCGATATTGTTCCGAATGCTAAATTCCATTTTGATTATGACGAACGAGAGTGTAGAAAAAGAATACACTGCAACTCATTGAAAGAAAGAAAGAAAGAAAGAAATGTAAAGAGAGAAAAAGCAATAACGCTCTAAAAAGCTTCTCGAATAGTTTAGTAGAAAAGAGAGACAGAGACAGAGACAGAGAGAAGAAATGGACGAAAGAAAAAGCGATAATGCTATTTCTCAAAAGCTTTTTGGACTGGTTCAGTAGAACAGTTGGGTACACAGAAAGAAAGAAAGAAAAGAAAGAAAGAAAGAAAGAAAGATTAAATAAAGAAACGGAAGAGATAGTTTGATAGTAAAACGTTGTTGAAAAACAAAGTAGATAACATTTTGTTAGTATCAGAAAATTGAGTAAAAAATAAAGATAGCATATTTTTTTATATATTCTATGATTCTTTTTATTTGGTCGATAAGAAAAAAAGTTAATTTTATAAAAGTGAAATTCCCAAGAAAAGTGCTCGTAAATGATAATAATTTTGTTTAGTTTATTATGATCTCTTTGTACACAATATTTATTGTTCGTTCTCGTTTACAAATATGTTGGATAAATTTTCAGTACTTACGAGTGAACATCTTACATTTATCGTTTGTTTTTTCATATTCTATTGCCTCATAAAAATTGTGCCGGAGCTTGTTTGGTAAACTATTTATGTAGAGTCAAAACAAGTTTGTTTTTCATGTCAATATCAATATTAATCTCTCTCTTTCTCTGTCTATCTGTCTTTCTCTCTCTCTCTATCTCTCTCTCTCTCTCTCTCTCTCTCTGTTACACTCGCAGAAAACGAGATGTACAAATACTTGGGTATCTTTGAGGATGACACCATGAAATAAGAGGAAACGAAAGACAAAATTCAAAAAGAATATCTCAGGAAAACTAGAAAACTACTCGAGACAAAACTCAATAGCAGAAACCTTATCAAAGGAATAGATATTTGGGCTGTATCCCTCGTTAGATATTCGGGACCCTTTTTCAAGTGGACCAGAGATGAACTTAGACAAATGGACCAAAGAACAAGAAAACTAATGACCATACACAAGGCATTACATCCCAGAGACGACGTGGACAGACTATATGTACCAAGAAAAGAGGGAGGAAGAGGACTTGCCAGGAACGAAGACAGCATTGACACATCGATACAACGACTCGAATACTACATAAAACACGAAGGAGGACTGTTTACGGCCATCCGAAACAATACTGACAACACGATAGATAACAGAATGAAAAAAAACTAGGAAACAAAAATGGGAAGAAAAACAACTCCATGGACGTTTTAAACGACTAATAAACAACATCTCACACGACAAAACCTTGACATGGCTAAGAAAAGGAAACCTTTATAGAGAAACATAATCTCTCATAATAGCAGCACAAAACAGCGCCATAAGAACCAATGATTTCAAAGCGAGGATAGATAAGACGCAACAAAATAGCAAATGTACGCCATGTGGTGACAGAGATGAAGCCATCAATCACATAATAAGCGAATGCAGCAAATTGGCACAGAAGGCGTACAAGGCGAGACAGGACTGGGTGTGCAAGGTGATACACTGGGAAATGTGCAAGTAATTTAAATTTGACTATGCCAACAAATGGTATATGCACAACCCAGCGCCTGTCCTAGAAAATGACCTGCACTTACTCCTATGGGATTTTGATAAACAAACGGATCACCAAATCTCGGCCCGAAGACCAGACCTTATAATAATCAACAAAAAAAAAAAAAAAAGAAAATCGGTAAAATTGTCGACTTTGCTGTCCGGACAGACCACAGAATAAAACTGAAAGAATATGAAAATAGAGATAAGTACCTTGACCTTGCTAGAGAATTGAAACAATTATGGAACATGAAGGTGACAAATATATCAATTGTGATTGGTGCTTTGGCACGGTAACTAAAGGATTATTAAAGGGCCTGGAAGATTTGGAAGTTGGCGACCGAGTGGAGACCTTCCAAATAACAGCATTATAGAAAACGGCCAGAATACTGAGAAGAGTCCTGGAGATTTGAGAAGACTTACTGTCACTCAATCTCCAGTGAAATACCATCAGCTCATACTGATGTGAAAAACTAATTAGTAATAATAATAAATAAATATATATTAGGTATATATTCATTTAATTCATGGAATATTGTCTGCAACCTTAGGTTTCATGGATTTTTTTTTTTTTTTTTGCAAAACAACAATCATCATGCATTTAATAAAATAAATGAAATAAAAAGAAATAATGAAAAAATAAAAAATATAAAATAAAATAACCAACGAACTACGTTCGTAGACTGGCTTAACCTCATAAAAGCAAGCATCCATACATAACTATAACACATACACGCATACGCACACACCCACATACAGTCACGCACTTACAACCACATATAAACGAAATCCCAACGGCTTTTTGTATGTATTATTTCGTTAATTTTGATTTTTAATTCATTCCATTTTCCTAACTGCCTGATGATTGTTGTTTTGTAAAAATCTCCATGAAACTCAGGGGTCACAGTCTATATTCCATGAACTAAACATATATATCTAATGTATATTTATTTATTATTATTCTATGATAGTTTTATCCTATATATTGAGCACTCCATATTATATTGCTCTTGGTTAGACACTTACCCCTAAAGTGATTTAGTGACAACCAACACACTTATAATATATATATATATATATATATATATATATATATATATATATATATATATATATCCTGCGTAACGGTTAATTAACAATTTGACAATGTGCCATTTTATCCAAAAACTCAAAGTTGGAATTTAACGAAATTTTCTCTGAATGATGACAACAGATAGTACGCACGTGTTATGTAAAAACTGTAAAGTTTCTAAAAACACTCAGAAATTAAGGTAATTTCTTTAATTTACTTATGTGCTTTTATCAAACTAGTGGCATCTCCACAGTAAACAGTAGCTCTCTTAAACTACTATACAAATTCACCAACCTAGGAAACAGCGGTCGTATAGATACTACTTTATGGATGCACAACTTGGACGCTAACTAACCAGTTGGGGAAGAAGCTAGACGGCAACTACACAAGAATACTGAGAGCAATATTGAACAAGTCACGGAGTCAGCACCCCACAAACCAGCAGCTGTACGGCCACCAACCACTGATCAGGGAAACTATCAAAATTTGACGTACCAGATATGTGGGGCACTGCTGAAGAAGTAGGGACGAGCTCATAAGTGATGTACTCCGGTGGACCCCTTCACATGTTTGAGCAAAGGCAGGACGACCAGCTCGAACCTACATACAGCAGCTCTGTGCCGTTACGGAGTGTAGCCCTGAAACCTACCAGAAACAATGGACGACAGCAAGATGGGGCGAGAGAGGGTCAGGGATATCTGAGCTGATAGCGCGACATGATTTTAATGACTTTTCCAAATTATTTGCAAAGTGTAAGTAAAATATATGTAAATAAGAAAATAACGTTTTCATTGCTTCATATCCATATTGTTATGGATACATTCAGTAACCAACAGGATTTAAATAACCATCAACCCGTAACCAGAGCTCAAAAATGAATATCGTTGTTAGTTGATTAGGGATATGCGATCCTTTCATAGAAATGACTTGGATTAAGCACTGGTTCATGAAATATGCCAATTTCTTGATTTATTCTGATGTAATTCCATGTGATAATTTTACAAGTTCCAGTTGCTTCTTATTTGATATTTATTATCGTATACTCTTCGTTTCAGAATACTCCAAAAGTTTTCGATTGTGTTTAAGTTTGGAGAATTGGCCGACCACTTCATCTTCCGAGGTCAGCAGAAGTTTGGTCCTTGCCGGTACTCCGTATTTTTATGCCAAAGTTAAAGTGGCTCTCACTCCCAGGAAGATTATGTAAGAATATACAGTCGTTTTAATAACATCAGGAACATTCCCCAGATCAAGCATGATACTTTTAATAATATCAAACTAATCCATAATATCTCCTCCACCATCTTCGTGTCTTAAGCATTTAAAGCGATCTTGTCAATTTATGACATATCCTTGGCTCCTAATTTAACGGCCTTCAAGGGTAGCTCGAGATTCTTCCTTGAACTACATTTTTAAGATGTAGTCCTTCTAGTTATCTTCTGCCAATTTCAGACGCTACTTTACGAGTATTTTTGTCCGCGGAGGAGATGTCTCTGGTTTCACAAATGTCCTGGTCTTTTTGGGAAGACGTCATCCAGTAGTTCTGGACTCTTGTTTCTCTCGTGTACCTGAAAATTTCTCAACTAATTAGGCCTGTGCTATTCATAGATTCATGTTTAACTCGTAGTAGAGAATGTTGGGAAAGCACCATCGGGTGATGCTTATCGATTACGTTCCTTCGTAAGAGCTGCAACCAATTTTTAAACAGTATAGTGATATGTTCCAGTCAGTCTGGATTTTTCTAATCGATAATTTCATTTCACAATTACAAATCACATTAGTGATCCATATTTGGACGATAATGAAGGCTATCGTTGATAATCTGCAAAAGTAAAGCATTGGGTTACTTAAACACATGGCAGCAGTGTGTTGACAGTTGCGCAGAACCTTACGATTTTTGAACAGCACGCATATATAAGTGTCGCTAATATACTGCAAAACATTTTTCTTTTTATTCATAATTTTTAGGCCATATGGAATCTTGTCACTTGGTTAATAATTTATTACGCAGTCTATCTCTCTCTCTCTTTCTCTCTCTCTTTCTTTCTCTCTCTCTCTCTTTATATATATATATATATATATATTTATTTATTCACCATGACTATTTGATTCGGTATCGATAATGTGTGACATGAACCAGAGGCCCAGTGGTCGAGTTTCGGCTTCTGCCTACTGTGGTTGTTGGTTGGATCTCCAGTGGTGGAGATTACGGTGTGCACTGCTGATGAGACCCAATAAGGTCGAAACAGCTGTTCAGTGTTCCGTATGTCGCCCGTAGGTGTTGGCTGGATTTTCCAGTCCTGATAAGTCTAATATATATATATATATATATATATATATATATGTGCGTGTGTGTGTGTGTGTTAATAAAAATAAAATTTGGTGACCTTAGTCGAGGGTGTCACAAAAGCTCCCTTTTCAAAACCTACTGCACTAAGGTGTAGGGAAGGGTGCTACTTCATTCCCTGGTGTCCTCCACATTACTCTGGATCTTTAACTTATAATGCTGAGTGTCAAGCAAGGCGGCATCAAGTGCCATTTTTGGAGTCTTTTGTATGACACGACCTGGGATTGAAGCCTGGTCTCCCGGACACACAACTCATTAGGCCAATGGCCTATGATGGTGGAGATAGTGTCATTTCCGCAGTGACCACGAATTTTGGTGCTGGTGACTGTCATCAAATACGGTTGACATTGTCCACACAATACCAGATAAGATTTTTTATGCTTTATAAACAATACTTAGCCATCATAACCTGTTAATGTTCCAAGCAACATTATTAGCATATCTATCTATCTATCTATCTATCTATCTATCTATCTCCCTCTGTCCCTCTCTGTCTCTCTCTCCGTCTATGTCTCTCTCTGTCTGTCTCCCTTTGTATGTTTGTCTTTAAAAATCCCCTTTTTATTTAAATATCCTCACGTATATATATATATATATATATATATATATATATATATATATATATATATATATATATATATATATATTACACATGAGGAGACGAATTGTCGTTAAACATTCAGCGAAAAAGCACTATTTACATCTGGTGTGGAATAATTCATATGGATAATTATAATCTAGTCTCTTAGTGCTTTTCTCATCAGCGTTAGCTGATAATCTTTCTCTGGAGTTCAAGGGACAGCGAGTCTCTTCAAGTCTCCAGGACTCGTCTCAGTATTTTGACATTTCTCAATAATGCTATCATTTGGATTGTCTTCACTTCTCTGCCAACTTTCAAGTCCTCCAGGCCCTTTAATAATCCTTTAGTTTCTGTTCCAAAAGCACCAATCACGATTGGTATTATTGTCATCTGCATGTTCCTTCGTTTTTTTTCAATTCTTTTGTAGGGTCGAGGTAGTTATCCTTCTTTTCACATTCTTTCAGTTTTATTCTGTGGTCAGCCGGTACAGCAACATCGACAATTTAGCAAATTCTATTATTATTATTATTATTATTATTATTATTATTATTATTATTATTATTATTATAGGAGTGCTTCCTCTAAAAATAATGTATATTTTGTTATGAGTTCTTCAATTTCAGTTAATCATAAAATATTTTTCTTGTTTTAGACATTATTCAGAAGATTTTTAAATGCTGAGGTTGTGTTGGTGTATGTACTTATTGAATACCGTCGTATTTAACTAGCAAAAAGTTTTTAATGTACTAATATAAAACATGAAAATATAAACTATAAAAATAATTTCATTGTAGATATATATATATATATATATATATATATATATATATATATATATATATATATATATATATCGAATCAACGTTCCATAATAGACCAGGCATAATAGGCTAATCTTGAATAAATCTGAAAAAAAAATCGTGGTGACCTTTCGGAAAATATTGATAGACGTCTTATTTCTCCTGGGGAGCAAAGCTATAGACAAATAAAATTAGAAAGTCAAGTCTGATCTTTGCGTTGCAAGAATTGTACAAGTGACTGAAAACAAATAAATAAAATGAAATACAATAAAATAGAATGATATAAAAAAAAGACTGGGGTTAAAAATTGAGATATCTTTTCTTTCTTCTCAATGACTATAAATACATCAGCACCCAGCCCATCACCAAAAGAAAGATCACCGATTAAATCTATCTCGATCTTTGTAAACTAACTGGTTGCTGTTTTTATTTCGGAGTTCAGTCTATGTATTTTGGGGGTATAGACACAAAGGATCTTGACAGCACAAGACATAACAAGAGGGTAGATTATCGGCAAAACACCATTTAATCTTAACACAGGAAAAAATAAACGATAAATTTAACATTATTTTTGCAATGCCTTTTTTCTCAAATACACTGGCGACTGTGGTATGATCGCGTCTGATGGATAAGAAGAGATATGTCAGGCCGGTATATGATCTATGGCCGTGGACTGTCAGAATAATTCATCGTTAAAGAATTCCAGCAACATCTGCAGTCATTATGTTTTAACTGGTTTGGTTTTTCTCCATCTATAAGACTATTGTGTGTTTGTTATTATTATTTCTGCCCGATCATCATAAACAACAGGTAAACACAAATAAACTTTGCCTGGATATTGATTTGATCTGAAAGTTTAAAACAAAAGTAGGAAAATTGATCAGTCATTTTCTATGAAGCTGATGGCGGAATTTTTCATATATATATATATATATATATATATATATATGTGTGTGTGTGTGTGTGTGTGTGTGTGTGTGTGTGTGTGTGTGTATATATATATATATATATATATATATATATATATATATATATATATAACGATGCTTATTACATTAATTGATAATGATACCCCAGTAGCCTGGGTCTGCAAAATACATGTAGTGTATCAATGCAGAGGGGTAAGACTCCACAAATGAGTCCCCAGGATATTAAACTAAACAATCTAATTGTGAGGGTTCAGTAATGCAGGAGTTTTAGGGAATGCGGAGTACCCCTTCATTGAAATCGCTTCCTGGTCCACTCTCTTTCGGAGTGGTAGAACTTGATAGGGTATATATATGGGTCAAATAGAATTGTTTGTCATTTAAACTGTGTACTTATTTTAAACTGAATTGTTTGAAGGAGACGTTTTTTTACACGTAACGTTGTGTAAACAAATGAATAATGTTTAATTACATTTTTAGTGATACAAACAATACTTAGAACCTTTTAATATGGTTGACGTGCAAATCTGATTGTTTAAAATTGAAATGCTTGATCACTTAACTGTATGTAAAGAGAAACTGTATTTATACTTAACTGAATTGTTTGAAATTTAACAGTTTTTATATTTGACCGTGAGTAAATAAAAAACTGTCCTTATAATGCTGAATGGAATTGTTTAAATTAGAATTCTTTGATCATTCAACTATGTATAAAAATGTCAAATGTCTAATTACATTATTAATGATACATAGCAATAGTTGAAAACATTAAACTGCAGTTTCCAGTGATTAAACTTTCTAACGAAATCATGGCTAGTCTCGTACTCCTTTTGTACTAATTGGCTTAAATCGTTTGTGTTAAACTGTTTCATTCTATCACCACATTAACTATACTTTCTATTCTATTATGTATTATCAGTTTTCTCTTTGAAGTTTATGGTATTATTTGTGATGCTATTAAAAATGAGTCGCTATCTCAGGTGAGATTTCTATTTTATAATCATGACCAGGTCATCTAGTGTACGATGTTTCCAGTTTTCGCTTCAAATATTTATTCAATTTTTTTTTTCCCATTTTTCTTTCAGGATTTTATTTCTTTTTTTTTTTTATGTCAGTCCTTGAGCGGATATTGATGTTTCTGGCTGCAGCAACTAGTCTTTCTTTGTTCTTTTTGTGTATTTTTTGTCTCCTCTAATAATTGTATCTAAGCGTCACGCATTGTCCGCAAGTCCTCTTCTTTTCTTGAAAATATAACCAGTTTATATCATCTGTGGAATGCGAGTCCCAGTACATCGTCATCAGTTTCATAGTTCTTCTTACCGTTTGTCTGAGTCCGTCCTTTGTCTTTTCTTAGAATGATCCTGAGAAAATACCCTGGTGGTTAATTCTTAGATTAGATTTCTGCTACAGAACTTTATTTTGAGAAGTTTGTTTTTTCTGTTTTTCTGTCAAATCTTTTTACTTTTTTCCTTTCCGTTTGTTTGATTGTGTACCCAACGAATAATTCAAGACACTTTCATTTTATTTTTCTCTCCGTAGGTTGTTGATTTAGTCATTTTGTTCCTTCAGTCGATTCTCTTTTAACTTTTAATTATTAACGTGGTGCATTTTACATACCAAATTCTATTATTATATAGTTATATAAGTTGGCCGACGTTTGCTGAAGTCGATCCGAACGCTCCTTTTTAAATAGCTACCATACTGAGGTCTAGGGGAGGGTTCTGCTTATTTCCCTAGGTTACTCCACTTGCCCTTGATCTCTACCCTATAATGTTGAGTATTAAACCAAGTAGCATCAAGCAACATTTTTTGAGTCTCTGGTGTGACTCAACCTGGGATTTAACCCCGGTCTTTCGGACACAGCTGATACTGACTCTAAAGATTTTATTAGGGATTCGAGCTCTTTTTAATAATTTCGTAAAACAGTTTATGTCACCCATATCAAAATTTGGAATTAAATGAAAAATTGAAACCTGAAATTAAAATTGTTAAAAATATTAAATACAATTGTGAACCATTATTCCAATATGTAAAATCAAACTCTGAAATTCATAAAAAAATGTTCGTAGATAAAAAGGGTGACAGGGGAATTAATAAAAACATCTCTTGAAATAAGTAAATTTGCATGATTTTTCGATCAGTTTATTCTTTGGAAAAGTTTTATCCACTAGATGAAAGTTCTGATGAAGATGGTTCGACAAATGTTGATGAACTAATAAGAACAAAAGACAAATCGATTTTTACTCAATTCGGATTTTAAAATGTATAGGATTTGATTTAAAACATCCTAACATGTTAAAATACTCAAGATCGAATGAAGTCTTTATTAATGCAATAAATATTTTATATATTTTCATATTCGTCAGGCATTTCATACCGTATTTTATTATCGTTTATAAGTTAAATAGGAGATCTCGGTATTTCTTAAAAATACTAAATGTTGTAAAATATTTTTTAATAGATAGAACTATGAAGCAGAAATTAGTATTTATCATTCAGAAACGTTGAATATAACATCCATTAATCATCAGGAACCAGGATTTAGACGACTGTCGTTTTATTATTCATAAATGACTAACCCAATGATATAAAATCAGAAATAAAAGTATTTGCTAATGATGTACAACCACTTTATCAAAAAACACAAATAAACAACACATATGGAACAAATGAAATAATTTTATGTGAAATTATTTGAAAATTGAATTAATGAAGAAAAATTCCATGTATTACATATTAAATCCAAAACAATTAAAGTTGAATACAAAATAAACGACCAAGAAATCAAAAAATAAATACGAAATATAATCTAGGGATTGGCTTTGATTTTAGATTTAAAGCTGAAAATCATATTCCGGTTATGTTTTGAGTTCAAATGAAATAATTGTCTGGATTGTAGGAAACGTCATTTTACGAGGAGCAACTTTTTTTCATTATAATAACCTAAATAAATAATCATATAAAAAATTCTACTCATGTCTTAGCTCCAGTGTGGAGACATGAAAATAGGAGTGTCAGAATAGTGACAAGAATAATAAAAATTAGAAGATTACAGCTACCAAGAGAAATTAGGATTAGCTTCAATACGAGGAAGAAGAATGCCAGTTGATCCAATAGAAACTTATTAAATAATGAAAGTTCTAATTATGGTAAAACATTTTCAATATTTTTACGCAAGTATACATTATCTGTCAATATAGATTCAAAAAATTAAGTCTATCTTTTTGGCTAATTGATTTATATATTCTTGGACCCAATTGCCTAATCAGAGATAAAACAGCAATTGCCTAAAAATTATAAGTGAATTAGATGTTTATAGAAAGTAAATAAGAAAATATTTCAAAAGATAATTTTTTAAAACTATCAGATAAATTGCTTAACAGAATTCATTTGTAGGATGATATTGTTTTAAACTTGTTTAAGTTTTTGAAAAGTATTTTTGTAAAAGCTTATGTGAGAAGATAGTAAAAATGCGGTTATGACCCTGTGAAAGAATATCATCATTTAACTCTGGCGTGAAAAAATCGCAAGGAAAAAAATGAATTTGTTATCTGGCGATTTTTACTGTTCCAGCTTTTCATTGATTAAAAATCAAATAAAGTGAAAGGATGTGCAACTACATGCATTATGTTAAAGATTTGAAAAAGATGTGGAAGTTATTGATGGTAGTGAAACGACTTGCAGTTGGTGCATTTAAAACGGCCCTCAATAGCTTGGAAAATACTGGAGGAATTGGAAATTAGAAACACACAAAACCAAAGCATTAAGATCGGTTATAATACTGAGAAGAAAACTGGAGACATGAAGTGATTTGCTGTCACTCAAAGTCATGTGAAAAAATCAGTTACAACTGTGGTGAAAACATGCAAAGTAAACGCATCGATACAACGGCTCGAAGACTACATAGAAAAACACCAATGAGGACTGATTACAGCCATCAGAAACGATACGGACAACACGATAGACGATAGAATGAAAACAATAGGAAACAAAAATGGAAAAAAAACAAACAACTCAATGGCCGCTTTAAACAACTAATAAAAAAGTTTCACACCGGAAAAACTGGACCTGGTTAAGAAAAGGAAACCTTAAAAGAGAAACGGAATCTCTCAAAATAGCATCACTGGACAACGCCATAAGAACCAATCATATCAAAGCGAGAATAGATTAGACGCAACAAAATAGCAAATGTAGGCAATGCGGTGACAGAGACGAAGCGATCAATCACATTATAAGTAAATGCAGCAAATTAACATAGAAGGAGTATAAGGCGAGACACGACTGGGTTGGCTAGGTGATCCACTGCAAGTAATTTAAATTTGACCATTCGAACAAATGGTATTTACACAACCCAACACCAGTCCCAGAAAATGACACACATAAACTCCTATGGGACTTTAACATACAAATGGATCACCTAATCCCGGCCAGGAGACCAGACCTTATATTAATCAACAAAAAGAAGAGAATTAGCAAAATTGTCGACCTTGCTATCCCGGTGGACCACAGAATAAATCTGAAGGAATGTCCAAAAAAGGATACGTACCTCGACGTGGCTAGAGAATTGAAAAAACTGTGGAACATAAAAGTGATGATTGTACCAATTGTGATTGGTGCTTTTGGCACAATAACTAAACGATTATTAAAATGCCTTGAAGACTTGGATGTTGGCGGACGGGTAGAGACTATCCAAATGACGGTATTGCTGAGAACGGCCAGAAACCTGAGACGAGTCCTGGAGACTTGAGAAGACTTACTGTCACTCAAACTGCAGTGAAAAACCTTCAGCTAACACTGATGGTAAAAACTCTAAAGGAGTAAATAATAATAATAATAATAATAGAATCGAATATTCTCAAATATTACGTGACCTCTATTTCTTATAATATATAAAAGAAGAATGCAGGAATCAGGATCGAACAGCTGGGGAAAGAAAAACTAATCTTCGCTGTGTTTTTCGAAGAAATTCGGGTGAATAAACTTATTTTTAATTTTAAAAATATTGATTTAGTTACTTGTAAAATCTTTTGGTGAATAGCGGTAATCAAAATGAAGACACATCATTTTCCAAAATTATTTTCTGCTAAACTATTTCGAAATCACAAAATAGATTTGTGTAAATTTTCCACGCTAAATTCTATATGGCTTATGTGAGACTTTTCTCAATCGATGTAAATATATGTACCTGATATAGTCTAAAAGCGTCAAGCAAGAAGAATTGCCGTAATTAATTTAACCGTAAAGACATAAGGAACCGAATCTTAATTAAGATATGACCAAAATATCAAAATGGAGCAGTCAATATAAAACATAAAGGTTATACAGGACAAACCAAAAATACTATAGAAAAAAAGGAAGACTAAAAAGATACGGAGATAAGACCAAAAAATATAGACAAATCAGGGCGTTGCAAAATAACGAAAGAATTCTACCAACAATTCGAGGGATAATAGGTGAAGCCATATCAACAACTGGATACGAGAGTTGCAAGAAATTTTTGCAGCAAAATATGGGAACTGAAAGATCATAGCAAAAAATCTGAATGGATAAACAACTTAGAAACAGATTTGCAAACGCTCGAAGAAGGCCCTCACATAAACATACACTCCAACGGATTCAAGACAACATTTAAAAAGATAGTAAACTGGAAAAACCCTGGCCTTGATGGCATACACGGATCATGGTTGAAAAACTTCACCTGGAAATCCACCAACAAATATAATAAAGAGATAAAAAAAAAACTCCCGCAATAAAACGACAGATTTGCTACTGAAATGAATAAATGTACACAAAAAACTGAAATACCCAAATGCATAGCCAAAGGGAAGGCCATTGTAATCCAAATAGACACCCTCAAAAGAATTGCCTGAAACAACTATAGACCCATAACGTACCTACCAATGATGTGGAAAATACTAACGGCACCAATAAGGAAGCGTGTCTACTACTCATTGACAAGCCGAGGAATCTTTGCAAGAGAACCGAGAGCACACAGGAACTACTATATATAGATCAACACATCCTCAACAAAAGTAAAACGAGACGGAAAAATCTAGCAATGATCTGGATCGACTACAAAAAGCTCCCGATATGTTCCCCAATGCTGGATACTATACTGCCTGAAAATGTATAAAATACCCTAGCAAATCGTACAGTTCATCCTGGATAGTGGAATTGACAGCAGGTGGACAAAGCTAAGCAAAGGTAAAGACATAAAGATACATATTCCAAGACCATGTACTATCGCCATTACAATTTGTGATAGCCATGATGCCACTCAAACACATCCTTAGGAAACGGACCGCCGGATACAAACTCAGTAAAACGCAGGAAAAGATCATCCACTTGATGTACATGGACGACATCAACCTTTTTGCCAAAAACGAAAAAGAATTGGAAATTTTAATACATACTGTGAGAATATACAGTCAAGACATACGAATAGAATTTAGCATAGAAAATTGCTAGTAATGAAAAGTGGCAAACAATATATAACGGACGGAGTCAAATCACCAAATCAAGTAATCATCAGAACTCTCGGAGAAAAGGAAACCTACAAATACCTGGGGATATTGGTATCTGACGTCATCAAACTAGTGGAAATGAAATAAATAATTAAAAAATAGTATCTTAGAAGAGCCAGAATATTACTTTAGAAAAATTCTATTGAAGAAAACCTTGTCCAAGAGATATA
The DNA here is from genome assembly GCA_963585895.1 of Sepioteuthis lessoniana. Taxonomy (NCBI): domain Eukaryota; kingdom Metazoa; phylum Mollusca; class Cephalopoda; order Myopsida; family Loliginidae; genus Sepioteuthis; species Sepioteuthis lessoniana. The sequence goes on along the minus strand of OY757909.1, from coordinate 127,610,495 downwards.
TACCTGTGATGTCCTCCTTGTAAGATATTCGGGACCATTCTTGAAGTGGATCAGAGAAGAACTTAAACAAATGGATCAGAGAAAAATAAAAATAATGACCATGCACAAGGCAGTGCATCCAAGAGATGACAGTGATAGACTATATGTGTCAAGAAGAGAGAGCAGAGGAGGACACATCGATACAACAACACGAAAACTAGATAGAAAAACGCAGGGGAAGACCTGTTAGAGCTACTAGAAACTATTCTAACGACACGAGGACCAGCGGATTGATAATAAATAGAAAACAAAAGTGGCAAGAAAAACAATTCTATGGACGTTTTAAAAGACTAACAAACAACATCTCAAACAACAAAACGTGGACATGGCTAGAAAAAGGAAAACCTAAGAGAGAAATTAAATCCCTTCTAATAGCAGTACAAACCAACGCCATAAGAACTACTTTTTCAAATCGAGAATAGATAAGAGGCAACAAAAAATCAAAAGTATGCAATGTGGTGAAAGAGACGAAACAATAAACTAATGCAGCAAATTAGTACAAAAAAATAATAAAATACTATGCAGGACTAGGTAGGAAGGTGATCCACTGGGAATTGTGTACGAAATAGAAATTTGACCATAAGAAAGAATGGTATATGCACAACCCATAATCTCTCCTAGAGAATGAGATGCACAAACTCACGGGGATTTCAAGATAAAAACGGATTACTAAATCTTGGCCAGAACAACAAATCTGATTGTAATCAACAAAAAAAAAAAAAAAAAAAAAAAAAAAAAAAAAGAGAACATGCAGAATTTAGGACTTTACCGTCCCGGCGGAGAACAGAGTGAAAAGAAGGATAAGTACCTGGACCTTGCTCGGGAATTGAAAAACCTGTGCAACACGAAAGTGACGATAATACCAATTGTAATTGTAATAGTCACCAAAGGATTAGTACAAGGATTGGAGGACTTGGAAATAACAGGACGAATGGAGACCATCCAAACTACTGCATTATTGAGGTTGGAGAGAATACTGAAAAGAGTCCTGGAAACTAGAGAAGATTTGTTGTCACTGGAACTCTTGTGAGAAACCATCTGCTAACGCTGATGTGTGAAAAACTCTGAAAAGAGAACAAAGAATAGTAATATATTTACTGAGAATGACATTTAAAAATATCATATTGGAAAACGCCTGGCCATGGAATATAGGTTCAATACATGGAATATAGGTTCAATACATTGAGTATAGGTTCAATACATGGAATATAAGTTCAAAGTTCTCTTTGTTTTTCGGTAATTATTATAAGGCCGAGATTAAGTGATCCGTTTTTATTTCAAAATCCCAAAGGAGTTTGTGTGTGTCATTTCCAGGACTGATGCTGGGTGGTGCATATCATTTTTGTTCGTATGGTGAAATTTAAATATCTTCCATAATTCCTAGTGGATCCATTTGCCCACCCCGTTGTCTCTAGTCTTATAAAAAGCTATTGAACATGAAAGTGACGGAAATATTAGTTGTAATTAGAGGACTTGGAACGACCCCCAAAGCTTTGTAAGACGGAGTAGGAACTCGGAGGACGAGCAGAGGCAATAATTTTAAGATCAACCAGAATATTGAGAAGAGTCCTATAGACTTGAGGAGACATTCTGTCTCAAACTACAATGAAAAACCATCACCTAACACTGGTTTGAAAAAAATCTCTATTAGGAAGGTAATGATGATAAAAACCATCATCAAATCGCGCTGCAGGCACGGATTTCCCTACTCTCTCTCTCTCTCTCTCTCTCTCTCTCTCTCTCTCCGCTTCTATAATTCATTTCTTCTAGCAGGTCTTCCAGAGTACATCCCGTATGAGGACAGATTTGTTGTAGGTAAGTTCTTGTTGGTCGGCCAATACTGGCACGTCCATGAGAAGGGGTTCATGGGAAAACCTCACCGATGAATTCGTCCTTGCTTTTCCAGCTGTACCCTGCATATTTTCTTCATATTATTTGGATGGTGGAACGATACAGAGAAGATTAGCGTGGACCCTACGCAAGGATGACATACAAATTAATGAAGCGTTCCACATTTAATCTTGGAAGTAAAACACCACGAAACAAATAAGAAGACAGATTCGAATAGAGTCCGGCACAAGATACCAAAGCAGAACAACAAACAAAACCCAACCAACAACGAGAATGCTAAAGGCGACACCCGCCCCACAAAAAAGAAGAAAATTTGATAACGTAAATCTTTTTTTTTTTTAAATGTTTCTAACAAACTAATCAAAGTGCATTGCAGGTTTTTGCATTTTCTCTGTGATTTATTTGTGTCGGAGTAGAAATCATGTAGGAATTTAAACTTGTGGCCGAAGAGGAAATAATAGTGGTTCGTGGATGGAGAGGGAGGGACTGAGTAGAAAGCGAAGAATAAAAAGTAAACAAAGGAAGTAGTTGGGATAGCGTTGCATTTTTTTGAAATAAAAACGAAAAAAAGCCAAACATTCATATAAGAATTCGACAACTAAAAAGACAGACGCTAGAGGAAGCTGGCACAATATAGTAGAAAAACAAACGCCAACTTATTAACACCGTGAACGCTCACTTTGTCAACATACTTAATAAAAGAAGAAAATTGGTAACGTAAATTATTTTTTGGTTCTTATTATTAAATATTACTGACTAAATCCTCGTAGTGCATTGCTTATGTTTTTTTTCCTGTATGATAAGAGTATAATATTTGTGTCTGAGTTGAAATTATGAACAAATCATGACTATTAGCCGAGGAAAAAGTAATAATGGCTCGATGATGTAGTGCTAGGGGCTGAGTGAAATGGGTAGAACAAAACGTAAAGAAAGGAAGTAATCGGGGTACTTTTGGTAGCCAAGTCACATATCTTTCATTCAAAATCACCAAAGCGTGTCTGGGTGACAGAAATTATATAAAACATCCTAAAAGCAGAGGAGAACTCACAATGACTGCATGAACCATAATAGCTCAGGCTTTAAAGAACAAAATATCAGCAATAGGGTAAAGAAAAAAAAAATCCAATGTGGACTTTAATTATGTTAAAAATTAACGAGAGATTTTTTTATTTTGTGACCCACTCAAGAGTTCTCTTACTTAAAGAGTACTTGGTCAAATCTGTGATAGGTACTATTTACCAACCCCTCCGCTCGGGCAGGATATGACACAAGGTCAATTTTTAAGCGGAGTTTAACAGGTTTGAATTCAGAGTTTTCCTTCTCCTAGACTAGTTGCCTCACCAAGGCTGAAGAACCTAGTCCGTCCTACTATTTACCCATAGCTGGAGGGAGAATAAGGGGGTTCATACCTTTCCCAAGGGTATTTGCCCGAAAGTGAACGTAATAGCGCGACTGGAGTACGAACTCGCGTACTACGATTCCGCAGTGCATCGCTTTAACCATTACACCACGAGGACACCCCTATCTGTGATAGGTGCATACATAATAAACAACCTCTGGGTCTGGTGTAGCCATAATATACTACCCATGATAAAAATGACAAATCAAAACAACGCAAAGTGAGCCCCTGATAACAGATCGGTGTGCCATGAACGGTAGGTGCTTCCTTCTCCGCTCACATAGGGGGTCAGTTGGCATTCTGAAAACGTCGACTGTTCTTTTTTTTTTTACACGAACGACGACCTATGCAACCACACAAACCTGAGACACCCACACAGAAAATGGACTAAGGAAGATAATAAACTTGAGCTTTAAAGAGAAGCCTACACAAAGAGGGGTGGGAAAAGAATGATGGCAACCTAGGAGGAATGCGCTAGATATCAGACAAGTCAAAATATCGCTGACCAAGTAAGGATGATAATAAAGATAGGTTATTTTTTCTGGAGATCGAACCTGCGACCACAGAATGCAGAGCCGAAAGTCTTCCACCTCGTCACTCATTCCGGTGTGTATATTCGCAGTTGCTGAGATAATGTGTCACAAATGGAAGTAAATGTTTAAAACCAGATTTCATGTATCTCACCATGGTCAAGTGTTTTTCAATTTGATATTGTCCTGAGTGTTGCTTTGAGAGAGCTCAGATTTTTGTCAACCGCTGGATATTTGTCTGGTCTTGTTCTTTGTTCATGTCATTTATCCATTTGACCTTTTTTGTATTCTTCTTTCTGCTCAAAAACAGTTTTGCTTCCTTTCTAACAGGTTATTCTTTTGTTTTTTTTACCGATTAATTAGTAGAATGATTTTCCTTATCTTGGAAGGTCCTGTTTTGCTTATATTGCTTGATTCTCTCCAGGTAAATTTTAAGTCCCATATTTCGCTAATATATTAATATATTTTGTTTTTTAATGATGTTCTCTTTTTCAGTTTTTTATTTCCATTGTATACTTGTGTATTTTTCCTTATCAGTGTTTTTCCTTTTTCATGTCATTTCTTTATTGTTATTTCTCTAGTTCATTCATATTTTATATTTTTGTTTGGGTTCTTTAGGTGACTACTAATTAGTCATTGAATTCTATAGAACCTGGGTTACATTAAAGCATACTTTTTTCGTATTTTATGTTTCATATCTTTTGAGTCACTATTGTCGTCCATAATTATCATGGCTTATCTCCACATATGTCTATTATATCAAGGTCCGAAGATCAGCCATTCTTTAGAATCAGCCTTGCTTGGTCCGCGTTCTTTGGCTTGAATTGAAATTAGAAGCTACATGCCTAATTTTTATATTTCTCTATAACATATCTATATTGGGTTCTTATAAAATATCTGAGAATTATATTTGTGCTTATTTTCTTGATTTTTTCTTCCCTCCTTTTTTACTGATATCTATCTAATGTATCTTAGGTTTGAACTTGGTGTACCCAAAATTTGAATAACTAGCATTTGCTGGACGACGGTCAAATCCCCCTTTTTGGCTTCTAGGAGAGCACTTGCCTAGGATGACACTAAAATCTGTCATTTGAGTCAATCATTTGATAATATTAATTTTTGTCATTTTTCATGGGTTTTATATTACAGCTATACAAGATGCAATTGGTGGTTATTATTTGTGCTCGTATCACAGATGTGACCTGATATTATTCCAAGTAGGATTATAATCAGCTCGTCAAAAAGTCTATACATTCAACTTAAAAATGTGCAAGTCTCTTTTAATTTTAATCAAGATTTCTGAGTTGATCTTAGATTCTGACTTAATTTTTGAAATTAAGGTTAAAACTTTGAAGTCCTTAAGATTTACTTAATGACTCAACCGGTTACAATTTATCCGCTCTTGTCTATCATATTTATTCTTATTCAAACATCCTGTCCTTTTGTCTCATGATTTTCCTCAAGTCATCGGTAATATAATCATTTGTCTTTCAAGAGTTAAAAAAAATAAATAAATCAAATTTTGCTTTACTGTTTTTAACCTTTGTTCCCGTCGTTAGCATTTGTCAACATTGTTTTTTTTTCCTTTTTCAAAATTAGATGTTTGTTGTTGCTGTTGTGCTTGTTGTTCTTCTTCTTCTTAACATATATGTCATGGTTGCCAAATGTAAAAATGACATGAATAATAAATATAAAAATGTTGTGTGGCCAACAAATCTTCCTGCAGATGAAAATGATATCAATGATAGTTTAAATGTCAGAGCGTCATTAGAACTAGAATAGTGTCTCTCAGCAGTAGCTTAAAATACCACCAAACCTTTTTAGCTTGCCGATTTATCCCGGTGAAATTTAAGATCAAGATGTACGGTCGTTGAATAATACTTCAATGAAATATTTATTCAGAAACATTCGATTTGAATTAACTAACACTGATTAAGAGTTTTATAACTACTTCAATCATAAACATGCAGTTTATTTCTTTTAATCCTTAAAAGAAAAAAGGCAATTTTTTTTTGAGACACACATTAATATATTTGCTGGCCGAATAACTGCTTCAATAACATATTATATTTACGGAAATATAGTCCAATATTTTCGCTCACAAAACTTATGTGAAAGCCCCAAAGCCAAGTAAATAACATAATCAACCTGGTTTAATTGATTTTCAACGTTTGATATTGATATCATAATTCTTAGGATATTGTTTATTCGGACGTAATATTTCATTCCAATCAACGCCAGGAAATGAACCAATAGCGATAAATTTCAAGCATGGACAACTGCAAATCAATTTTTATGTTACATAATTTCAAGAAATCCCTTTTATGGTAGTGTTCCCTAAGCATATTATGCCCTTTCCACAATATTATTAACATCTATTTTTTTTTCTTTTTTCCCCAATGCTATATATGCAATAAAATGCAAGCTAAATTTTAAAAAAAAGTTTCTAATGCTATCAAACCGCAAATGCAGTAAAATGTTTTTTTTTATTTTCACATTTACAGAAGATGCACGCTGATATAACGAGAATTACTATGAGCGAATATTACCCGGATGGGAATTTATAAGTTATCAATACCTAGAAGAGAAAGAAAATAAGTTGTCAAATTTTAACATCTAGTCAAATGCGTTAAACGTTACAAAACTATTCGTGAACAACTAACACCTTTAACTGGGTCTTCACTTGCAACTGGCTGACTTGGACGATGTCTTCACCCGAGGTAATAGAGAGTTCCTCTGGTGGTGTAATGGTTAGCCAGCTAGACTAACAAACCTATACGACTGAGTTCAATTTTCATTTGGTACCTCATTCTTACGGCCTTGTGCCATATCTAAGCAAATTATTTAGTAAAAGTCTACTGAGTTCAAATGTTTTGTTAACTCTAATATAAGACGACGGGCTCCTTTATTCTCTCTATCTTTTGGTAGCTGGGATAAGTGGAGACAAACGTTCGCATAAACAGAGAATGAGGAGTTAATCTAAGATAGAAGATAAATAAGTTCCAATGAGAGCCAAGAAGCTGGCCTACACGTAGTGCTCGTTATTCATTATCATTTACTTCCACGGTATCAGATTCATGTCCAGACTCTTCAGGAGAATTATATTTTGTGTCCCCATCCTTATCCGACGATTACTCATGATTAACATAACAGTGGATCTGTCTGTTTTTCTTTTTTAGTGGCTGGGATGCGAGGAGACTAAAGTTTGTAGATGAAGGCAAAAGAGAATATTATTCGAAGAAAGAAGCTGACAACGTATGCGGAGTGAGTAGAGGATTTTATCCGGCTTCCTCGGTGCCAGAGACTGGAAGGAGAGAATTAGACAACGAAAGGTCCTAACCATGAAAAAATAATATGCTTCTGCGTTTTTCGCTCCTCAGACCTATTAATTGTCTCACGGAAGATTTATTAAATGCATCAGTTTTTATGACAAATATTTTACGATCAGTTAAAAGTCATCAAAAGCTTCAAATTTTTCTTTTGTTCATTCATCGGAATCTTCCAGAAGAGTGATGGGTTTACCATTTTCTGACCGCGCAACTTATTACGGTCGTAGATTTACTGTTGTGGGGTGGATGAAATCTCTCACTGGATGGACTTGTCGGAGGTCTATTTAGAATGGTGCTCGCTCTGTCAGTCCGGACCACTGTTTTGGTCGGGTGTGTTTTGCCATTCGGTCAAGGCCGCTGTCGCCTAGCACGCACGCTGCGACAGACATTTCCTACAGCATCAGGGTCTGTTCCCTCAGATTGAAGAGAGGCAATTACAGTGTCTTCAAGTAGTCGTTTGTATTTGGGAATTAACCTTGATAGCCTGTCAGAATTTATTCGATGGTTGGTACACCATTTTTAAATTACAATCAAGCACGGTTGTACCCCATCTCTGCAGTCTGTTGGCTGTGTGAGTAGGCATACTATTCTTTCAGCAGAAAATGATGAGTAATGGCTTGTTGTCAGTCTGTAGTGTAAAGTGTCGAGCATGAATAAAACGGTGAGACTTTGAGATAGCGAAAATAATCTCCAAAGCGTCATTTTCAATTTGCTAATAATTTTTCAACGCAGGAAGCAAAGCTCTCGACGCATGAGCTAACGGTTTAGTTGTCCCATCAGTCATTTTGTGCAGAATGCATGTCCCTAAACTATAAGAATAGCGTCATTGGCCTCTATAATATCCGAATCTGGATTATGATTGGTAAGATATAGGTCTGACGTCAGATTTTTCTAAATGCCTTCCGGCATTCTGCAATGCAAACCTAAGGCTTATCTTTTTTTTAACAATTCATTGAGAGGGCACGTAAATCATGCATATTCTATATGAATATCAGGGAATAACTAGCTAGTCACAGGAAAGTCTGCTTTGAAGCGATATTATCGGGTGTCGGCATGTCTTTAATTGCAGCAGCTCGTTCAGGATCTGGTATTCTACCATCCTTATCAATTATTTAACCCAGGTATTTTATTTTTTCCATGAAAATTTACATTTGGTTTCTTTAAGTTTAAAGCCACAAATTGGAATCTCAGTAAAAACTTTGTGGACATGTTCCTTGTGTTTGCTTTTTCTTTTCATCAGAATGTCACCTAAATATGTAACCGCAAAATCAAGCCCACTCATCATAGTATTCATCACATGCTGAAAAATTGTTGGCGTGACCTTGACTCCGAACTGTAAACGCTCGAATTTATATAATCCCAGATGTATATTTATGCACAATAGCTTCGAACTCACCTCTTCAAACGGAATTTACAAATAAGCGTCACTAAGGTCAATTTTCGAGAATATTTTTCCACCATTTGGCTTCACAAATATGTCCTCAGGGCGAGGAAGAAGATAATGAAAATCTTTCAGAGCGACGTTTAATCCAGGATTAAAATCAAGCAAAAGCCTATCTCTTTGGGTTTCTTTTTCACATAGACCGTCAGTGTAGCCCACTCGCTTTACTCTAACTATGAGAGGACTCCAGTTGTTACAAGTCTATCAACTTCCTCGTTAATTTGATCTAACGAGACAAAGAGCACATTTTTTTCTTTTTACACATTGGCTGGGCGTTGTCTTGAAGTTCAAATTTTGCCATCATTTTAGTAAACCTCCTTAAACCACCAAAGAGAATTTCTGGATAGACTAACTTTAACTCTGTTTTTATTTCTCGGCTTAGTTATTCAAATTTTAAATTTTTTGACAGTAAGTGTTAACCAGCAACTTCCAAAACCGGAACCGAGTCATCCAATCAGTGCCGAATAGGTTGTTCCTATTCTTCAGTACGAACTACTTTAATTAAAGACTCTTCTCGTTGAACGTTGCACTTGTAATCAATTCTCCCTCGAATTTAATTTTTTCTCCCGTTACTGGTCTTGCAATTTTAATAGATATAATCATGGATGTTCTACCTAGGTTTTTTCCGAGTTTGTAAATTGATTATTGTCAGATCTGACCCAGAATCCAGTTAGAATTTTACACTTTTGTTTAACATTTATATGTGTACGTATTTCCTTGTTAGCATCGTCAGATTCATCGAACATCGTATTTTTATGCTGCGAATTATTTTGTTTTTAGATAGGTAATGTGAGCTTTTATGTCAGATTCGGTTACATATAGAACATTTTTTATCCCGGACACAACTGGAACATGGGTTAAAGGGCAAATAATTTTGCTTGTTCTTTGATTTATTGCTTTTCGTGGATTACTTTGTTTGTTTCGATACATTAATTTTTTGTGGAAGACTTAGTTTGTTTCTTATTGTAGCGTATTTTTCTGATTTGAGCAATGCTAAATCCCTCACTTTTTTAGAATCTTGTTTTACGCTAACAAGCCTTCCACAATCCTTAGCAATCTGCTGTAAAGTTATATTTGGCTCATTATCCAAATTATTTAGTATTCTGCGCCTAAGTTCCGCATCTTTTGTTGAAACAAGCCCTTCCACGCATATCAAACATTTAAAGTTACCCGCACTTAGTTCTGCAAGTCTCAAATCGTCACAGTGTTTATTTACTACTGATGCAAAAGTGGTAAAATCTTCTCCTTCCTTTCTAATCAGATTAAGACATTTCCATCTTTTGTGAAAAAGAAAAGTTTTCGGACAGAAGAGTTCATCAGTAATTGTACACTTTCTGTAAATGTTAATTCACAAGTCTTCCGGGGCAGAGTGTACTTTACGGAATTAGTGAGTGCTTACTTGTGCCAATTTTACTCAAAAGAAGACGAATTTTCTTTGAGTCTCTCAAAATTCCACAATCTGTTTGATATAAATCCTCATATCGCCTAAAATATGACACGAAAGTTTTGTCTTCCTTGAGAGAGTAAAAAATTCTTAGTCGCACTCTAACTGGTTATCTGCGAAAAAGAAAATTCGTTTTCTATAGAATTTCTACGACTTGTCAGTTCCAAAACTTGTTTTTGAAATTCGAACATTTTTTCTTCTATTTCTTTTTGATCTTCAGTTGCTTTCGTTTAATTTCCTTTTGATATTCCTGCTGTTTTTGTTTATAATCCAACTGTTTTTGTTGATATTCCTGTTGTTTCTCTTCACTTTTCTCTTGATTTTCTTTTAGAGTTTGAATAAATAATTTTTCCATTTTTTCTTGGAGTTGCAATAGATGCGTTTCTATTCTTTCTTGGAGTTGCAATTGCTGTGTTTTGAAATTTCACAAACTCTAATAAAGCACTTCTAAAATCATAAGTGGGTTTCTCTTTTTTTTTTTAAGAAAAAGAATAACCGAAAAAAAATGCCGAAAAAAAAAAGAAAAAATAGTGAGAGAATATTTTTTTTATATAATAAAAAGAAAACTCAGGATTTTCCTTACCCGAGAAAAAACACCAGTGCTTTTTTTTCTCTGAGGTGATTTAACCAAACACAAAGCTATTATCCTTAAAGAAAGATAAGGTTAAGAATGAAATTCTTTTTTCGTTATGAAAGAGAAAACTGATTCTCGTAATTTGAAGTCACGAGTTCCAGATCCGTGTGCGGTAGTAACCCTTTTTTCTTCTTATTTTCTTCGGTTTTACTTTCCTGGTTTCCCCAGATGATTTTTTTAAGCGTATGGACGAAAAATAATTTCTTGTTTATCCACTGTTTAATTTGCAAGTATCCTGTAGCTCTAGTTTAAGGTCCTTCAGGTTTTTAAAGAAGTTCAGGTTGCCAGTACTATTAACGAGAGTCTGTCCTAATTTTTTCTCTCTTTGCTGTGAAACAAAAGTTGGTGTATTATCATTCACTAAGTATTTTTTTTCTGGTAGTTGGATCTTTGTTCGCGGATTATTTGCATATGACTAGCTGGCTTTTCGTGTTAATTTCTTACGAAAAAAAATGGTTTACAAGTGTAATTAGGATAGTTCGTTTTGAATTTGGTTTTCCTCGCAAATGCATTGACGTCATGTTATTATAGCCGAACTCCTTTTTTAATCCCGACGGATCTCACACATTCTCGTCACTTAGTTGTTGTGGTGTTTTGGGGTCAAAATGAAGACACGCAAACAAAATGTGTAGGTTGAAACAAATATATCACAATAAAAGAACAAAGATACCGAATACAGGTGTTATACAACAGTTTGGAATGTCTTTCCGTTGCTTTCTGGTAGCTCTGTGTTTATCAGTATTTGCCACACGTCCCATCAACCCGAAGAGTGTGGCACAAGGCCTTTTTAAGGTGGTTTCGGGCGCTGGGATGTAGGCCAGACACGCCCAGCGGTTCCAAAATGCCTCGGGCCCAACGAGGGTTAGAGCCTGGGCGGACGGCTCCCTGAAGCTCGAGGATTTCGGTCAAGGCGCACCTCGACCGACTGCCACTGGAACTATGACACACCCAACCAGGTCTGCGTACCAATAAAATGCAAGTAGAGTCGGTAAATATTGTGGAGGAATAGTCCATTACCGTATAAGTAGGTACCATAATATACTGTCAAACCAGTTAGGGCATGCAGTTATCTAGGTTAATCACCAAATTATGTGAATCGGTGATAGCTACCCTCAGATTAAAAACCGAAATAAAAAGACTGATTTGTCGCACTACTCGAGAGTTAGCAGTGACATTCGAGGAGATTAGTTACAAAGCAATAATTGTCAAATATATCATAATGAGACAGAAAAAAAAAACTAACTACCAACAGTACAAAAATATTGATGGTGCAACGATTGTACAGCAAACAGGTCTTGATACCAGGAGAGATGTAAAAAAGAATATTAAAAATGTTTCATACCGATCATCCCGCTATCACGAGGATGAAAGTTTTAACGAGAAGCAATGTTTTTTTGACCAAATATGAACAAGGAAATAGAAGAAAATGTAAAATCCTGCAGAGTTTGCGCGATAGCAGCAAAGGTACCACCATTGAAATTTACCCTTTGGCCAAAGACGGATAGGTTGCACGTAGATTTTACCGGTTCAGTCATTTACTAGTGATTGACGGTTTCTCGAAATTGCCAGAGGTGCGGAAATGTAAAAAAAAAAAACCTACGTTTAGTGATACAATTAGATTTTTGCAAGATCTCTTTGCTAGATTTAGTAATCTTGATAAAATTTTGTCGGATAATGTAACACAATTCATAGCAAAAGAATTCAGGTATTTTTGTTAAGCCTTTTAAATTATAAATAATTATACATAACTACTTCATTATATCACCCGCGATTTAAAGGGCAGGAAGAATTATTTGTAGGCCCCTCATGTGAGCATTAACAAAGTCGGAGGGAAACGAATCCCTTGACGTTATCCTACAATTTTTATGGGTATAATGTGTGACACAGAACCAATTACTAGTTCAGGATAGTAACTAGTGGAGTTAATTTTCACGAGAAAAATAAGATCTCTGTACGACAAACTGTGGTTAAAAGAAAATTAAAAAAACAACAAAGAAAAAAAAAGAACAGAGGCAAAATCAAACATACGAATAGAAAACATTGTTTAATGATCACTGGAAAGTGAAAGAAATCTAGAAGGTTAGTGTCATTGATAAACGTATCCGGAAATTATTGTCTATAATCAAAGACCCCCAAAACAGGATGCATCACAACCAGACCAGAAAAAAGTATTTGGAGGATATAAGTTAACAGAAGAAAGAACCAATGAAGGTTACTTATGACTTATTCTACATACTAATGCCTTTAGTAACCTCTTAGGAGAAACGTTCAAGTAAACGGAAAAGGAGACATTCCAGGGACTATGGAGATGAACACGAAAAGGAAATTATACAACTTCTAGAGAAAGTACTCAAAAAAGCGGGTAGTGGAGTGACTGGAACTCTCCGCTGATTGACTTGTCTAAGGACGATTTAGTGGGGTTCTCGCACTAGACGGTGTCTGTCTTTCCGACAGCACGACGGATAACACTTTGGCTTGGGTTTTTCTTATCGTTCGGTCAAAGTCGCCTGGTATAAGTACCCAGAGCGCTTATCACTCGTACCGCTTGGCTGAGACCTACATTCCCTTGGGGCTCTGGGAATCATAAATCCTGCTACTTTCGAACTTCGGTAAAGCTCGGTTTATCACCAGGCACTTGGGGCACCCCTTTTTGGGGGTATGCCGACGGCATCCATGGCATTTCTTAAACCACTTGACATGCGTGAACTCCGGCCCAGCGCTTGGTACCTATAATAAAAAAAGTCCATCTGACGTATTTTGGCGTTAACCACTAAAAATAACCAGATGATTTTATAAAGTCCTAATCTTGAAATAGCACGTGTCAAAATTTGAGACCAATCGGATTATTAGTTTAAAAATTGCAATTATTTAAGTGAATCTACTGTTGCAAATTTTTAAAACAATGGAAAAATCTGAGTTTCGTGTGTTGATAAAGCGTTGCTTTCTGATGGGGAAAATACTGTTCAAGCAAAACAATGGATTGATAAGTGTTATTTGGACTCTGCTCCGTCGGAAACAACGATTAAGAGGTGGAATGTTTACTTTAAACGCGGTCGTACGCACAGAAAGATGCTGAATTCTCAGGTCACCCAAATTTGACAGTTGTCCAAAAAAATACCAAAAACCTCCACAAACTTGTTTTGGCCGGTCGTAATTTGAAGTCGCATGATAGAGCAAAGGAGTTAAAGATATGAGAAGCAAGTGTATTTACCATTTTGCATGAACATTTTTCAATGAAAAAGTTGTGTTTAAAGTGGGTGCCGCGTTTGCTCGCTGTCGATCAAAAACAACGCGTCGACGATTCAGAGCGTAGTTTGCAACTGTTTCAACGTAAACATTTTTTCCCTTAATATGTAACAATGGATGAAACATGGACCCACCACTTCACTCTGGGGTTAAATCAAATCACCTGAGTGGGCAGCAGCATGTGAAAGCCGTCCAAAGCGATCAAAGACGCAAACATCAGTAGGCAAGGTTTTGGCCTCAGTATTTTGGGATATGCAAGCTATTTTGTGGATCAAATACCATAGGAAAGGAAAAACCATCAACAGCGAATAGTGTATTGCATTATTGGTGCATTTAAAGGAAGAAATCGCCAAAAAACGGCTACAAATAAAGAAGAAAAGTACTCTTTCACCAAGACAATGCACCGTGACACAAGTCGATCGCAACGATGGCAAAACTACATGAATGGCACTTTGACTTGCTTCCATTCCTACCATATTCTCCAGAGTTGGCCCCTAGCAACTACTCGCTGTTTCCCGACCTCAAACGAATGCTACATGGAAAGAGATTTCGTTCCAATGAAGAAGTGATATCAGAAACTGCGGTGTACTTTGAGGTCAAAGATAAATCGCTCAACAAAAAGGTATCGAATTGTTAGAGAAGCGTTTGACTCAGTGTATCACTATAAGAGGAGACTATATTAAAGATTAACGTCGAATTTTGCCGAAAAGTTTTTCGTCTTATTTGTCCTGGACTTATTGAGTGATGGTTTACGTAGTGCGTCCGACAAATACCTGTCACTCTGTCTTTCCGACAACAAAATTACTAAAGTTACTTACATTAGTCGGTGAACTGTATTTCCCTCCGTACACAAATATCTCTTTCTTATCTTACATATGTGTCGACCCTTACTACTTAAACAACATTTACAATTCTAGTAAGCGGCGTTAAACAGAAGAGAAGATGGGTAAAAATTAAGACGAAATTATATACTTGTCAAATAAACAGCCAAATACTGTAAAAACAGATACAACGCAAAAATTCACCGGAAAAATGATTAAAAATCACGAAAAATAGGAGTAAAAATAACTTTATGGGTACTTCAAAAGGCAAAAAAAGATATTAATCCCAGGATAACCTGGAGATTGCTGATCTAAGGAAATAAAAAGGCAGAAATTGAATCGCTGCTGATGGTAACCAAGAATGATTAAATTAGAATTGATTATGCAAAAGTTAAAAGAGATAAAACACAGGAGAGTTATAAGTGCATGTCCTGAGAAGTGAGAGAGACTGAAAATGTAATCAGATGACAAGTGAAAAACAGACCCGAATGTTGCGAGGAGAGCAATCTTCTAAGAATAGTGCAAGAAACTAAAATCTTTGTCATACGGACAAATGGCATATGCATGTGACCAGAATATATACTGGAAAATGTCTCACAAAATTCTCAGTGATTTTTAAATACACATGAAATCCAGGCAGGAATACCAGCCTTAGTTTCAATCAACCAGAAGAAAATTACTTGTCATTCAGTCCGTATCAGCTGAAAGAACTGAAAACGAGGATAAGTTGAAAATTGCTCATTTCTTGAAAGATATATACATTTTGAAACCAAGTTTGTACTGGATATATTACGAAACAATTTAATAGTGAGACTCGAGTAATCCTGGAGTGTTGGTGAATGCGGAGTATCACTTCATTAACAATGCTCCCGGGTCCACTTTTGCCCGGAGAGGTCACAAATGATAGAGTCCTATGTATGGGTTAAATACAACTGTTTGAAATTTAAACTGAGTGCGCACAAACAGCATGCTAAACTCAATTGTTAGAAATAGAACTGTTTGATTTTTTAAGTGTGTGTATGTACAAAATGGGTTTACGAATCATATATTTAGTATATATGTAAAAACAGGATTTGGCATTAAATAACCAACAATGGGTGATATACCATAAAACCAAACCAAACCAAACCAAATCAAACTTAAGACGATAACTACTTTTGCTTTTTTCTAAATATAAAAAAAATCTAGGCTGTAGAATCAAAATAATATCTAGTGTCTTCTTATATATATATATATATATATATATATATATATATATATATATATATATATATATATATGTGTGTGTGTGTGTGTGTGTGTGTGTGTTGTAAAACAAAAAGACTGGAAACTTTAACAAGAACATGATTACAAAATATATTTTTATAGTAACACTTTCCTCTTTTCCTTTTCAAATCATGTACTTGGATTTTTTAAAGAAAAAGCTGTTAAGCAAATATTGGCTGATGGCAATGTTTCAAGTAATAGGAAATATAAGTGAACCGGTTATGAAATATTGGACAATGTCGAATACAGCAAAGTCGATTCCGGTTTAAATAACATAACAGTAGTATCAATTATAAATCAAACCAAGTACAAATAACACCTTAAAAAAGTAACAAATGAAGATTTAAACCTACCAGGTTTTGAATAAAATTACTGTAAGACTTTTCTAAGTTAAAACTTAGTACGTATAAGAATGGAATGTTTTATCTATTTATTTTTGTTGGTCACTTGAGAGTCATCTTTCTTGGTTGAGTATCAGGCTACATCAGTGACTAGAGTACGGACAGTATTCAACGAATGGGTTTGTTTTAGCAACATTACACTACCCCTGAAAAATGATAAATTCTAATCCCAGGCAACGTGGAACTCAGATTAATGATCTGAATGCAATGATATGCAGATGCTACGTTTGTCATCTTTAGAGTTCTGACTGACATTCTGTGAATGTCGGCTGTTCCAATTTTATACACACAAACCTCGGTTCAAGCAATTACTCTACACAGAGATACCAGCGGAAAAAAAGTGGACGAGAGAAGATAACTCAGTATATTTCACTGTTATTTTAATAGCAATCCTTCAAAAAGAGGTTATAGAAAAAAGAATTATAGAAATTTTGACAAAACCCACCGGATTTAATATGACAAACCAAAAGAAATCCCGAGCAAGCTCGAATGATAATGAAGAATGGTTTGTTTTCTAACCTTTTAATACTAGAAATATGTGGAAAAAAGATAATTTTTGAAGATAACACTAGATTGTTATCCCAAGGAAAGCAAAACTGAAAAATAAGTTAATGTAGAAATGGCAAAGTTAAACAAATTATTAACACATATCCCAATATGCAACATCAAAGAACTTAACGGGAAAATGTATGCAAGAGCGAAAATAGTCAGTAATAAAAGCGGTCTCCCCCAAGGAACCCGAATAGAAGTACAAAACCTGGATGGGAAAATAGACTGAAGTGACCGGTAAAGAAACTCTCTCAACAAGCAAAATAGCAAAAAAGAAGAAAAAAAATCACGTCTGAATATGTAGCAAAATATTAGACACGGCTGACAATAAAACTTAAATATGTAAATCAAAAGATATAAGTGAATTATAGGAAACTTCAAAGATGCCGGTTGTTTGACAACATTAAAGAGTCAATAACAAGAATTTTCGCAGTTGTTTCAAGAAACAGTCACACACGATATGTGTTGACTTTTGAGACCATCTGTTATTTTCCTAATAGATTTGTGACAATTAATGACTTCAATTTTCTAGCAAGTAACTCCCCTATCGAGGATGAGCTGCAATATTTTTCCAATACATGTCTTTCTGGCACTTAGACCGGTCATGAGGTTAGTTGCAACACCGATAATAAACAGAGTAGTATTTTTGTGGCCGTGTGTCTAACTTTTTTCTTTTCTTGATGAAAACTCTTCATCATCTCTTCATTATGTCTCTGTCTCCGCTAAACTTTCAAGACCTCCAATAATACAATTTTACCCTAATGATATATGCCCACAGCTTATCAGAAAAGATTAAGAAGGAATCATTCGAATGCATAACCTTATTCTATAGACCAAATTTTTCGATACAATTCATAACTATTTCACACTACCTTTTTCATCACCGAATTTTCATTCAAAATCTTTATTCAATCTATCTCCCCTGATTCTACATAGGACAATTTTGTTCATTCTTTAACCATGTATAATTACAGTTAACTTTGTTTCTATATGATTCATCTTAGTGATGTTGATTATCTGTCGATTCAACTGAACCAAGTATTACTTGTTGCACAACCTAGGATTAGAAGTCGTCAACCAATGTGTTTATTCTTACAGCAAAAGTCTCTTATTTGAAACTGGTAATGTAAAGTAAATTGGAGCTTTCGAATTAATATTGTTTATCGGTCTTAATCAGGATAAATGTCTCTATGTCATACAAGGGGTTGAATAAGTGTAATCAGATGGTGGGAAAAGTCTCCAACTTAAGTGGAAGGATGTCACAAAATAAAGACAAAATAAGTTTACAGAAAGTATCAGTGTACATGCTAAACACTGTTCAATCCTTTTTTAGTCGTGTAGGAAAAATAGGGAACATCATAGATTAAGACGGTTTTTGTTTCATTGTTTTATGGCATATAAAACTTTGTGGGATATTCAATGCAAAATCCATCCAGGTAGAAGTACTATCTATCCCATTGCTGCGAAGCGAAAGAGGTTAATACCTTTTCAAAAAGTATCTATCCGAAAGTGAACACTATAGGGAGACTGGACTTCAAACTGACTTACGCCGATATCACAGTCCAGCACGACGTCTCATTTAATCAACACTGGAAGTCCTCATGACGTAAAGTCTAATATGTTGGATTGTAGCCTTGAAATGAACGAGTTCGATCTTGGCTGCTTTGTTCTGTTCACTTTCGGATTTGTATATTTCGGAAATGCATGAACGTCCAATTATCTCTCCAGATAGATGTTAAATTGTACCACACTCGTTTTGCAACAGGGATAGCATGAGATTGATTAATCCCTTCGGGTTGGTTTGCTGGGAAACAAATAAACCAAAACTTTAATTAATCCGAAATAATAAGCTTTAATTCTGAAATAAATTATACTTCTTGATTATTGCCCAAATCTGAGATTCAAGGAAGGAAGCAGATAACCAGCATCGGAGATGAATCATACAAGAAAAACTTTCCGTCACTACACGGATAAAGGAATGATAACCATCAACTCTGATAGAATGAATGATATTAAACAATTGCAACAGACATGTAAAGAAGGTGACATGTTAGAGAAGAGGAAACCTTGTGTACCTGACAACCAGCATACGGACACAATTTAGATCTCATCAGTACAAGATGATGGTAATTGTCTATCGCAAAAATATAGTAAACCTTATTATTTTAAAATAATACAGAATGAAATAAAAAAAAAAATTGAATACGGAACAGAAAATAAATTGGAATTTAGAAAAAGCGAGAGAAAACATTTGAATATGAAAATTAACTTTCACTTAGCATTTGATAAAGTCCAGAACAAACTTGCACATAAGTTGAAGAAAAGAAAATTTCAAAAAATTTCAAAAACAAATGAAAATATACGGGCAAAATTGATAAAATCAACTTGACCAATAAAAGTATTTCGAAGACTGCTGTCACTTGTTCCTCGTAGTTATTGGGGAGATTTAACGTTTCATGACAGTTTGGGATTATAAAGAGACTTGCTTGATTTTTATTTCTAACAAAAGCTATTAATTTTGCTTAAACGGAAACTCAGTCGCTTTAAGTTGTAAAACAATCATTAAAACGAAAAATATCACTAAAATTGCTTAAATCTAAAAGAAAAAAAAAGTGAAAGGACATTTCTAATCAATAGGCTGTGTTTAATAAACAGTTAACTAGGAGCCATGCTGCAGCAAAACGTGACGAACCACATTGTATTTACATTACCTCACTCAAAAATGACATCATTTGCACTAAACAATCATCATCCAACTTTTATGAAATAATATTCGGAGATTTGATGGTAAATGTTCAATTTGAATATTCAATATAATTACACAGAATTTTTCGGAGTGGAAATATTTCAGTCTATTTGCACTCCTCAAAAACGGTTTCAAATGACGATAAGTACTTGTAATCCTTATTTGACCTGGTATTCGACGTTGAGGAAAACTTCAGGAAAAAAAATCAGCGTAAAATAAAAACAATATAAGTACGTGTATGAAGAGACATTCTGATGTACTTGTGTTAATGACTTGTATCAGACGGTGAAAGAAAAAGAAGGAAAAAAGACTAGACTATGCTCGATAATTTGTAACTGTGATATTCTAAATGATCAGTGCTGTACAAGGGTAGAAATTGTCAGAACAAAAGAAAAACACTAGATAAATACAAGAATTTGACGGAGAACTGAATGTATGAAAGATATTCATATACCAAGGAATCGTTTGGTTGGTTGGGTTTTATGGCATATCAACCTCTGTAGGTTATTAAACGCCAAATTCATTTTTATGTAACTAATCCGTTCTATTTCAAACAATTCAGTTTTGCATGAGTACACAGTTTAATTGTAAAAAGAAAACAGTTCTATTTCAAACTATTCAAGATGTTATATATAACAATTCAGTTTAGTGTAAGTACAGATTCAATGTCAAAAACAGTCCAATTTCAAACAATTCAATTTAGCATAAGTAAAGTTGACGACGTTAGAAGAAGGTGACCAGAAGGCTCCCTTTTCAATAGCTACTACACTGAGGTGTAGGGGAGGGCACTACTCCTTTCCCTTGATTACTCAACTTTACCCTTGATCCTTACCTTATAATGCTGAGTGTTAAGCATGGTAGTGTCAAGTACCATTTTTTGAGTCTTTGGTATGACTCGACCTGTGATTGAAACTAGGTCTCCCGGGCCACTACGCAGTTTAAATGTAAGTACGGTTTAATTGTAAAAAATATCATATTTCAAGCTATACAGTTTAATGAAACAATTCAGTTTAGCATAAGTACCTCACCACCAGACTGCTTAGTGTCATATCTAGGGCACTCATTGGGGGGTCTTACTTCTCTGCAGAGGTGCAGTCAGTGTATTCTACAGCCCCAGTCGATTGGGCAAGAATCGTTTGGTATCGCCACCAAAACCTTGTCTGGATATTTTTGTATATTTAAAACCATATAAAAAAGTGCAGTTATTAACGTCAGAGCCTTTCTGAAATAATTACGTATATTATGGTCAGTGATAAAGTACTAAAGAGTTCCAGATAATGTCGTAAATATTAATATATTTGTAGAGAATTGTATAAGTAACGTAGTTTTGTGAGTTCCGTTTACATTAACATCAGGAAAGTCGTTGTGTCTTGAAAGATTTAATTATTTCTGGAATGCACTAATCTCATTGAAGTCTTTCGTATTTTTATTTGAATATTTTATTTTGTAATCTTAATTTTGATTTTTAGGGATTTTATTGTCACTATTCTAAATAATCTAATAATCTGAAAATTTTAATAATCATTAATTTATGCTAATACATAAATGACAGAGAGAAAACATAGTAATACTTTTCTTTTCTAACAATGAAACGAATACTGATTGCAATTCAAGCATTCCATTTAGATTTCTTACAAGGACAAATATTTGAAATCAGTATTAAAGACATACATATAAACATACATACATACATACATACCGAAAGACATGGGGAGAGTGACATATATATATATATATATATATATATAGAGAGAGAGAGACAGAGACAGAGAGAGTCAGAGAGAGACAGAGACAGAGACAGAGAGAGAAGGACAGTACTTACGAGAAAATAATATATTATTTATGCAGATAGTTTTCTCTTAGAACACACTGGCTAAATAAATGAGGATAAAAGGAAATTATGCATTGCTGAATTAGATAAAGTTTCTGAACTGAACGCACACACACCGGCTAGATCACTGTTTAAAATACACGCATACGTAGGGATTCTCTCTCACTCAAACATGTACATACTGGCTCATTCAATCTCTCAAATTCACACACACACACACACACACACACACACACACACACACTCTCTCTCTCTCTCTCTCTCTCTCTCTCTCTCTCTCTCTCATTTACCCAAACCTACTCAGTCACTCGATCACTGTTACAAATATATATGTTGACACACTCACTCACTCACTACCTCACTCAGTCAGGCTTATACTCATTGACTCACTCAATAACTGTATCAAATGTATATATACTCACTCACCAACATTCACCCACCCATTTCCACGATCACTGCATCATATACGCACGTACGGATACACTCACTCGAACACTATCTCAAATACATTCATACACACAGACAAACACAATCGGTGCATCACACACACACACACATACACATACACACACACACACACATATATGTATATATATATATATATATATCGAGAGAGAGAGAGAGGGAGAGGGGAGATAGATAGATAGATAAAGAGAGAAAGAGAGAAGAGTGAGAATAAGAGAGAAAGGGACCGAGAAACAGACTTAATTTCACTCCCCATCTATATCACACACACACACACACACACACACACACACATATATATATATATATATATATATATATATATATATATATATATATATATATATATATTCGTTGTGTTCTGACTGGTATTTAACTGATTCAGTGTATTGTACGTGTCGTCGGTTTTCTAATAAAAGGCGCTGATTTCTATTTGAGATATATATGCAAGGCAACCAGGGTCTTTTCTCACTCAGTAGACTTATACCACCCACTGTTATACTTATTCGCCTAAACCGTACAAATCTAAACATTAGAATTTCATAGATGCATTTGCTAGGGGCTGTATTAGGAATATTGCCACTCCCTCATATCAATTTGAGATATTCCGAGAAACCAAAAGCTCCTTCTTCTAAACCATAAACCTGCTGATTCACTGTGTTTACTGAGTCATTTTCGAACGTCAACTTATCATCTTTCGCATGTTGTACTGTCTGCTCTTAAATTGCATCATATCAATCCGCTCTGTTACGTCTTTCACCTGTCTTTTTCCCATCATTCCAGAAATCGTCATTCCGTTGCGTTGTATATGTAACTGTGAAGGAGGAGGAGGAGGAGCAGGAGCAGGTTCGCTAAAGGGACTTGGTATTAAATCAATGTATACAACAACCCAATCCCTACCCAGGAGTATGTTTTCTGCTTGCGTGCAATATTCTATGTATTTTGTGCGTTTTCTTTGTTCAGAAAAGAAATATATTTTCCGATAATGAGATTGTTAACAGGAACATCGTATCCTGTAGATATTAAGATTATTATCAGGCTTAAGATTTTTTCCCACAAGACTGCAAGGGAATGTTTTAAGAATTTCAAAGAAAAAAAATGGAATTATTCTTATTTCTACTCGTCTATGTCAAAGAAGAGGTCAAAACATGGATCGCATCTGGTTCTAAAAGAGCAAAAATATTCGTTAAATGTAATGGTGAACAGATAAGTGTTGGTTATGTCAGAGTCAACTGAGGAAAAAGAAATGAGAGGTTTATTTATTCATTTTTTTTATATCGCTCACAGCAATCATGCATCCACCCGAATTTTCCACTGAAAACAATTTCTTAAACTTTACAGACAACTCGTAAAAACACAGTTATGTTCAAAATCAGACAAACATGGAAATTAACAGAAAATGTCAAATTATTCTACAATGTATTGCACATTTCAGATAGAATATTTCGTGATACTGAGCGAATTATTTTATTTTATTTCATTTCTCTCTTTCTCTCTCGTTATATATATATATATATATATATATATATATATATATATATATATATATATATATACTTTAAGAAAATCAACAAACCGGTCACATGTGACCGGTTTGTTGTTTTTCTTAAAGAATTTATTGCTCTGTATTGTCTGTATTGTCTGTTACATTGAGCTCTTTACCAGGAAAATTTAAATGTTCACTCTTGAATAATGTTCTTGTCCTGATGGAATTACTCCCAACTCCGGTTTAACTGGACCAAATAATACTTGATGTGTTAAATAAGTGTATGTGTTTCTGTATATTTTTGATAAACGATCAAAAATCACTCTTTATAATATTCAGACTACTATGGTTAAGAATAGAATGAAAAAAATACCATGCCTTCGAACTTTTACGCAAACGTACTTCGCCCGTCCCTTAAAATAAATAATTAGAATTTATTAAGAAACTAGAAAGACACATAGCTAATCACTCTGACGTTTGTCTTTTGAAATGGTGGCGCTGGGATTTAATTCCAGAAGAGAATCGTGTAAAAAGAATATAAACGTTAATGAAAGAAAGGAATCAGGAAGGAAAAAGTAGCAGTCGATATAAGGGTGTAAGATTACCCCCCCCCCGCCAATCTCTGAATGTAATAATAGGGGGACAGTTTACAAGTAAAACTTAGAAATGCTAAAAGCATATCTATCTATCTGTCTATCTATAAAAGTAATAACTAAATTGAAGGTTACTTGATAAATCAAAGAATAAAACCATTCCACAAAGCTTGAATGAAATAAAATGGGATTGTGTGAATTATATTCACTCTTAAATTTCCAAATCTTCATTCGTGTAAAGATATTGACTTGACATTATTAATAATAGAATATGGAATTTGGATCTGCGAAGCTGGGGAAAAACTACAAATCGAATATACCCATTCTCCAAGCGGAAAAAAGTACAATCGTATATAACCGGAAGCCATGTTAAGAAGCAGGATTGATTTGAGGTAATGTTGATCAATTTAAAGGCAGCTCTTCGTGCTCATCCCCAGATCCGGAACGAGTTGGTTGGTTGGTTGGTTGGTTGGTTGATTGGGTTTTTATGGCATATCAAACTTTGTAGGTTATTTAATGCCAAATCCATTTTTATGCAAATAATCAATTTTTTAAAAAAAGTTTCAGTTTAGCATGAGTACACAGTTTAATTGTCAAAAACATCTTTATTTCAAACTATTCAGTTTAGCCAAACAGCTCTAATTCAAAGAATTAGGTGTAGCATAAGTGTGCAGTTTAGTTCTACTAAACCCATTGTTAAAGCCTTATGAGGTGCTACCATTCCGGGTTAGAGTGGACCTTGGAGCAATGGCAGTGACGGGGTACTCAGCATTCCCCAAAGCTCCAGCATCACTGGAACTTTACCATCATATTGTTTAGTGTCATATCCAGGACACTCGTTGGTGGGGTATTACCCCTCTGCAGGGGTGCAGTCGATGTATTTAACAGGACCAGCCGACTGGGCAAGTATGGGACGGTAAAATCTCAATTGTCAACGGCTAGGACCATATAGTTCAGTCATGGAACTTCTGATACTTATCTATAAGGGTGGCGTCTATTAACGAGAAGAAAAAATAGACATCGAAAGATTACGATGACTCCAATTCAATCTGTATATCCAAACTGTATCACCCTTCACGTGAGCAAACGATGGGCGCATTCTGCTGAGATTGGAGCTCTGATCTCAGTGTTCGAAAAAGAAGCGAGAGAGTTTAATATACTAATATGCAAAAACTTTGTTAACATAGCGACATCTAATATTAGGATTTTGAATACAACTAACCAGTTCTGCTGCTGAGAATAATATTGACATCGAATGCGTAAAAGAAGATAGATACAGTAGCGAACTAGATATAAAATACAACGATGTTGGTTATGAATGGACATAAATTACGGTATTTATCTCAGTATCTGCAAGGATAAACTCTGTCAATGCCCTCATAAGAGATGTAGATATGCTACTTAGTTGTCGAACCTTAAAATCAGTAAATATCAGAAAAAATCCAGCCGCGAATGTGTGCTTCATTTTATGGCAATCCTTGCACAATAATAAGTTCTTCCAAGAGTTCCACCGATGCCAAGGATCATGATATTCGCCAAAGAACTGTTTTCCAAAGTCTGATACATTCCACAAAACAACATTCTAATCATCAGTGTACACATGAAAGGGTAAATAGGGGGAAACGGAAATAAATTCTGCTAACACAACTTGTCAAATAAAATCGAGGATATATAACAGATTTTTTTCTCTCGAGAACAGGCTAGTAGTATGCCTAAATACTAGATTTAAAAAAAAAAGTGTTGGAAAACTATGGACCCACACCTACGCAAATAGTTCTAAATACAGACAGAATATATATCCCAAAAGAAGAACTAGATAAATAGCAATGTGAACTAGGATGCATGGTCCAATTTTGAAGGAGTGCCCTCTGATTAGAGAATCGCCTGAGCAAAGATTCGCCTAATTCGTCGCAGTAATATGACACCTTGAGTGAAAGCTTTACCATATGAATTGTCCTTACTCACCAGTATTAATATTAGGAAACGATTATATTGAAACAGTAAGGAACAGTTTAATACTCTTTATGAAACATCTGAAGCATATAAACAGAATGACTAATATGAAAAAATGGTTTCCTCTTATACAGAAACAGCAGTCTCCTGAATACACCGATGGACATAAAAAAAACTTAACTAACAACTAGTAATTAAACTAGAGCAGTCTGCGAAGGAAGAATATAGCAGATAACTAAAAAAATATAAGAAACGCTGCAGGCATAAATGAAAAAACCTTCTGAAGAATAGGAAACAAGGAATTTTGACGATATAAATCTTAGATTTAGCAATGCTCTCTATGAACAAAAAGTGATATAGAAATGAAAAGAGGGCTACATTTTCCCCGTCCCCTAGAAAGGTGACATCAGAATTTTTAAAACCTACGGAGGCATAACTGCAATACCTCATAATGCTCGGTTTCTAAATCGTACCAAACCTGAAATCTTAAAAATTCTTCGGATAAATAAAAACGTTTTTCGTTGGAATGGGTGACAACCTCACAAATTCTGAAAATGCGCCGATTCATCGAAGGAGTATGTGCAAGAAATCTCGAGACAACACGGTTGGTCGTAGATTTTTCCAAGGCATTTTATTCCATTATCATTGGGAAACTAGAGCAAATGAGATTTGTTTATGATCTCCCAAAAGAAACTCTTACTGCTATAATGATGCTTTATAAAAAAATTAAAAAAAACGATGCTATGGTTCGCTCACTTGATGGTTAAACCGATTTCTCTGATATTGTTACTGTTGTTTTGCAAGGAGATATATTAGTGCCATATTTGTTTGTAACCTACTTGATTATGTAATTCGAACATCGTAAGATCTAAAAAAAAATGTAAAAGAAAAAGGCCTTTACAGTAAAAAAGATAAGAAACACAGGACATTCTGTAGAAACTATAATAGACACAGACTACGCTGATGATCTCTGACTTCTTGCAAATACGCCAGCTCAAGATTAATCTTAACTAAATATCCAAGAGCCATTGTGTTTTAATCTAGAAGGATCCATGTTCATTTTAAGTGGCTGGTCTATAAAATTAGTTCACCAGTTAAACAATCTCATCTTCTCAAAATAATGTCATCTTATGCCTAGCCAAGGACTCGACTACTATCAAAAGGTTATCCATAGTATGGAAATCTGATTAATCTGATAAAATAAAAGTGGATTTATTACAAACAGGGGCTGTGTCATTACTACAATGCTGATGCACCACTTCGACGCAAACAAAATGCATAGAGAAAAAGCTAACTTAATAGCGAGACCATCATATAGAAAACAAACGTTCTGTTACAGTTTCAATTTCAGTTAACAGTTTTAAGCATATTTTTTTTCAGACTCATAAACGTCATTAATAGCATTTATTTTACGGGAGTAAATCCAAGATTTTTTTTTTAATAGAAATATTTCGCTTTAATTTCTAACGTAAATGGAAAACATTAAAACACACTAATCAAAAAAGTTCTTGTTTTGAAACATTGAATATTTCAGAGATTTTTACATACTTTTCAGTTTATTGAAATAACGATTTCAAACATTACACTCAAGCATAATTACTTTATATTTTGATAATTTTTGGATAATCTTCATTTTCAGATTTATCCAATATTAAAGTTGTTTTCGAACCAAATAGTTGTGACTATTAGCTGAAACTTTACTGCTCACATTCTCTGCTAAGATTTAAACATTCCTTTAAAAAATGAATTCAGTTTTTCATTTACGTTCTAGGTAGCCCAAATTTGGCAAAATATTATATCTTAGCCTTTGTATATTTTTCTGATATTCGGACATTTTTGATTTGTTCCTTAATATGCAACCTTTTGAGATTTGACTTCTAACCTAGCCTTTAACACAATTCCATCCTCTTACAAAATAATTGTCTTTCACAGGCTCAGGGATTGATCACGAAGTTTAAGTTATCTTCCGGTTTTCCACATTTGAAATATTGATTCTCGAAAAAAATGCCAAAATTTAAACACAAGTTTCAAAGGAAAGGAAAACGCTAAAAATTAATACTTTTTCCGATGTAATGCCTTCTTCAGGGATTAAAATTGTCACTTTTGTTAAATGTGCGAAATATTTTCCCACGATTTATGACGTCAGGATGATATCACAATGAGATCGAAAAATATGTCATACAGACTAAGCAGCTTAATCAAATATCAAAAAGATCTCTCTCTATCTTTTATACATTTTTCAGAAAATGTTTCTCCCAAATTTGTCAACATGGATTTTTTTTAAAAATCAGGTAATGCTCATACAACGGTTTTCTCTTTCAACTTTTTATATTTGGTGTTCGTCACACAACTGAAATGCATTTGGTTGAAAAGACTTAGTATTAACTGGGATATCGAGCCAATTACCTCGGCCCGAACCTGTATGTATGCGTGAGTGTTATATGTTATAATGATTATATATATATATATATATATATATATATATATATATATATATATATATATATATATATATATATATATATGTGTGTGTGTGTGTGTGTGTGTGTGTGTGTATGTGTGTGTGTGTGTGTGTGTGTGCGAAGATAATGAAAGAGAGACAGAGGGAATAGATGATTGTGCCGATCCATGCATTAATAGATATTTTTGTAATAACAAAAGGAATTGGTTAAATAAATTACATTGATAGGATGTTGTTTTCCTAAACCCAAGAGAAAATTATGGATAATTCAAATGAATACATAAAATGTTCAGCTACTTTAACATTCTTAAGAAAGGAAAGTCCATTTTTCTCTTTGCATATATCTCTTTTGCAATATGACCAATAGTAATAACCTCAATAATTATAATGAAACCACAAGGTTTTTGAATTTCAGACCTCCCGAACTAAGTTCTGTTGAATCCTGTTTAAGTGCATGCCAAATTAATTAGCAACCTTGAGATTAATTACTCTTAAGTGCATTGCCTTTTCTTTGCACCTGGTACAAACCCTACTCGAATTTCGAGATTCCTGTCTTAAATTCAATTATGTCACAAGCAATGTAATCAGATGTCTCCCTCTAAGTAAATGAATCATCATCTTCTAGGATGATGTTACACCAATAGCACTTTGTTATGCTTTCTCGTGTTTCGTGTTTAGTGCAGCAGTCTTCATGCATTTAAGAATGCAATTGTAAGCTGGACATATTTTAGCTAACATACATAATACTTTATATAACCGAATGAGATTTAATTAAATAAATAAGGTTGGATTCTTTTTGTGTTAGGAATTATGTGAAACAGAAGATAATTACAAGGTGACAAACATATGTAGCGAATCGGATGGGATCTGCAGACATTCTGTCTAATTAAGGATCATCATCATCATCATCATCATATATGTTTACTCCCTTTAATTTATTTGTTGCTTTAATCTCATTCTCGTATTAATTTATGCTGTCATCTCTTTTTTATCAGAAAACATTCTTCTTCTTCTTCTTCTTCTTCTTCTTCTTCTTCTTCTTCTTCTTCTTCTTCTTCTTCTTCTTCTTTATCAATTTCATCATCATAGCTTCTTCTTCTTCTTCATCATCATCTTCTTAATCAATTTCATCATCATAGCTTCTTCTTCTTCTTCATCTTCTTCTTCTTCTTCCCAAAATACATTTTATTATACAATTCATACTCGTGTCTATTTTATCTGGATTTGATATGCCACATGCTAGTTTTCTTTTTTTTTCTGCCTATTGCTCTCGCCAACTTCCTGTATTTTATTTAGAAATTACCTTTTTGTTGAACAACTATCAGCACGAAGTGTTCAAAATCAGTTAATAGGAATAATTAGATAAAATGCATGAATCTTGATCTTCCTTAATATATCTCGGCATATATTTATTATGCTCGTTGCTTTGTTCGAAAATGTTAAGTATACTCGGAGGGGGGGGAACCATCGTTCATAGCTGCATTGAAAAGAAACTCAATTCTTCCGAGGATGTAAAGTCTAAGGAGGAAAATTCCTTCATCACAGAGAAAGACGGTGAAAGAACAATTGGCATAATCTAACAGCTATAGATAATTGGATATCTGAAAATAATCAAGATATCAGACAATGTGATAAACATTATCATGGCTATGTTTTAGGGAGTTTATAAAGTTGGTCTTCCATTATATATATTCGGTAGAATTAAGGGAAAGTCTAGAATCAATATCAATTCAGTAACACAAACAAATAACTGTCTAATACAAATAAAATACGTTGTTTATTTACAAAACATTTTATTATTTGCCGAGTGTCAGTCGTTCAAAATACACTTAAAACCGAACGGAGCCGTCACCGTACCAAACACGGGAAAGACTCCACATTCAATCCTCTGAATGCTCCATTATGGAAATATTTTGGGATAACACGTGTATATTCACTATCCGGCTACGTTGTGTTTTTAAGATCCAGACAACGAATCAAACGATTATCGGTGTCGCCATTTAACTAATAGACGACTGGCATTGCACTGTTAAGTAGGAAAATAAATCTGGACCCGGAACCAATGAACAATCGGGCTTTGCAACAGTAACAATATTGAGTGTATATAAAAGAAAACGTCATTCAACATTTTTTTTCATTCAGCGCCCCTAAAAAAGTGTAAATTCTGTCAGAGACCGTCAGGTATACACCCAATACAAGCTTATATTTTATCTTTCTCCTCAGGCAGTTTGGTACTAGGTAATCTTTACGGTGGTCATGTTGGTTTTTCTTCACACCCTCGGACGGTTTCCTCACTTTCTCTATTCTTGGCTATCTGGTACAAGGTAAAAAAAGAGATCAAATCTACAGCTGGAGGAGCTCTTCCATCTGTATTCTTGCCTCATCTTGTTCTGGTCTGACGTCGATCTGACTTTTAGATCTGAGTCTTTTCTCGTTTCGTTCTGTCTAATTCCCTCTCTCTTTCGGTTTTATTTATGTATATTCGTAACTCAGTCAGTGTCGGGACCGGTGTTGTCATCAGCAATCAATGGAATTATCATCTGAATTCCACCTCTAAATTAATCAAGAAAAGTTCACTTTGCTCAGAACAGATAATCTTGAAATCTTAATAACCAGTTTCCATAATTTTCTTTAATACTGCTATAATTCTAAATTTTGAGTATTCTCTTTTCATCAGGCGATTTATAAATTCTTTTTCATAATTATCTCTCCGTCAGCAAATAATCCCACCATATTGACTCCACCTTCTGATCAACACATATTGTATATTTCTATTTTCATATACAAAAACATTACCATTTGATAAACCACACGATTCTTTCTACCCTGCCCGTTGAAAATCCATTACACATTGGCTATATATTTCCTTTCGTCATCTAAAATCCACATATGGATATTAAATCCCTTCTGAACGGTCCCTGAACTCATAGGTTTACACGCAAAATATGATTAATATTATACAATTAAAAGAATTTAAAAGAACTACTGGAATTTTACAAACAAAATTAACTAAAATATATACTATATTTGAGGTGAAATAAAACTAAAATTTAGAGAAACAGATTGGCTCTGGTAGAAAATAACGTGCAGTACTTACAGAAACCTGACAAATCCTGGTTTAAATATACGCCAATAATAAAAAGCATTCTTGTTATTGGGAGTTGGTAGGGTTTGGGGATTATGTTCTATAAGAATTTTTGTGGGGTTGCCTTTGAAAATGGAATTTGTTAACTAAGAGTGTCCTAACTTCTCTAACATTTAGCGTTTGCAGTACTCTTTCCTTTACTCACTTTGGTAACTGTATGCTATACTATCCTAGATTGTCTATATTCAACCAAGTCTCTAATCTTATTGATCTAATTTTATATGCATTCTGCTTGGTTTTATTTTTTATTTTTATTTTTTATGATAGCTAATTCATTTCGTGCCTTCTTAAGTTTCAGGGCATTGATATTGGTTGGGTTGATCCTATTACATTTGGAAGCAGTTTTTACGTCAGCACGCTTTTTTCTAACCACTAATGTCTCCCATGGGACTCTAGGTTTTGCTCTTTGTTTAGTTGGTATGCATTCTGCTGCAGCTTTTAAGTGGGCATTGACGAAATTCTCATGTTCGTCATTCAGAATATGAGTTTCTGATACATCCTGTAGGGTATCGACATTGTTTCTTTGTGTTAATGTATATTTATCTCTAATATTGCCACACTAGACGGAGCCTCTCTGAAACTAGTAGACAAATTCACCTACCTAGGAAGTAGCGTCTCATCAACCGAAAAAGACATCGACACACGACTGACGAAGGCATGGACAGCTATCGATAGGCTCTCGATCATATGAAAGTCGGACCTAACTGATAAAATGAAATGCAGTTTCTTCCAGGCAGCGGTTGTGTCGATACTGCTATATGGATGCACCACATGGACGCTAACGAAGCGGCTGGAGAGGAAACTAGACGGAAATTACACAAGAATGTTGAGAGCAGTATTAAACAAGTCCTGGCGCCAACACCCCACGAGACTCCAGCTATACGGACACTTGCCCCCCATCACGAAAACTATACAAGTCAGACGAACCAGACACGCGGGACACTGCTGGAGAAGCAAGGACGAGCTCGTAAGTGATGTACTCGTGTGGACCCCCCACATATGGATGTGCAAAGGTAGGACGACCAGCACGAACTTACATACAGCAACTATGTGAGGACACAGGATGTAACCCTGAAGACCTGCTGGAGGCGATGAATGATAGGGAGAAATGGCGAGAGAGGGTCAGGGATATCCGCGCTGGCAGCGCGACATGATGATGATGATATCTGTTATTAAGCAGGGACCAGTCATAGTGTACATTGGTTGTTATTTTGGCTGTATCCCTTCGTAGGATCAGTCGTATCTTTGCTGTGACAATTTGTTGATCGGAAGACACGCTCTTGAAAAAGGAATATGCCTCGCAATTCAATACAATATTATTCCATTTTAAATTATAGTCTAGCTGGGATTTAGTATTATTTGTGTATGTGTAGGTCCATGGTTTTCCTTCTTTTTTCTGAAAGGTGTGTTTATTAATTTTCTAGCGTGAAATCTGTTAGATGTTCCCTATTTCAGTTTGACGAGTTGTGTAAGAGAAATTTGTGGTTTACATTTTTATTAATTTGGACATTCACGTCCCCACCAATGACGAGAACGTTGTGTTTCAGGATGCTAGCAACAAGGGAGGATAGCTCTTTAAAGAAGGTGATGAGGTTAGTTTCTTCCCTAAAATTGGTAAGGTTGAAGTGGATGATTATTGCGCTGGGGTTGTCGTTAAACATAGCTACCATCATCCTCAATTGTATTTTCTCTATGTTATTTAGGGATTTTAGGACCCGTGGTCTTATAAGCATACCTACAGTTCCTATCGTGGCATTAACAGAGTTTTTCCATGCAGGCGTAGTGGCTGATGTCCATCTATTACCGTTATCATGACACTTAATATCCTCGCTATGAAAATCGATCCACGGCATCACAAATATTGACTATCCGTCGAATTCTACGTGTACGTGCAAAAACCTAGAGGCAACAATATATTTTGTCGACTTCTCCAAGGCCTTTGACTCCATACAAAGAGAGGAAAGATGAAGCAAATACTACTTGCCTACGGCCTAGCCAAAGAAACCGTCGCAGGTATAATGATGCTATATGAAAAAACACGAAAGTAAAAGTCCGCTCCCCGGATGGAAACACATACTGAAATAACATTGTATTAGGTGTGCTACAATGAAACACATTAGCTTCATTCCTCTTCATCATCTGCCTAGACTACGTGCTTAGAACTTCTATTGATAAATTGAAATATAACAGTTTAAAGCTGTGAAAGGAAAGAATCAGATGATACTCAGCACAGACAATTACAGTCGCAGACGACGCCGATGACAAAGAACTTCTCGTAAATACACCCGTCCAATAGGAAACTCTGCTACATTGTCTGGAACGGGCAGCTGCTAGCATAGGCCTCCATGTTAACGCAGACAAGACGGAATACATGTGCTATAATCAAAGAGGTGACCTCTCCACACTAATTGACAGTTCTCCGATACTAGAGGACAAGTTCACCTTCCAAAGAAGCAGTGTCATATCAACCGAGACTGATATCAACACGCGACTAGCAAAGTCATGGCCCACTATCGATGGGCTATCGGTCATAAGGAAGTCAGACCTGACCTATAAAATAAAACGCAGTTTTTACCCAGCAGCGGTGGTGTCGCTACTGCTGTATTGATACACTGCATAGACGCTAACTAAACGTATGGAGAAAAAACTTGACGGCAATTTACCCAAGAATACTGCGAGCAATATTGATCAAGTCCTGGAGAGGGCACCCGACAAAGTAGCAGCTGTACGGCTACCTACCACCCATCACTAAAACTATCCAAGTTAGACGAACCAGACACGCTAGACACTGCTGGAGAAGTGGAGACGAACTCATAAGCAACGTATTCATGTGGATCTCTTCACATAGACGAGAAAAGGCAGGAAGATCAGCTAGAACCTATATACAACAGGTGTTTGCCGATGCAGGATGTAGCATTCAAAACCTACTAGGAGCGATGGACGATAGAGACCGGTGGCGGGAGTGGGTCGGGGATATCCGTACTGGCGGCGTGACACGATGATTATGATGAAATTGGCTAATTTCTCTGATGAAGTTTGATGCTTATTATTACATAGTATATTGGGACTCCTTGTCAATGCACACAAAACGGAATATATGTGCTATAATCAAACAGGTGACATCTCCACACTAGAGGGAACCCCTCTTAAACTAGTAGACAAATTCACTTACCTAAGAAGCAGCGTCTTATCAACCGAAAAGGACATCGACACGCGGCTAACGAAGGCATGGACAGCTATCAATAGACTATCGATCATATGGAAATCAGACCTAACCGATAAAATAAAACACAGTTTCTTCCAGGCAGCTGTCGTATCGATACTACTGTATGGATACACTATATAGAAACTAGACGGCAATTACACTAGAATGCTGCGAGCAATATTTAACAAGTCCTGGCGGCAATACCCCACAAGACACCAACTATACGGCCACCTGCCTCCCATCACGAAAACTATCCAAGTTACACGAACCAGACATGCAGGACACTGCTGGAGAAACAGTGACGAGCTCATAAGCGATGTACTCCTATGGACCCCCACATATGCCCGGGCAAAAACAGGACGACCAGCACGAACATACATTCAGCAGCTATGTGAGGATACGGGATATAGCCCTGAAAACCTGCCAGAGGGGATGAACGATAGGGAAAAGTGGCGATAGAGGGTCAGGGATATCCATGCTTGTGACACGACGTGATGATGATGATGATATTGGGACTATTAACCTCGTCTTTATTGTTATACTCACTACGTTCCAGCCGATATTTCCTTTAGCCTTCATTATGTGTCTCATGTCAAACTCAGGAACCCACAAAGAATCATGAATTGAACACTTCATTCGAACCACAGTTGAACACGGGGCCAGTTCTATTAACCATGATTTATATATAGAAAGTATGTTTTTTTTATTCCTACCTCTTTTTTGAGATTGAACCTGCAATCTCCTGATGATTTCCCTCAGAAGCACTTTCCAACCAAACGCCTTATCCACTGAGCCATGTTTGAATAGTATCATGATATAATATGGACGGTATAATATTCGATGTTTGTTCCAAAAGCCTTTGGGATAAGGCAGACGGACTGTGGTGAGTTTACGGGTATTGTTCTCTCTTGTTCGATCAAGATGTTATGCTCTCTGGGTAGTTATTGCGATGGAGGATGTCTCGTAAACTCCTTATTTCATCTTGGCACACATTACTATCACTACTGATGGCTTTTGCTTGGTGTTGTAAAGAATATTCACCAGAAGAACGACTCTCGAAAATATATCTGCCGAATCAAGCTCCTGACAGAATACAATATGATCAAGAATTACGTTTATTCTCTCCCATGCAGTTGAGGTAGAGGCGATACAGGCTGCCCATAAAAGTAAAGCTTGAATAACACCGAAAAGCAGTAAGTTAGGGAGAAGATGAGAATTTGAGGATGGCATACCATATACTGAAGGAAAAAACAACCCATCTATTCTTGTGGGATAAAATGAAATAATAGACATGGAAGAACATGGGAAGATAAGACATCTCAAAGAAACAGCCCACATGTTTGGCAACGGTGACCAGATGAGGAGACCAAAGATAGAAACGAATATGATTCGGGAACCATTAATCAAAAAGGCTCAACAAAAAAATTGCGATATGAACTATGGTAATAGAACAAACTAACATCTGATATGATTGTGGAGATGGAAACATTAAGTTTATAAGTCCCCAAAATTCACCGTGATCATGGCGGGGGAAGACAAATAGGACATCTGATAAGGCGTTTGGGTAGAAAAGCTTCTCAATGAAAACAAACAAACAAACAAACAAACTGAAGAAGACTTACAATGACTAAAAACTTGTACCTGATCAGGATTAAGCGAACTGGAACAGTATATCCCTGTGGTTTAAACAAAGGATTCTGTTTGGAATTGATGTGGACTTCCGAGTTCAATATGAATCAGTTGAAAGCATTCGTAGGACATATTGGCCGAAACATTGTGAGTTTAACAATAAAGTTGGGGTCAATAGCCCGAATATTCTGAATAATAACAACAGAGCTGTTTAATTCTCATGGTTGACAATCATATAATCCTAAAAATTCCACGAAAAAAAAATTACACATACTCGAGGGAAGAGAGAGAGAGAGAGAGAGAGAGAGAGAGAGAGAGAGAGAGAGAGGGAGATGGAAGTATATATATATATATATATATATATATATATATATATATATTTATATATATATATATATAGAGAGAGAGTGAGAGTGATAGAGAGTGAAAGACGCGTATATATCAGTATCTTTCTCTCCCACTCTCTCTCTCTCTCCCTCTCTCTCTCTCTATATATATATATATATATATATGTCGAAACATTGAGGCATTTTGTACCATCGTGAAACCCCTATCATAATCTGGACTTTTTTCAATAACAATCTAAAATAGGGTCTACTGCAAGTAAAATTTATTATTATTGTCCCTTGAATGGGTATATATAGATTTATGTTTGAGTCTGATGACTTTCTTCTCAAATAAATTGGTATTTTTATTATTGTTTTGTCTATCTTATAGTGGCATAATTGGTTATGCTTCATTTATTCTAGGATCCAATTAGGAATTTTGTTTAGCGTCTTTTTTCTTGTAATTTTCTTTTCTCATGAGCAAAATCGTTAAACTTTCTTCTTGTTATGTTTTCTTTTGATTCGTCTTCATTAGTTCATTACGGTCTGCCTTGTCAGCATTATTTTCATTCTTTATTTTCACTTCAAATATGTTTTGCAAATTTCAACTTAGTTCATAAAACACGAATTTGCTACCGGTATTTCAAAATAAAATACCAACATAAGAATATATTAATATAAATATGTTGATAAATTGTCTTGGTATTATAAGAATGTATTTTTCTTCTATTTGACTACTGAATTTATTGATATGTCTTCCTTTTCTTCAATCATCTGAAATCAAACGAGCTGTTGTTACAGTAATAAATTCAGTCTTTCAAATGTTTCATGACTGTGTGGCTCATGACATTTTGCTATTAAATTTGTCAAAAAATTCCTTGAATATTCCTTGCATAATGAAAGACCTTCACGTATGATGTGTGTTAAAAATATTCAATATATTAATTTATAATTAGTAAGATAAATCAACAACTAATTAAACGGTATGTTTTCTTAAAAAATCAGTCTCTTTTTTAACGCAATTTGATAAAATAAATTCTATTTACATTTTTTGGGTCAAGACAACTCTGAAACTTGATATTGTGTAAAACTGCACCATTTTTTTAATATAACCCACATCCTCAGATCTTTTTCTTGAGAATAATTATCAGTTGAGGAAACAAGGAAAAGTTGTACTGAGTTTGGTTTGGTTGACATGGAAAGTTTTGCTCTTGTACAATTCTGAGTTTCGTCGAAACTCTTTAAATGTTAAGTATAGAGAATGCTGATCAAAACGTTTTGATATTCGACTCATCTAGATTTAGTCTCGAGTTATAATCGTCTACTTAGATTGTGTTAATTAGTTATATATTTGCTTTAATTGCGCACACATTTCCATGTAACTTTTTAAATCGCGGAAGAAAAGAGTTTTTGCTAGGGTATATCTTATCATACTACGTACGTAAAATACTTCTGTAACTATACTTGTACAAAGTCAGAGCAAAAGTTAAATCTATTATAGTCAATACTGAATAAATCTGAATTAATTAGCAGGAAAACTAACTGGATATTTGAAATATTTTTTTTAACTGAATTATATATATATATATATATACAAATTTTGATTATAGCAAGTCCGGGAGAGCATTCAGCTTGAATTTAATAAAATCATGAAATAGTTATTTATTAGACAATCACTCAAATCAAAGCCAACCAAAATCTTATTTGTTAGCTCAGCGTAGTTTGGCTCAAGACCGAAATAAAATCTATGCATACTTTCATTATTCTGGCAAATTAACGACAATCGTTATATGATAGTCGACTACATATAAAGTAAAAGTAAAGTTGGCGATTGTAGTCGAGGGTGACCCAAAGGCTCCTTTTTCAATAGCTACTACACTGAGGTGTAGGAGAGGGCGCTACTTCTTTCCCTGGATTGATCTACTTTACATTTGATACGTACCTTATAATGCTGAGTGCAAAGCAAGGAGGTATCAGGTACCGTTTTCTAAAGTCTTAGGTATGACATGTCCTGGGATTGAACATATATATATATATATATATATATATAATTATATGTATATATATTTATGTATATTGTCAGCCACAGATAGACAGTTTAGTTGTATCACAAAACTTCAGTGTAGTTAGCAAATATCCCTTCAAGAATGCTCAACTGAAGTGCTAGGAACACATATATTGTCATTCACAGGCAGACTGTTTAGTTAGGCCCGAGAGATGAATCCAGCTAGAAAAGAAACCCGGTTGACGTAAAGTCAGCGACATCATAACCCAGAGCCATTCTCAGCTGTAGTGAAGGAATTTTTTACGCAAATCCTTTTAATTATACGTAACCGGCTACCTCTTGAATGCTAATTTCTTGTGAGGAAAAACAAAAATCGTTCACATTAGAATTATAAATTTATTTCCATCCTTTTGTGGGTATTGATAAATATCTATAACACCAAAAGAAAACAGGAATTCTTCAGATCCAATAGATAAATTAAATGATATACAGAATAGAGACAGGAGAGAAGGGTGGGAGATGGTGGACGATGGTCAAAGAGTTACCTCCCTGTTTAGTCTCCTCCAGTTTTTTATTTTGTTATATTTTTTTAATTTTTTAATTTTTTCATTTCCGGTTGGAATCACAGTAAATTAAATTTTAATCGTTTTATCCTAATTATATTTCAACGTTAATTCCAGATTTAATAATAATTTAGGGAAGTACGACATTCATTGATAACCTTACGTAAATTTTCAGAACCAGTTTTTACTCACGTGGAGCTATTATTTTTTAGAATTATTTTTCTACACGCAAGAATTATCTCATATTGTTCTTACGTTAACTCTATATATTTCCTGGCGTAGTTAATACTATGGATTAAAACATTTTTCAATATTATCCTTCAATAACATAAAATATTTTAATCCATAGCATTAAGTATCATAATAAATAAATAATTAAGGGATTCATGACCGAACGGATAATAATAACGATTATAATAATAACAATAATAATAAGAGTAAACAAAATGAATGTAATTGTGAAAGTCAAACAAATCGTCCCAGAAATGGATTATGTAATTTAGATAATGTTGTATACCAAGGAATTATTTACCCAAAAGAAAATGTTAAAGATAAAAAAACCTATATGTGAATTTCGTCCATTAAATGGATGTCTAGATAAACGAATCATAAATTTTCTTTCACCCATGCACATCTGAAAAATCAAACAGCCATATCTAAGCATTTTTGGAGTTTGAAAAATAAAGGTTTGACGCCTGTGATTCAATGGTCTATATTGAAAAAGTCAAATACTCCAAAATACTTTGATAGTAGATGTAATCTGTGCCTAGAGGAAAAAATACAAATAATGCTATACCCATACCCTGAAAAATTATTATATCAGCGATGTGAATTAATAGCCAGATGTAGACATAGGAATTGATTTAAACTATAGGCAAATTCATATATAATGGTTAATGAAAAAGACGTAAAAACATTTTGAGGTGGAATGAATAAAATAAAATGAAATACAATAAAGAGATAAGTAGGTACCATATGATGTGCACGTACTTTTCAAAGGAAAGGTAACTGAATTAATAGGCTTAAGTTTTTAATATATTTGAATTTTGAAATTAATTGAAGTTAAGTAATACTGGATAATTACGTAAGATTATTAGTGAATGTCGTACTTCCCTAAATTATTATTAAATCTGGAATTAATGTTGAAATATAATTAGGATAAAACGATAAAAATTCAATTTAGTGTGATTTCAACCTGAAATAAAATTAAAAAAAACATATATATATAACATATTATATATATATATATATAACAATGCTAATACTAGTATTGATGTAAGGAAAGATAGCTCATATTTGTACACACACACACATACAAATACCATTGGATAAAAGCAAATTTTGAATAAGAATAGAATTGCTACGTTTTATTTTTCATTATTTTATTTTTAAAATGGGATTGTAAGTTTTGCAACGATGGAATTTAGTTAATTATTTGTCACTTTCTGGAAATATTTGGTCATTTTTTAAGACATTCCTGTGTTTTACCTTACCGACAGGATATCATTTTTTTATATATATTTTTCTTAATTTGATTTCATTCATACCAAAATAACTGTCGGAAAACAGTAAAATTTTGACTAAAATTGAAATAACCATTCAATTTACTAAAAGATAACCCAATATGTTTTTCAGCGTTTATTTAAAATCACCTAACAAATGTGACTTATTGTAAAAATTACCGATTATTATCACTCTTTGACTATTCTAGAAAA
The DNA here is from genome assembly GCA_963585895.1 of Sepioteuthis lessoniana. Classification (NCBI taxonomy): domain Eukaryota; kingdom Metazoa; phylum Mollusca; class Cephalopoda; order Myopsida; family Loliginidae; genus Sepioteuthis; species Sepioteuthis lessoniana. Next base: position 127,569,422 of record OY757909.1, on the reverse strand, counting down.
TTGCATAATGGACAATTTGTTTTTTGTTTCGATATGATTTTTCCTTATTTCTGTCATATTGGCAAATTGGTATGAATCATTTTTTTATATTCAAATCAAATCGGTGACGTACAGATTGTGTCTTTGAGTGCGTGTGTTTTTGTCCCTGCCTGCCTGTATCTCTCTCTCTCTGTCTCTCTCTCTGTCTGTCTCTCTCTCTATATATATATATATGTGTGTGTGTGTGTGTGTGTGTGTGTGTGTGTGTGTGTGTGTGTGTGTGTGTGTTTGAGAGTGTGTATGTAATTTATTGGATATATCTAATTCATGTACGATGAAATGAATCATGTGTTTTAATTAAAAGTTTTAAATGACCTACGGCAACATAAATGCTTCAAACTATGTTTAAGCTGTAGAATAGTACGGAGTAATTTCTTTTATTCTCTCTAGATATAATTTATACTTATATAATAAATCACTTTATTTTTTCACGATTAGATACGTTTCATGATGAAAAAAGAGGATGGAATATATAATATAATAAATATATAATTTCAAAGTTCTAGAGAACGATTTTACTCTGTGTGTGTGTGTGTGTGTGTGTGTGTGTGTGTGTGTGTGTGTGTGTGTTATTTGGCCGGAATCATAGTTTTGCTAGTGATACAAAATAATCGTGTAGACCTTTCCAATTTAGAGAAGATATTAGCTTAGTCAAATAAATGGAATTGCCTGAAGAGATTCCATGAAGTTGAATACTCGATATACATAACCCTAAAAACCTACTAAGTTTTGGGAAACATTCACGTACAACATTGAGATAAACCAAATTATATCTCAAATAATTTTAATAAAGTTAGGAACAAAAAGCAGGACATTTATTGATAGCGGAAAGACTCCTTTTAAAATTACATATTTTATGGGAAGTAAATGGTACAAATACATCAAGAAATGATTTACAAAATCGAAGCCGTTGAATAAAAAGAAAATGAAAATACAAATAATGTTGAATGAAAATAAATTTCAGTTGGGGAAAAATCCTGTTTATTTATTCTTTTATTTGCTTATATTTCTATTTACTCATTTAATTAAATTTTGTATTTTTTTCTGAAGACATTAAATATCGATTTGAAAAGGCTGTTGCTATTGTTGACATATTTGCTTTTAAAACCGTTTTCTTAATTATTTCATAACTAAAGCGATAAGTGCTTTTACGGGAGAGGCGTTGTTGACGAAATAACGAGCGGGAATTGAAAGAGGAAAAAAATGACTGAAAATGTGAAGCAAAAACAATGAAAAAAGATAATATAATTGAGGAAAGTACAAAAAGAGAAAGAACATTCTGAGATGAATATGACTAAACGTTCTGCGAAAAGTTTCAAAATGTATAACAAGGCAGGAAAATAAAACGAAAATAACCAATTAAAAAATTAAAATCTACACCAATTAAGAAAATATAATCGTAGAATGAACATAATTCCGTAATTGCTAGTGATAATCCTGGCCGGGCTGATATGACGATAAAATCAATTAAATTATCAATCATATAGAAATTAGAAATTACATATATCTTTTATTAACACGACATTGACATAAACTTTAAATCATATTTTGAAGTAAGATGACTTTTGAGGATACCAATAAAATATATAGAAAAATAATTCCTAAATTTACAAATTAAGACCAAATTAGTAAAAAAAAAAAAAACGGCTTTTAATTTTGAGTGATAAACGTTCACTTTAACTATTGCCTTTTAAATATCTGTTATCCCCATTTGCAACTATGTCCTAAATCAAAAACTTTTACCAAATGGGATCATTTAGCTTACATAATTCTACAGTTGTGGAATGGCGCTTGAAACAAGGTCGTTTTTTAAGCGGAGTATAGTTGGTTCGACTTCACTTATCCTTCAAATTGACTAGTTGCCATACTAAGGCAAAAGAATAGTCTCTTTTATTATTTGCTCATTCATGGTTTGAAGAACTGATATATACATCTCTTTTCCTTGGTTATTGGTACAAAGTGTAAAACATTGTCCAGGATATAAACTTTGATCGGGGATTTGATTTCCTCCCAGGCTAATCGGCTTTTAAAATATTTTCTGCGTTGAATAGATTTTTGGTGGTCGTCGGTCTGCGCACATTGATTTGCGTAAAATACTTTATATCCGCATAAAATACCCGAATGATAAGAACATCATAGCCGACTTTATTTATCTTTGTATGATATTTTATTGTAGTTCTAAATTTAAAATCGATATTTTGGTGGCTTTTATATCAGTTTTTGTATACTGTCACCGTCGAAAGAATAAACATCTCACAGCACAGTAATCCATATTATATTGTTTTAGTAATGATGCAACTATCCCGAATATAATTTCAAAATATTAAAACAGTTATAGAAGGAATTTACATTGTAGTTTTACTTCTTCAATCAATCACTTACAAGTTGTTGTTGCAAACCTCAGCTTTATGATGGAATTAGATAAATGCACATACATCTAATACTTACGTCTAACTATGGGACATTGGATGGCTAAATTCAAGGAATATCACTGCAGAATTGGTGCCCAATCTATCCATTTAATTAACACAACCTAAGCAATCAAATTAACTACATGTTAAAAATCACTATACTCTTAATTGCTTTATATTTCAAAAGCAATAAATTTATCAATCTATAATCGACATAATATCTTTGATATCCTTCCTATCTATCTATCTATCTATCTATCTATCTATGCTGATATACCAATCTTGTATGTATTACAAAATTAATTTGACGAATTTGACGAATTACCAAACTCGGAATGGGGGGTGTCCTCGTGGTGTAATGGTTAAAGCGATGAACTGCGGAATCGTAGTACGCGAGTTCGTACTCCAGTCGCGCTATTACGTTCACTTTCGGGCAAATACCCTTGGGAAAGGTATGAACCCCCTTATTCTCCCTCCAGCTATGGATAAATAGTAGGACGGACTAGGTTCTTCAGCCTTGGTGAGGCAACTAGTCTAGGAGAAGGAAAACTCTGAATTCAAACCTGTTAAACTCCGCTTAAAAATTGACCTTGTGTCATATCCTGCCCGAGCGGAGGGGTTGGTAAATAGTACCAAACTCGGAATGGGAATTATATTTATTTTTAACTTGATAATGACACAACGAAAAAATTAGAGTATATATATATATATATATATATGCGCACTCGTGTGCGTGTACGTGTGCGTGTGTGTGTGTGTGTAAAAAACTACCAATGAAACAATGCATCATAATAGAGTGAAATCAAAGTTATCAAATGAATCCTTTTTGTCAATGGACACTTGAAGAGTTATTTTAAAATGGTAGTCAAAGACTTGGCGCCATTCAAGAAATGACTGAACTAGACTTTTTATAAAATTTTTCGAGGAAATCTCTTAACTGAAAACTTTAATAAAAGAAACAAATCTTCTAGCATTGAGATCCAAAGCCAAAAATAAAACAGAATATAGAAAATATTATACATAAAACATGGTTCTTAAAATCATCTGAGATTTGTGAAATAAATCTTGAAGTCATTCAAACTAATTCTACAGTAAAAGATAACTTGAGATGTCTGAAATAGACGATATAGGTATATGAAAAGAAATACAAGTATTGTTTCGGGAGATGCATAAATGTGTGTTTATATGTGGACCTGGATGTGTATTCTTTAAAACAAAGAACATATGGTTATCACACAGACACAGACAAAGGCACACACACACACACACACACACACACACACACACATATATATATATATATATATATATATATATATATATATATATATATATATATATATATATATATATATAAATGAGTGAGACTAAGAAAGGTGAAAGAACGAGAAAGTGTTCTTGTAATTCGGCCGTGATTATTCTTGTGGACAATTTATTGAAAATCATACGTTATATATTTTATTATTTTAAAGTTTTCGGTTTTGACGGAAAACTTTAATAGAAAATTTATTATAAATAAGGGAATTCAGTGTTCATGGTCATATAAATTAAAGTATTTTCGATGGAGATTAATAGATAGTTAAGAATCAATTATGATTAAAAATTTAACAATTATATTAATATTAATAATGGTATTTCATTAATTTAATAACATTTAAAATTACATCGTCGAGGAGCAAGTTATTAGTCTGTTTCTTTGTTAGTTTGTTTGAGCACGAGTGTGTGTTTGTTAGCTTGTTTGTTTGTTTGTTTGTTATTATGTGAGTGTGTTTGAGTGAAATGCTTATTTTTCTCTTCTACACTTCCCCAATCTCTTTATCCAGCCTGTGAGCACAGTTCTAAGAGAACCAACAAAAACTTTTTTATCGCCGTCACCTTCATCTTCCCTAATTTTTCAGCAGTCTGGCAATATCCAAGTAGTCGTTAATCTTTTCATGTTCTTTTATTTTCATTTTATGGTTCACTCTAACTACAAAATCCATCGGATGATAAGTAATTTTCTTCTTGCTACTTAGCACTATATCTGCCTTTCAGAACGATATTAGGTAATCTATTTCTGTTTTAAAATGCCTGATGATTTAATTTTTCAAAACAGATTCTGATTTGTGCATATAGCATTTTCTAGTATCTTAAAAATTCAATCTTTCACACAGTTCCTTTTCCATGCAGTCATAATTGTTTTAGTATTTCTTTTACGCTTGTTCACTTATTATGTAATTAACTATTTCATCTTCCTCTCCGCAATCTTGCTATTCTCCTGCGTATTTATAACTTCTTGTAGAATTACTTTATGCAAAGATAGTGATTTGCTGTTCTTAATTTTCCACTTTGTTGAATTGTCCAGATGATATTTTCAGTAATTTTCTTAGATTTTTACTTAAAGAAGCCCCATGGCTGTTTTCTTACCGATTCTGTTTTGTAAATTTCAGCATTTGGTTTCCCTGTAATTATTTCTGTTACTTGCGCCTGTAATCAATTTTCATTAATATTTTATAACTTAATGTGCTCTAAAATTACGAAGCAGTACTCTGGATAGTTTCGTTTATCAATACATCAAAATATTGCATATATAAAAAATATTGTGCCTTCACTATGACCCAAAGATTCCATTTAGAGATTATCCCCCGATAGCCAAATAAATGAAATTTTAATTAAGAGGGTCATGATCCTTGCAAGGCAGTCACTGTGTGAGGTTTTGTATATGTTGGTTCATATTTGGTTCATTGGAATTCAAGCAACACGATCGAAATAATTAAGAAGTCTTCAGTGATACGGGGTATCATTTTGACCTGAGCCTTGAGAGACAAATAAGAAGAATCGACCCTCGTGCGATTATGAAACGTCCGGTTAAATATTCGCAAAATGTTATTTAATATTTTTATCATTTAGTATTTTCGGATAATTGTCTTCACCTTTATTGTAATATTCACAATGTTTCAGCCGATATACTCGCCGGCCTTCATCAAAAGTTTGTTGACCTCGTGAGTCTACATGGAACTTCGAACCACGTCTATTATTTAATTCACGAGGTTTGCTTATTCCGATTCCGTAAACCCTAACCGCTGGACACATAGTGTAATTATCAAGCTTCCTCTCAGAAATTCAGACAATTACTAATTATGTAGACAATTAAAAAGGCTTCAGAGTAGAAGGGTAGAATCATTCTGACAAAGACCACAATGAAGATGATATAATCCTATTCAGTTGAAACCTTTCATGGTATAATTTCACTGGAAATAATGAAATATATATCGTTCAAAGACCAGACCAAAATCATCCCAGTCGGCTGGAGCTATAGACTGCATCTCTGCTAAGGAATAGGACCACCTCCCACAACGTGTGTCCTGGGTTTGGTTTGGTTTCTTTGTTTTAATGGCATATCGACCTACCTAGGTTATTTAATGCCAAAGCCATTCTTCTAGGAGAACAGTAGTGGTACCATTTAACCCATAGCTGGGAGGATAAGGGGGTTCATACCTTTTCCAAGGGAATTAGTCCGAATTTAAACCTAATACCGCGACTGGAGTTCAAACTCGCTTACTTCGACTCGGCAGTCCATCGAAGTATCCTTGATAGGATAGTAAATCATCTGATGGTGAGACTCCAGGTCTACAACTTTGGGGAATGTCGAGTACCACATCATTATTATTACTCTCAGGTCCACTCAGAACCGAAGTGGTAGTATTTATTAGGTTCCAAGATAATTGTCCAGTAAAAACTTGGAATCATTTTCTCAGGAAGAAACAATTTAACAGTATGCAGATATATTACTGATCTTAAATTGAATAATCAATATTACATAGCAAGTCTTGAAAACTTTCAACGATATGCAAATAAAAATATTTGAAACTATTTAACTGTGTGTAAACAAAGAGCTCTGACTTGTTTAAAAATAAAGTTACCAAGAAACTATTCGTTTAGAAATCATATATATTTGATGTATATATATCAACAGGACTTGACATTAAATAACCTGAAAGTGCCGATATGCCATAAAACGCAGCCAAACGATCAGAACAAAATTAGATGCTGGCAGGACACATAATTATAGTCTATAGGAACAGTGTAAAAACTTTGTAGGATGATGCCATATAAATAACAACCATCATAGGAAAATTCTTAGAGATATGAATATATAGTGATGTTTGCTCTGTAGAAATGGCATTCGTGAAAGTAATTGTGAAAATCTCGGAGTTGATTGGAATTTTTTTTTCTGAATAGCAAGATCCATAAAATATCATATATATATATATATATATATATATATATATATATATATATATATATATATATATATATATGCAGAAATACTCGCCGTTGACTTGGTTCAGAAAGAGTCTTCCAAATTTGTACTCTAATTTATCAAAATTACTGCGTCAATATCATTGAATATTTTGGAGCAAAGTACCCGCAAGTTCTTATAGACAAGCATCGGCGAAAAACTTATAATTTAGTCAATTATATTATTGAATTTAATACGCGTATATCCTAATGAAAATATAGTTAGCAATCATTTAGATTATAAATCTATATCCATTCTTGTAACTCAAAAGAAAGAAATGCAAGTTTTGTGTAAAAGGGATGCTTTCTTTAAACCAGATATAACCATAGTTGCAAACAAACTCCTTATCCT